>JACAXG010000112.1:2047360-2389131 GCA_018881555.1 Amblyornis subalaris
TCACATTTCATCAAATCCATCCACACTGAACAATTTTATTTCTGGTTTGGAAAAAATGTCTAGCCAGAGACATTATTTAGGGTGACCCAAAATGAGAAGCAATTCTCCCACTCTGGGTGTCTACATATCCACTGTAACACTATATTAGATTCTTTATGAAAGATGAGACCTCCAGCTGGGAGGTCTGAAGTAGCTTCACCCCGGTGAAATAACACATAGGACAGCTGCAATGGAAAAAAATCCTTAATGTAGTTGCATCCATTTCATTTCTTCCATGCTACACATGATAGGTGGGAAAAGAATTCCCATAAAAAGCTGTGAAGCCACTACTTCACTTTCATCCAAACTCCTTATTAAAATATTACGATGATGAGGCTCATAGGAAGCTAATCACTAGGCAGGTGGCAAACTTGAATAACTGTGATTACTGATGCTACCTTGCTTAATATACTCATAATTTATTCAATGAATTCTGCAGTTTGTCTCACTTATCTGCTCTGGTTCTTAGAAGTTTTGGAGACTGTGATCAACATTTTCTGGAATTTCAATCAGAAGACCAAAAGATCCATTTCAAAAGACTTCATAATTTCCAAACTTTTTTCTTTCTGATTTTTGATTAGCCCAAGAATAAATTTACTAACTTACTTTTCTCTCTTTG
Organism: Amblyornis subalaris; assembly: GCA_018881555.1. NCBI lineage: Eukaryota > Metazoa > Chordata > Aves > Passeriformes > Ptilonorhynchidae > Amblyornis > Amblyornis subalaris. Next base: position 2,048,019 of record JACAXG010000112.1, read on the forward strand.
TATTCAGAAAATCTGAAAGAAACAACGATGTTATAATTTCCTATTTCTGTTGTATATTGCCCTGCTTGACATCTCCCATCACTATTTTGTGAAATTGCACCCTAATGTAAAAAAAGAGAGTACTTTGGAACATTGAAAGTAATCATAAGAAACGCCTTTTTCCCCAAATAATGATTAAGACATGCTGCTTGATTTAAAATACTAAAGGAAAAGTTTATTTGCCTGTGTTGTAATTTATARGAATGTATAAATTACTGTGCTGAATTTATAAGGAGAAACAAAAAGTAGGAATACAGAAATAAACAGCAGTACTAAAAAAAGCACAAAAGTAACCTGTGAACTTTTATCGTTTATACAGAGCAGACATTCTTATCTAGAGAACTGAATACAAAAATTGTTGAAATATTTTTGTGATTGGAATCAAAATATTAAGAATATTAAAATATTTAGATTCAAATTTTGGCTGTGGTTATTGAAAGGCTGGCATACAAGCATATATGAATATAGCTGGGTTTCAGAACTGTATTCACTTCCCAGATTGTGATAGATCTTACATCCAATAAATCATATACATTGACCATACAAGTATCAAAAATATGGGAAGATTCTTTTATATATTGAGAGTCAAATGGCATTATTTTTTTCCCACAATGACTAAAAATAGTACTGAAAATGGTAAAYTGTACAGAAAATGTACAACATTGCATGATTTTCTAAACATTGAGGATATTAATAAAGGTATAGTAAACTGAGGTTTGACCTTTTTATCTTTTTCTTTTTCTTTTCATTTTTATAAAGCAATTAAATAACGCATCATTTTCCAATTACTAAAAAGGTACGTAAAAAATATTTGGAAAGGAATTTTACTCACATTGTTCTGAAAATAAGTTTGTATAGTTCTCCTCCACTGAAGAGTTTCAGTTCTCTGTTTAGTCTTTATTTGTTTTTTATGGAATGACACCAAGTGCGTGCACTTCAGCTTCAAATAACTGCTGTTATTGCATAATACAAACTAATCAGAGGGAAAAGCCACTTTCCTTCAATGTGTTTAGCATATTACTAAAATGTTATATTAAAAAAAGAGTGCTACAAAGAAGAAAGAAAAGTAATAAACAGGATGGTAGTGAGAAAGACATAAGTTCAAATGAAAAAGCAATAAAGAAAAAATTAGCTTAAGTGGTACTAGGAAAAAAAAAAAAGAGAAATTCCAAGCACTAAGCCTGGTTTGGGTTTAAAATAAACATATTAAAGGCCAAAAAGAGTGGAGAACAATTACCTTGATTTTAACTTTATTCCRTTAATCAGGATGCCGTAAGCAGAGACAGTATTTTGTAACGACATCTAAATCAAAGAAATAGAAGGACCAAGCCAGAAGAGATTACAAACATTTAAAGCTTTAAAAGTAGACATGCAAGCTGTTATAAAATGAAGAAGAAGGAATACATTTAGGAATAAGCAATTAAGAAGTAATTTATGACAGCTCCTATCTGTATATAAATAAATTACACAATAGACCATTGAAGAAAATAATCTATGCGGCCTTTTTTTAATTGGCAAATTGAGATGTAAGAATTTAATACCTCAGGAACACTTGCTGAATATAATGAAATTAATTTTATGAGAAAAAAGAAGGCACAAAATTAAATGTTCAGCTGTACCAGTTGCACATGTGTTTATTGTTAATGGAAAAATCACCTAGATGAAAAACCAGAAACAGGTACACCTAAAGACACATATCTTATTTGTGAACCATTTGAAGTCAACTATATATAAATGCTTTCATGAACCATTTTTCTGTAAAAAGTATAACAAGATTTCTAAGGCAGACTTCCGAAAATTCGAAACCTAAATTCTGAAATGAACCAGGAAGCCATCAATAGTGTAAAGTCCTAAATGCAAGAATGTGAATGGCAATATTCTAGAAAGATAATGTTCAGCCATCCAAAGCATGACCCACATAGCATGATAAGTAGTTTTGTAGTCATTATACTCTCAAAAGAAAAAAAGTAAAGATCCTCTTCTGAAATTAAGAATATTAGTTCCAAGGTAGGAAATCTAGTCAGTGCATTTTTCCCCTTCCTTTTTTTCCACAATTTTTCTTTCGTAGTTAGAGGAATGCTCAGAATAATAATTAATGTTTATTTACCAAAGGGGAAATAAAAATAGGAATTCAAAACTATTTGAGAGGAATGTGGCTATTTTCACACAAAAAGAGGTCTTTTACCTCATCTCTGCTTACAAGTACCTTAGTAGTTTTGGCTCAAATAACATTATTATGGCACACATTGCAGAGGGACATGTCATATACATGCTTTGTGACATGCACTGAAGGAAAAAATACATAATTATTCTAGCTCACTAATTAAATTGGGATCATTAGTTCACCAAGTATAGAAACACTGCATCAGAGACTAGAGAGAGAATCTTYGAATTTCATTAGGCTTCTTTGTTTGAATGTAACAAGGTTGAAGCAGGGGATTGTTGGTTTTTCTTTTTTCAGTCAAAACAAATCTAATAATTAAGGAACCACAGTAAAGGACAATAAAACCAGGGTTTTRAACTGTATCAAAAATAAGGGCAAAAACATAATAAAAATCATAAATACTTGATTTTTTAAAAATGTCATCTTTTTTGATTCCTAAGAATTTCCTTTCCGACAACAGAAAAAGGAATAAACTACCAGAAACACTGCTGCGTTATAACACCGATCAACACCACTTTGTTACATTAAGCCTGAAGTATTTTGATCAAAATGACATTCACCAGAAGCTAGAGTCTTTTGTTTGACTTGTTTTCATTTAAAAAGTTTTCAGATGTAAATCTAAAGAACATTTTGAAATCCCCAACATTAACATTTTATGTTACTATTTTCCTATAACGACAACAATTTTGGTTCTCAACGGCGATGCTAAAAATATTTCTCTAAGAAACTACGGCAAGAAGCAGATAAAGCTGCACTATAGCAAAGAGAGAAGAGACTGTGGATGATATTGCAGGCTGCAGATCAGGGAAACACAAWGAGCAACAACATGAGACACTTCAGACTTTAGACCTTATTTGATAAATTCATTCAGAAGAGTGAGGATAAAGTATTCATGTTTGTGGAGTTTTTGATATAGATGTTTTATCAAGTTCACTATTTGTTCTGGAAAAGCCTATTTTATCAGTAGACCTCTGCAAAATTGTCAAAGAGCTGTCAAATGCTATAAGAATAGACTCTTGATGAAAAGCTATGCAGCATCTAAGCAACTATTCCAAGGTGTTAATTAGAACAAATATTGAACTTCTATGACACTTCTGTCACCTTTCAATGCTTTGATTTCAGATCAGCATATTTTTTTTGTACTTTGAGCCAGTAACTTTCATGTTTATATGGTATAAAAAATTCTGAGAGGAGCAATGGCCCTTCACTAAGTTAATTAAATGGCTTCACTGGTTTTGAGGTCACAGGTGAAAATTAATTCGGTCTTTACTATATTATTTATTTTCACAAAAAACTGCACTGTCAGAAATCTGTTCAAGGATGGACACAATTTGCTGCTCAAGAAATACATAGAAATGAACTGTCAGAGACACAGTAAGTCATGCCGTGAAGTTGTTCGGAGAAGACACTTTTAGTGTTTATGTCTGATCCTTTACAAACTTTGTTGRTGTGCACTTTCAGAAGCATTTCATTTAACTACGAAAATATATATCATTGTATATTCCTAAAGAAAATTAGGGCTAAGTGAAGATAAAGAGATTTCAGTATTTCTATGTAATATAATGTCACACAGCATTAAAAAAAGGAACCAAATAAACAAAAAAAACACAACAAAGCCAACAGAAATCTGACATATTTTGGCATGTAACAAGTAATGCAAAAATCATTACTGGTATTATATTTAAACAACTGAACTTCGCACACTCAGAAATAATCCTTACAAAAAAGGCAATGTGAAACATTTTAATGAAATAATTTTATATAGGCCAAAAAAGCAATTTTGCACTTAAAAATATTGGAAAAAGTATTCAGTGGGGGGTTCATGAAATGTTAAGAAGGGTGAGAAATCAGATTTTTCCCCCAAATCAGAATTAGTCTGGTAGAAGGCAATAGGTGGTGGAGGAGGCAATAACTGTTTCAAAAATGACTGAAAAAAACCTAAAAATGCTTGTACAATCAGGTAGCAAACAGCTCCTACAAAAAGTTAATTTCACTCATTGATTCATTTGCAATGCCAATCTCCTCTTGTTCTGTTGGTCTGATTTGGGTTTTTTCAGTAGTTTAGTCATTAACCATGCTTCAGCACTTGGTGTTGTTAGCTAGAAAAAGTATAACTTGCTAATTTTCTGTGGCCTGTGATTTTTCTGCAGGCCTGAAACTCTTCAGTAGACTTCTTAATGCACAGAAACCTTTCAAGAAACAAAATGGATCTATTACGGAATTGTATCAAATAGCTGTTTGGAGTTTCAGTTGGTATGGACATGAAAGCTTAAGCAACACCGCTGGATTGATTGAATCTTGCTTTGAAGTAAGAAGTTCATTTGAACCTGAAGCTCAAAGAAAAGGTCACGGAGTACAAGACCGAGATGGATGAAAACTAGTGAGTAGGAATTATATAAAAGTTCTTCATATCAAACTGCAATTTATGTCTCTCTGTTTATATGTTATTTCAATTGTCTTCTCAGTAAATTATTAGTTATTTTCAATCCTTGTAAAGCAATCTTAAATTCATAATTAATTTCTGTCATTCCTCACATATATTGAAAATTTTTTAAAGGAAATTTTGCAATGGTGCACCACAAATAAGGGATTACCTGGAATTTAGAAGGTATCTTATTCAATTATCAGATGGATATTGTTAGAGAAAAATATAGATATTGTTAGAGGAAAATAGATTGTGCCTGAGATGAGGCTGCCACAGCTCCATGTCCCCRGGTTCAACCAGCAGGAAGACTGACACATGCACAAGCACACAGAGCACACATATCACAGAAAGACAGAATATGCTGACCCAGAAGGGACCCCACAGAGATCATGGAGTCCAACTCCTTGCCCTGCACAGCACTATCCCCAAGTTATATACACCACAGGGCAGGCACACGGGTAACAGGCAGATGGTCGGGGCACTCACATGAACCCCTCTCCAGCCTGCTGTTCCCGACAGACAAACCCCACCGTGCTCTCACCCTTGGAGGCACACACAGGTGCTCTGACACTCAGAGTGGTCTGTCTGGGACTTCCACGAGGATGGAGCTGAGAGTATCCTGGAAGAATATTATTTGGTCTCTCTGTCCTGGCTCCTCTGTGGGTGCGTATACAAGGTTGTGTCATATAACCTAGCATGTCGATTCAAAGGTGACTCAATTAATCTTCTTTGCAGCAGAGAAAATACCTCACAAATCAATGTGAAAGGTCAAAGTTAGGAGAGTGCATTAGAACTCAGGGTTAAATTTTCTTTGGATAATTGCACATATTTTAAAGAGTCTTTGGTCTAAGAGGTTCATCTCATGTAAAGGAAAATTACTCGTACGATGACATAAAATTCTTCAGGTCTATCCTGTGTTAAGTACCGCTTGTAGAGACCAGAATTTAAAAAAAAAAAAAAAAGGAGTAAATTTATCTACATTATTAGCTTCAAATGTTCTCACAATTTTTCTGCTTTATTTTCCATGATTTATCCTGCTTTATACTGCTTATTTTTCTATACATGTCTACATATATATTTCATTGCTTTTTGACAAAATAAAGTTTGACACTGAAAAAAATCCTTCATTGAAAGCTACAGTCTATACAATCCAATATTTTTCACTAAAGAGTTGTGAGATTCTGTTATTAATGATATTGCAATAGAAATTTCATTTTAAATTAAGAAAGAGATATATTTCATTAAAGGAGTCTTTCCTACAAATAAGTTACAGCAGAGTTTCTGTTTTTACAGCTCATTAAAATTTGCTGAAGTCACTTCCTGGAGTTTTGCTTAAACTGTTTCTTAGGAATTACACACTTAGAAATTTCTTTTTTCTTATAACGTATACAAACTGGTGATAAACCATTAGCATAGAAAGTTGTTATTATAGTGTGTTATCTTCTACTGCATGTCACCTGCAGTTAAATAGATGCCTATCACTTAATTGTTATATTTGAAATCTATTTGTACCTGTTTATGTTCTCCGCATGAGTATTTCACATTCTTTATATCTGTAAATCTGTAAGATATTACAGGATTGGTTTATGCCTTTAAAATTCATGGAGTTAAATTAAAAAATTAATTTAATTTTAATTAAAGCACTTTGTTTGGAGAAGGTACAAATTCAGAAATAAAACATATTACTCAGAGTTTGTAAGAATCCCTAAAGTGTAAGATTATTCACCTCACTCCATTTGCACATTTCCACAACAGACATTTTAATCTATAAAACCAATAACATCTATCAAATGAGTTATTTACGTAATGGTTATGTCACAAACTTGCTTATTAATGATAACTTATTTTCATTCTCTTTTTAAAATGAAATATTTTTTGGCTTTTACTTCCAGGACATGCACCCAAGCTTGTTTCTATATGTCTGATTCATCATATTGATAATACATTATTTGCTCTAGAAAATACACACATAAATAAAATAAAGAACATACCTATTGGATACATGAAAATGTAGTTATATTTTTATGTAAATATTCATTACAGATCTAAAATTTCTAGGCATGCATAGACTTTTTAAATTAAAAAAAAAACAACCAAGCAAACAAAAAACCAAAAACAACAGCCTTACCTATTTTAGATGTTGACTTCACTGAAAGGAAATTTTTTACATTTCTACCCCTAATATCTCTAAGGAATTTATCCTTATAATGTGTAATCCCTTCTCTGTTCCATATCTAATCTTGTCATCTATGCTTTCTGTCCTGGTTTCGGATGGGATAAAGTTAGTTTTATTCTTGGTAGCCAATAAAGTCCTGTGTTTTGGATTTAGTATGAGAATAGTGCTGATAGCACAACAGTTTCAGCTATTGCTAAATATTGCTTACTGTAAGTCTAGGACTTTTCAGGTTCCCGTGCTCTGACAGTGAGCAGGTGCACAAGAAGCTGGGAGRAAGCACAGCCAGGACAGCTGACTCAAACTGGCCAAAGGGATACTGCAAACCTATAGGACATCATGTCCAGTCTCTAAACTGGAGGGAGTTGGCTGAGAGCAAGCAGTTGCTGCTCAGGGACTGGCTGAGCATTGGTGCATGCTTGGTGAGCAGTTTTGTTGTGCATCATTTAATTTTCTTGGGTTTTATTCCTCTCTCTCTCTCTCTTTTTCATTATTATGATTATTGTTTTTCATGTTTCTGTGATTATTACAATTTACTTTATTTCAATTATTATAAGCTATTCTTATCTCAAACGACAAGTTTTTACTTTTTTTCTGGTTCTCTTTCCCATCTCACTGGGGGGGGCGAGTAGTGAGGTGGTACTTAGTTACTGGCTGGGGTTAAACCACAACAACAAAGTCAAATAACCAAAACATAAACTATTAGTTGTAGCACACATATTTAGTTTTGAAAGCAGATTTTTCTGTTTCATGTATAGAAAAACATTTTATCTACTGGAAAACTCAACTCCGTTAAATCAAATTGGTCTAATAAAGCTATGCCTCTCTGTGAGGACTTTGTCTGGTTTATGTCTTTAGATCAAACCTACAGCAGTGCTATCATATCATGAAAAGCAACTAATAATCTTACAGTACGAAAGTCACACACGTATAAACTATAGAAGTTATATCTAAGAAGCCTAAAAACTCATGGACATAAGATGATTTAACTACATCTACGCATCACCACTTTTTGATGGGTTTCCAGTCAGCTTGTTTTTAGTATTTACAATCAGGCAAAGGGCAAACAATGACGTTGCGTTATGCTCTGAGGTAGATAACAAATAAATAAATGGAAAGATTTGCAAGTGCTCTGCATCATCTACCAGTCTGTTATAAACCCCATAAATTATATCAGTTTCTCTACATTGAAGAAAATTCCTCCCTTGGTACAGTTTTGGGTTTTGGTTTTGGGGATTTTTTTAGAGCCTAAAACATACTGTAAACCTGGTTGGGATAGATTACTGCATAGAGAAAGCAGCTGATCAATTTTGTTTTGGATTGACTTGTCTAGATAACATGAAATTACAAAAAATTCAATGTTATTAGAAGAATTTGTGTTACAAAAAAATATGCAGATTGCTCTGCATTTTCTATAGCCACTCTTGCACATATGCCTGACTCAAGTACATCTCCAAAACCAGTCAAAATATTATAACATTTTGTGAAAATCAGACACATTTGGGGAACCAGGTGCTCAATTAAAAGTCTCTCTCCATTAAAATAGCATTGCAGTGTAGTTAGCTAAGCTTGGCAGAACTCACATGGGAGAACCCAGATTTCCACATGGAAAGAACTCTGAAATAACTCTGAAATGATCATGTTCTGACAATCCAATTTAAAAACTTGTAGGTTATAATCATGACATTAGACATAAAGAATGTTAGGCTAAAAAAAAGCAGATTTTAAAAGTCAAATCTGAAGTATTAAAAAATTTAATTTTGCTAAGTATTCAAAATCTAAAAACAGAGAAAGAAAAAGATAATTTTTTTAATCCATAATGCGACAGAATGTAAAATCTGTCTGCCGGGTGAGATGTTGAACTAGAAATACTGCATAGGAGCACAGAAAATGGCAGCAGGACTAGGGAAGTTACTGTCTCTCTGTTCTTGGCCCTGGTGAGTTTGCATCTTGAATACTGTATTCAGTTTTGGGCACCTCACTACAAGAAAGACAATGAGGTGCTGGAGCACGTCCAGAGAAGGGCAATGAAGGTGGTGAAGAGTCTGGAGCACAAGTCTTATGAGGAGCAGCTGAGGGAGCTGGGGTTGTTTAGCCTGAAAAAAGGAGGCTCAGGGGGGACCTTATTCCTCTTTACCTGAGGAACTTGAAAGAAGGTTGTAGACAGGTGGGAGTTGGTCTCTTCTCCAGGGTAACAACTGACAGGACAAGAGGAAATGGCCTCAAGTTGCACTGGGGAGGGGGGGTTGGATTTGATCTTAGGAAAAAAATTATTCACTAAAAGGGTAGTCAAGCATTGACCAGGCTACCCAGGGAAGTGGTAGAGTCAGTATTCCTGGAGGTGTTTAAAAGATGTGTAGCTGCAGTGCTTAAGGACATGGTTTATTGGTGGACTTGGCAGTTGCTGGGTTAGCAGTTGAACTTGATGATCTTAGAATCATTTGGGTTGGAAAAGACCTATATGATTCCATAAAGAGAAAGTAATGCTCCATCTATTGACAAAGAAAATAAATTGCGTTCTATCAAGAAATGCACAAAGTTGTTTTAATAATAGTTTGATATAGTGCAGTCATCATTATTTTCTTTCAATTCTACAAGCAGGCAACACATTCTTAGATGAAGTTGAGCATTGTCTTGCTGAAGTATAATAGTGTTAAATACATTCTGAATAATAAATGGACTTATAGTGTCTAGACATAAAGCTAAAAATTAATCTATGGTTGTGGTTTAATCCAGCAGGCACCTAAACACCACAGATGTTTGCTCACTCCCCTCCCCTTGTGGGGTGGGAAAGAGAATTAGACAAAAACTAAAATTCATGGATTGAGATGAAAACAGTTTAATAGGATAGAAAAGGAAAGGAAGAAATCATAGTTATAATAATAGAATTAGAATAGAAAAAGTTACTGAATACTGAGGAATACATTTAGTCCTGGTAGCTTGGGGTGCAGCTGCTGTGCGAGCTGCAGGTTGAGCTCTGGGTGTCTGGAGCCTGAGGCCATGAGCTGATGCTCACCCTTCGTGCAACAAGGACCTGTGGAGACAGGCAGGGACCAGACACTCAGAGACAGACACAGCAGGAGCCAAGGCCTCAGCTGGAAGACCCCAGACTTCACCATGTACACACTGTTAGGGTATAAAAGCCCAGAGAGTCTTTTGTTTGGGGTCCTTCCTCAAAAACACCAGCTCAAACGGTTATTCTATTGCTGAATGATGATTAAATTGTTTTAAGGATCCAGACATCTGAGAYTCTGCCATGTGAAACCTGGGGTCAAGCTGGTAAGAATACCTTGGCTGACAGTGTGAGAGTGGGGTGTGTAGGGAGTTAAGCAGGGCACCCCTCAGCTCACTGGAGCCACTCGCTGCAAAGGGTCTTCGGCCCTAGCTCGGGTGGTGTGAGTATGATTGCCATAATGACTCCTGCATGGTCAGACAGGAAAGTTTCCCTAACAGTGATGTACAGTGCAATTGCTCACCATCAGTTGACTAATGTCCAGCCAGTTCCTGAACAACATCCSCTGGCCAGCCTTGCCCTCAGTTTATACTCTGAGCCTGATGTCATATGGAATGGAATATCTGTTTGGCTGGTTTGGGTCTTCTGTCTGTGTCCCCTCCCAGCACCTTGTGCACCTCTTTCCCTTCCAGTATCCTCACTGACCAGGACAGCATAAGAGGCTGAAGAGACATTGACTWAGTAGAAGCATTGCTCAGCTACAACTAAACATCAGTGTGTTTTCAACATTGTTGTCGTCCTCCATCCAAAACACATCACTGGTCCAGCTGCTCGGAAGAAAATTAAGTCTATCCCAGCTGAAACCGGGGCAACAGAATACTCCATCTCTGTTAAGCTGTCTATTATCTCAACCCATGAAATTTCCTACTTTTACCCTTACAATTCTCTCCCCCATCCCACAATGGGACAGTGACCTGTGTGGGGCTGAGCTGCCTACCAGGGTTAAACCATAGAAACTGTGTTCCCCACTCTGGTTCACAGTACTCTATGAGATATCCTGAGAACTTACAGGCTCCATGCTCTCACATACTCTCACCCCTCTGCACTGACTAGTGAGGGATTTTTGAAAGGACAGCACTGCTACTGCCAGCTGGGTACAAAGCTACTTGAGGATATCTGCTCTCTTCCTGTGCTAAACGGACAAGGAGAAGCATCACCTTTCAAAAACTAAAAGAGTAGATTTCAGACTTTCACATCAGAAGATCTTGTCCAGATTGGCAAACCATGAATGACACGACTACATGTGAAGGAAAGTTGTTGTCAAGGGCTGGTGGCAAATTACAATTAATGGTGGTGATTTGAATGGATCTATTTATTATTTTTGTCACCTACAAATTTAATTTTAATATCAGACTCTGTGACCTTGACCCACAGATGACTCCTGTGGAAGTGAAATAATCAGGTTAATTTATTTTTGTCTTAGTTCATGTCCTAAGTACACATTTTAAATTACAATCTGCTAGATGAGTCAGTTATGTAAAAGTTAATTGATTTCTTACAATATCTAATCAAAATTCCCCTAGAGCAAAAATTCAAACTAACACCTAAGATCATTCCTCAAACTACAGCAAATGCAGTATGTGTCAGATCAACATGTAAAGATTCCCTAGAAACCTTCTGTTTCTAATCTGCACATCTTACTCTTTTTTCTTTTCCTTTTTCTTTTTCAAAGTGAGCATAAATTATGCTAACAGGAATTGCTGTGTGAAGAACATGTAACAAAAAATACTTGAAGGTTTTCTAGACCTGCCAGTATAATTGCTAACACTACAAATTGATTTCCCTTTTCTGCTTCATGTCTTAAAGTGAGATGTTACCTGAAGATGTCCATGCAGGAAAACCTGTACATTCCTTCATTTCCCAAATGTCTGGGGAAACAAAAATAACAGGAAAAGAAATCTGCTGAAAGAAATATAGTCACATATGTTTGCTACTGACATCCTTTGAGGGAACCTGTGCACAAAGATTTTCAGAAACTGTTTTAGTCATAGTTATTGGCTATGTTAATCTGTTAATTAGAAAATCTGTATAGATTTTCCTGCAAAGAGAGTTTTCATTGGTATAATCTCTTAGAATACAACATTTCTTAAAAAGCATCAAGATCACTAATAAAAACAAAAATACATCTACAAATCACTTTGTAGTGTACTAGAAAAACGAGGAGTTTTAGGCTACTTCCTCTGAGGCTGGGTAATTTTTTTACCCCAATGCCATAAATTCCATCTTGTGAATCCTGGTACAATTTTTGTGATTAACATATTGGAGAATGAGATTGAATCCCTAAACTGAAAAGCTGATGCAGAACTACTGAAAAGTGCTGGAAGTTTGAGATTGTGTGGAAATAAATACATCAGAAAACCTAACTATATTACAGAACAGGACTCCACTTGAAGTACCTGTGTCCATACACATACACAGAGCAACATGAGTCGTTGCCCTGAAAGAACTTTATTTAAACTTCATTACAAAACCTGCAGCTGACTAAAGAATTGCAGTGATCACTATTTAGCACTCAGTCTATATCTCAAAAAAGTTCCTGTGTCTTGTATTTTTTTAAGAGCACACAAACAAACACTGGCATATTAGATAAGTCTAGAAAGCAGAAACACAGAGCAGCTTTTTTCCTCTATTCTTCCTGCATTCTTCCACATTTCTGCAATATCCTGACCCTTTGGAATTGGTATGTTCAAAAGTATTTTGCCTACAAAGGAAAATAAACTGTGAGATTTCTAAAAAGCTCTCAGTGGGGGATATTTCAAGCTTCTTCTTATTATTATTTGGAATGAAAATAAATTTTTCAATCACAAAATTTCSTAAGATTTCGGCTTTATCACAAATATTTTTGATTTTAGGGAGGCGGAAGATAAGAAAATTACTGGTAGAAACACATAAGTATTGTAAAGATGAGAAAAGAGACTTAGTTTCCAGTGTAGTGCAAACTTAAAAGATGGCTTGCTACTGAGAGGATAGAATAAAAGAATACATTGTTTCTTCCATGTTTGGGGTTTTTTTTMATTCAATGAATACAACCAAAGTCTATTTTCCTTTCTGCATCCATGAATTTACATAAAAATACTTTTCTCTCTTTTTTCTTTTGGATGCTCCCTCTGATTTCGTATTTTTTTTCTTTTAAATTCTCAAACTTCTTATTGACAACAGGAACTGATAAGAGTATTCTTATATTATTAGTTGTGCACATGTATGTATGTAAGCATATATATTTGTATGAATGTATATATTCACATATAATTCCAGAATTTTATAAACCTTTATATGTCTGGCATATTTAAAGCCTTAACTGTAAGCTAAAAATCTCTAACATAATTTTATAGAATCATAAACCTYAACATTCATTTGTATTTTACTTGCCTAAAAGTTATTTTACATCTTTGCTGAAGAACCAGAACCACAAACCAGAAGAATAATATTCTTCCTAATTTAAGCCTGTATCCTACAAAGTCTTACTCCCAATTTTGAGATCTCAAGTTCTTTCAAGATCACAATGTAATTATTCATCTGGATGACTGAGAAGAGCCTGGAGTCCATTGCTGGTGCTTGAGGTTTCACACCAGACAAAATACATGAAGTTTGTGTCTAAGTACTAACTGAAAAAACACAAGTGAATTTGACATGGTTACATTGATTCCTATGACATAAAAAATATCATATTTATAAATCAGAATCTATAAGTGTTTATCTAGTTTGCATTTATTAAGTTATAGAACTTAAGAAATATTTATAGCATCTATAACACAGAGGTGTAATTACCTGTGGAAGTTCATATGGCTGGCAAAGTCTTACAGTTACTGATATTAGAAAGGTAAGAAAGTACAGCAAGATTTTATGTTGCATTTTACTGGATTTGCTGTCTAATAAAAGAAAAAAACCAAACAAAAAACCAAGATTGCCTTCAATCAGGAAAACCTGCTTAAACTGTGGTTTTAATTCTGGCCACAGGAAGATTAGTATGTATCTTGGATATCCTTGCAGGATTTTTCTAACCCGTGTCTAGACTGGAACATTGACCTGGGTGTTGGGTCTGGAAACTCACAGTCAAATCTTAATGTGCCTGGAAAGAAAACACAAGGCAACACATCACATCAAATACAACATGCGGAGTAAACCATACTCATGTAAAAATTTGTCATTAGCCCACCTATGCYCCATCAGCATTTTACGTGTACCTGACTTGCCTGGTTTGTGTACAATTTTTAACTCAGCTGGAAACATATTGTCAAAACTACTGCAACATCAATACCAACACTGACCACCAGACTTGTACCTGAACTTCCCAAAGAATATTAGTTGGGAAAAGAAAATACGTGCAACCATTGTGAAGATAGCAGGACGAAATAGAGCACGAGGCAATATCACTGCAGAATTTGTATGAAAACATGAAATAAAAGCACTGTTACATTTCAAAAGGCTGAATTTGTTGAATTTGTTGCTCAGTATWACTTACACCTAAACACTACAGAGAATATCCCATAAATTATTACCTTGGATATGCATGAGTATGTCTGGTACATTTATTTGCAAGATCATTCAGATGTTTTATGTTTATTAGCAGCCATCAAGCCAGCTCACTCTCCCACACTAAAAGCCCTGTCTTCTTTCAGGGGTGTCTACCGGTCATGCAGGGAAATTTAAAACTAGAGGATCCTCTTTCTGGAGCCAATTAAAAGTACTCTGAAACCTCAGAAAATATTTCTGTTCAGACAATACAAAGGTGGAACAAAAGCAGAGTGCTCAAACAAAAATTCAGTTAAGAAGCAAACAACTGTCTCTGGTTTTGTCCTAAAAGGTGCAAAGAGACAAAAGAGAACAGAACTGTGTGCCCATATGATTGAGAGCTTAATAACCAAGCAGCTTTTAAAATTACCTTCCAAAAATAGTAAGAACAACAAAACTCCAAATAGAGGAAGATATCGCTCTAAATTACTAATTAAAACATAATAATGAAATAGATATTATATTTAAAAAGTCAGATCTGCCTATCCATACCCTTAGCAGGTACTTCTCTTCCTACATAGCTGCTCAGAAGCTACAGCTTTAGTGGGCCTGCAGCTGCCGATGCCATTCAATGACTGCCTTTTGCAGGCATGCAGTGTCATATGTTGGCTCTTGTCCTAGTGCCACTGATAACAATGTTAGCCAGTGAATCAGACTGTTGGATAATTTTCCTGATGTTCAGAGAGGCAGGTTTATGAAAATGTCTGGAACATATGTCAGGTTTCTTGATTTTTCTATTGAAGCAGTATTTTTTTTACAAAATTCTTAGTATTGAGATATTTTATCTTTACCTTACTAGACTGTAAATAACATAATCACCCATTGAAGTCCACTGTCATTTAATTCATGTTCTGGAGAAAGTTCCTGACTAGTGACCTTTGGTAAGCTGCCTCCAGTTGCCTCCCAGATATTCTTTTTAACCATCACCTCTTCTTTTTTAGCACTTTTGGTATACTGCAAGATGGTGAAGATGCTGTACGTCAGGTGGTGCACATATAATTCCTTAGGAGAATGAAAGAGGAGGGAGAGAGAGAGAGGCAAGAGGACAATGGACAAAGAGACAAATCAGAGTCAGTCACTCTCACTTGGAGGAAGGCCTGTAACCACCTTACTCTTTCCTTTTTGTGTATGTCTTTGAACAGAAGCAGAATTGCAGTTTATTGAGGTCAAAGTTTCTTGCTATCTCAATCTCTCTTCATGGGAAACAAAAGAGGGCACCCACCTATGCTTGCAATGACGGAGTTTTTCTAGAGAAGTTACTGCAAACCATCAGCTACTTAGATAGAAATTGGTATTCTCATAGGCTGGAGACATGTGAGACTCAAAAACCCATATCTGTTAGACTTGAAGAGACTGTCATTCACAGACTCCTCATTCATTCCAACTGCATAAGCTGAAATTTTGTGCTGTGAGAGCTGCTGCTTCATTAGAACAAGAAGTTCTGAGGTCAGGCTGGTTTCTCCTTGCATGAGAAGTATTCTAGAGATATTCCATTTGCCCTTTTAAGAATTCCACAGCCTTCCCTTTCTGCCAAGTTAGTCACCATTTCCCCTCTATAATAAAACAGCAATGACATATTTCACATCAGTGTTGTGATACTGCTTCATTTTACGAAGACACAATTATCCAAACGCTCTTGTTACCGTAAATTATGTCACCTCTGTTGTCTGCTAGATACTCTATGCATCAACATCTGTTCTATTGCCACACATTTCATTTGCAGTAGTGCCCTGAGTATTCCTTCTTCCTTTAGTGGCTACTTCTGTTTACTTGCATTTTATATTTGTTCATTTGAGAGCTGTAGATTGTTCTTTTCCTTTTCACGGGAACAAAAGCTGCAGAGTACCCCATGAGTCAGCAGAAAAAGAGGCTTAACTATGCTGTTGTTCTCTGAAATTTTTCGTGGTATTCCACAGTGAATCATCTGTATATTCATTAAAATACTTTTCTTCTGTTTTACAGAGAAATTCATTTCAAAGAACAGTATATTGTTTCAGCTTTCCAGCATGCAGTCTTCTTATGCATCATCATTTTTTTGATGGTCTGGTCCAGACAATATAGTCTAATTAAGAGTGCAAAAGAAACTGAGCTTCCCTAACACAATTTTTGCAAGAACTGTGTCTGATCACTTATACCAGTTCTAAGTAATGTCTTCAACTTCAGTAATAATCTGGACTCCCCTAAAAGCCATATTAAGTTTCTTGCAATAATTGCACTTACAGTGATTTTCATTTTAATGTTGCATAAATTGATGTCCTCTTTAATTTGAAATACAGCATGACATTATTTATATAAGTATCAGTAAGCTTCAAACTAATCCAAGAAGATAGACTTTTTGTCCTAGCAAAAATTATTGGCTGCTATTTTAACTGCATCAAAACTTTGACATATCATTTAGAACTAATATTGTTGATAGAAAAGACAAAAAAAGAAGAGGATTTGTGGCTAAAAAAAGTGATTCTAGGAAAATGTTTGATTATGCAATGAAAAGATCGTCTCCCTACACAGAGAAGAGTGCAGTGCTACAGGGCAGACAAGGGAAGCCAAATAACTTAGTTGGAGAGAAAAACAGTGCCCTGGCCCAAAGGTCAGCTGAGACGAACATGTGCGTCTGTGTGTCTGTCCATCTGTGTCTGAGGCAACTCTGGAAGAGCAAAGATCCAGAACCACAGTATGGATGGACTGTGTGTGAGGTCCCAGTTCTGGAGGGATCCAAAGTGTGCGTGTTTGTGTCTGTTTGTGTGTTGGAGTGTGTGTACAAGTGGGTCTACACGAGAAACTGGGGTGGGACTGTAGTGCCGAGGCACAGAGCACATTCCAGGAACTGGGGACACTGGCATGCAGGTGCAACTACTGGGCAGACCAAATATTTGAGCTAGAGGTATCCATGTTGCACAATGTATATATACACATACGTATTTTCCACTAACTGGCCTTTATCCTCATGGGTCAAGCAGGGGAGAAGGATGAGGTTGTTTGCGCTGTCTTCATGTGAACTATCTGTGTGTCTGTGACTGGTGTGACCAGCTGTGTATTTTTGTGTGTCTGTGTTGTATAGGCCTATTTCTGCATTTGCCCATTGGGAATTCATACTCAGCCTTCTTCCTGGTTTGATATGGGCATGTGGATTTGAAGTAGTCTTTTCTCCATTGGGCTCCTGATTTGACAGGTCCTTGACAAAAAATGTAGATTGAAATTAAGATCTCAAATAATATTTCATTACAGGTTAAGTCTGAAGGTTTCATTTGTGTATCTGCTTTATTTTTAGTGTTCTCAAAATGTTTTGTTTCTAATTCTAACCTTTTTGTTTTTCTTACAATTATATTGAATTTTAAGTGGTAATTAATATAGTTATTTTATTAGTTTGTTTTATAAATTCAGAGATATTTATTTTAAAGGAACCAAAATAGAGCTTCCAGAACAGTGTAGGCAGAACACATAGCAGAAAACTATTCCAGGATAAGATGTACAGCCTTCTGTGTTGTAATATTTCAACAACTGCAAAAAGAAATGACTCAGTGGCTCTTAAAAAAATGCTGTTAAATTTTCATTTTTCCGTTGGATGCCTTTTTGATTTGTTTCCTCTAAAAAATGAGAAAAATATCGGAGTTTAAGAATATCCTATGCAATGTTTTTTGAACACTCTTATTCACAAGAACTTTAAAATGTAGAGTAAACATGTTTACTCTGTTAAATAAAAAAAGGCTGGGGAAGCACATTTGAGTCATGAACTCCTTCCTTATGATTTTCTTCCTGCTCACTCCCTGCCTCTGCCTTGGGCTGTTCCAACAATCATCTGTCCAAGATAATGGCCAAATATGCTTCAGGGKCTATTTTACTGTAGGGATCACTTCTGGGAGATATTATAAATGAGGCTGTATCAAATGCGTTTGTTTTCCTGTCCCAGGCACCTTAGCATTTTCAAACAATCTTTTATATACTCAAGCCACACTCCAGTCTTGCAGGAGGTAACCTCAGAACTGTAGTATAAAAATTACCACTCTTGTGTACTGTAAAACAATCATCTCACTCTCCTAGATGCTTTGAAATGAGAGAGTAAAACTTCCTACTCATGAGATGTTACATATGTCTTAGGTTTAGAGAGGCATTATATGGTTGACAGCAAGGATTAAAGGGCAAAAGTGGGCATAGTGAATCTGCTCCACTATTGTTTAAGCTGATTTCAGCATAGAATGGGCTCCTCTGCTTTCGTTTGGGACTCGTGGACAAATTCGTGGAACAAATGCTTTTAACAATATCAATGTAACTGTCCATGCTTATAAGGCTTCCACAAGATTTTTCTTCCATGATATCATGATAGTACAGAGAGAAAACCTGATACCTTTCACATGTGAAGTCTTGCTTTACAGCTGTCCACCACACAAGATTAATCTTACTGGGCTGCAACAATAATGYGCAGAATCTATCTTCACTCAACAAAACATCCCCGTAAAAGTGACAAAAAAGAGTGCTACAGGTACAGGTTCAGCATTCATTTTAAAGAAACTTTTCCAAAGCTTGTTAAATAAGGTGTTAAATATATTACTTTCCCCATAAAGGTAATGAATACATCTTGCATATTCAGATGTGCAGCCAAATATATTTTCTGTGTGGTTTAGATACTGCGGCAGTTACCGAAGCTATAGGAACTACCTAGYATTACCTCATACTCTTTTAACACTAACGAACCTTACAGAGTTGTTGCCAGACTGGTTTTGCTTATGATTACTTTTTCTTAATGAACTTTCATATTTGAATCCAACCAAAAACRTACTTAGTAGAATAGTTTAATTTCTGCTGATTTAAGAGGAATATTAAAGTTCAGACAGGTATGCAATCAGGCATTGATGAAGTCATCTTTACTCGGAGTGTTTTCCTTAGTCTGAAGCAATCCTTCATCTCCTACTCCCCTGTATGGACCAAAATTTTTAATCGCTATTAAGCAAAGTTGATCTTTGCTATAATTGTAGCTATTTTCCTTTTCTTTTTTCTTKTTCATTCATGCACACCATTTGTAAAATAGCCAAAAAAATTATAGTYAGAGTAGGCTGATTAGAAATAGGTTTTTGCACTCATTATCCCAGATGGAGTCAAGCCTAATACAGATATTTTATGGCATTACCCCATATCTCACTATTGCTTAGACCCAAATAATGCAATTTAAAAGAAATATACAGAAATTTAAGAAGGCATATTTTAGCCCAAACAATCTAGTTTTCACTGAAAATGAAAAGGTATTACCCATAGTTTCCTTTTTATTTCCTTTTTTTTTTTTCTGGGTGTTGCAATTATAGAAGATATTTAAAAAGTTATGAATGTCAAATACATGTTATATGTACTGTAACACTAAATTCTGTCTTCTGTCTCCCTATATTGGGCTTAAGAAACAACCCTGTATCAATAGCTATTTTTATGGTTTGATATGATGCATAGTTATCTACCTACCTACCTACCTAAGAATATTTAATGAAAATTGTGCAGATAATGTATTTCTTTTATTTTATGGTTAAAGAAAAGCTCATTAATAAAATATTTGAAACAGTCTAAAATATACTTTCCTGAGACAAGAAGAGAACTACCTGAGAATATTTTGGGTTCTACAGAATATGTCACTCAATCTGAAACATAATAATTAATTCATTTGCAGATCATAAGCATATTTTTTTCAAAGTTCTTAGCAACTGGGTGTAGAGGTAGCTGAACCTGCAGCAGAAAGTGCTGCAGTGTTTGAGCCAGCTGCAGGAGTGACCAAGCAGCCTATTATTCCTTGTTCCCTTATAAGGTTCAGTTCTAGGGTGTTCTGCCTTACTCAGCATCCCATTTATTCCTGTACCCCACTCCTCYCCTCGTTTACCCCTATTGGTTGAAGTTGTATTACCCTGCCTTCCCTCTGCCCCCTGACCCTCAAACCATTGGTCCCTGTTGTCTCTCTGCCCCCGCTGCCCCTGGGATAAAACCCTGACCCCTCCATTGTTCTGTGTTCTCTCCTTCCCTGACGATTCATGAAATAAACTTATTTCACGGAACACATGGGGAGAACCCCTCCGACTCTTTGCCTCATCTAAGTACGCGCGCGCGCGCGTGTGTGTGTGTGTGTGTGTGTGCACCGCCGAACGCATCACAGCACCGCCGGACAAACGCCACACTTTCAGGAAGACTGCAAGGGACCCTAAAACCCATCCAGAAGGATTATTATTATTATATTTTTTCATTAATAACAACACTGGGAAGCTCAGGACGCAAAGCTTTAAACAGTTCATTTGATGAAACCAGCATTTCAGTATTTCTTGTTTATATGTTTACCCATTTTCACTACTGAATTTGATCCAAACATGTATAGTTTCAGTTACCCTAACCTGCATTTAGAGGAAAATACGCTGTTAAATTATTTGTAAGCTCTATCAATAGAGATCACATCAAGATAAGGTGAAGAATCATTTATCTTCATATAATCTTCTGATAAAAAAAGCATATCTTTGTTTTATAAACATCTTAAAAGAATCTGTGGCAGATATCTGACAACAAATATCAAACCAATGGACTAAACTGATTTTAATTCGATATTAAATTATCATTTCTTATGTGAAAATCTAACATTAAGCTCATTAATACCGAGGACAGAGATAGCTTAAAAAAATCTTTTAAAAATTATTTAAGCTAGAATGATTTCTATATCTATTTCTATTTCTATTCTATCAGAGATCAATAGATAAACTATGTAATATTTTCCCAATCTCTCTAAAGTTTTTTTATCTCATTCCATGAATATCTGTCAAAATGCAAGTGAGGTATTTTAGATTGCAGTTATACAAACGCAATTGTGATTGACTCATTAAACATAAAACTATAATTAGTCTCATTTTAACATCTAATTGCACTTTAATATGGAACTCCGGTACATAGCTCCACAAATCTGATTGTTAAAAAGAAGAAAAGAAGTGTAGAATAACTGGAGAGGTCTTGATGTGTAAATGCATGGAGAGCTTTTAAAAGGTTATGAAGACTCTCATACGCCTAAGCTGTCCAATT
Organism: Amblyornis subalaris; assembly: GCA_018881555.1. Taxonomy (NCBI): domain Eukaryota; kingdom Metazoa; phylum Chordata; class Aves; order Passeriformes; family Ptilonorhynchidae; genus Amblyornis; species Amblyornis subalaris. Next base: position 2,069,374 of record JACAXG010000112.1, read on the forward strand.
TTGGTGAAAAAAACTTTTGTGGAATAAAGCTGACTACTGATATTATTTGTCTCTTCAGTATAAATCACATGTGAAGTAACATATATAAGCTCTGGTGTGTGTAGTCCCTTCAGAAAGACAAAAAGTAATTAGAGACTTTCATTATCTCTTCCAGGTCTTGGCTAGTTCATAATGGGGTTTCTCTCCTTAGTTTTTAGAGGGATCCAGAAAATTTAGTGAACAGTAACCCAGGTGGGAATTTCCATTTCCATTTTTTTCTGTGTAAATAAAACACATTTACTCCTGCCATTTCTCTCCTGACAAGTAGTCGGTAGTAGTAGTCCAGTGTAGTCAAGTAGGCAGAATGACTTGACAGATTTTCCAATGGTTTCTTGCAAAGATATTCAAATCTCTACCCTCCTATATTCATATCTCCTTGCCCAAATCCCTCTTCTGTCTTTTGCTATCTGTGACATCAATACTGATGAATTTCTTCTTTAAGTTTGGTGTTATAGAATAACTGAATGGTCAAGGTTGGAAAGGACCACAGTGGGTCATCTGGTGCAACTTCCCTGGTTAAGCAGGATTATCCTAGAGCACATGGCACAGAGTTTTGTCCAGACAGTTCTTGAATACCTCCAGTGAGTGAGACTCCACAACCTCTCTGGGCACTTTGTTCCACRGCTTAGTCACCTGTGCAGTAAAGTTCTTCCTCATATTCAAGCAGAACTTCCTGTGCATCAGTTTCTGCCCATTGCCTCTTGTCCTATTGCTCGGCACCACCAAGCAGATCCTGGTTCCATCCTYTTGGCACTCCGTGGTGGTGGCCTGGCCTGATGGGCCAGCCACCTAAGAGACCGAGGAGCCAATGAGGCTAGAGAGCACTGCTGTTAGAAAGGCCCCGAGGTCAGGGTTTAAAGTCTYCCCCTCGGTTGTAATGGTGAGGAGCGTCCCTCCCCCTCCAAGCCCTATTTTGGTACATTGCCCTGTTTGGTTTAGTCCTGWCAATCTATGTTCTGTATATGGTTATGTTCTGGAAAGCTCTCCCCTACTCGACGCTCCACTGGCCCTGCTCCTCTGCTCCTCCCCTCATCTACCCTCATTGGTTGTACGKATYGTGATCCTGCCTTTCCTCCTCCCTTTTACCCTCGTGTTATTGGTCCTCAGTGTTCTCTCCGCCCCTGTGTGGTTTGGTATATAATCTTGTGCACTCCTGTGCTCTGGGCTCTTCTGCCCTGGGTCCCYGTGCAATAAACCTGTTGCTGCCTCAGAAGAGTCCACCTCCAACTCTTTACCCCCATCTTAAGGCGTTGGATGTGCGAGTGCCTGTGCTACCACCTGCGCTGGTGGGATTAGCGGGGAAGGCGCAGCCATGCTCCTTTCCCACCGGCTACCGCGCTCCACGCTGAGGTACCGCCGGACGCAGGAGCGCTCTCGGGAAGGTTGCGGCAATTACCATCGACGCACGCCGCAACAGCACTCTCCCTTCAGATACTTATAGACGTTGATGAGGTCCCCTCTCAGTCATCTCTGCTTGAGGCTGAACAGGCCCAGCTTCCTTGCCTGGGGATCTTAATCATCTTTGTAGCCCTCCACTGGACCTGGTCCAGGAACTCCATGTCTTTCTGGTACTGAGGAGTGCAAAACTGAGCACAACACTCAGATGTGGCCTTGCCAGGGTTGAGTAGAAGGGCAGATCAACTCCCTTGACCTGCTGGCAATGCTCTTCCTAATGCACCCCAGGATACCATTGTCCTTCTTGGCCTCAAGGGCACACTGCTGGCTCATGGACAGCTTGYTGTCCACCAGGACCCCCAGGTCTCCTTCTCCGCAGAGTTGCTTTCTAGCAGGTCAGCCCCTAGTCTGTGCTGGTGCATGGGGTTGTTCTTCCCCAGGTGCAGGACCCTACGTCTGCCTTTGTGGAATTTCAGACTGTTCTTCTCTGCCCATCTCTCCAACATGTCAAGGATCTTCCGAAGGGCTGCACAGCTCTGTGGGGTATCAGCCACTGCTCCCARCTTTGTGTCACCTGAGAACTTGCTGAGGAGGCCTCTATCCCTCAATCCAAATCATTGATGATCCAAGTCAAACAATACTGGGCCCAGTATGGAGCCTTGGGGGACACCACTAGTGACAGGCTTCCAATTGGACCCTGTGGCACTGATTATGACCCTCTGGGTTCTGCTGTTTAGCCAGTTTTCTGTCCACCTCACTGTCCACTCTTCAAGTCCACATTTCCTGAGTTTGCCTATGAAGATGTTTTGAGAGACAGTGTTGAAAGCCTTGCTGAAGTCGAGATATCCCTTTCTCTCCCCTCATCCATCCAGGTAGTTGTTTCATTGTAGAAGGCAATCAGGCTGGCCAAGCATGATTTACCTTTAGTGAATCCATGCTAACTGCTCCTTACCACCTCCTTGACATCTTGTGTATAGAGACGGCRTCCAACATGAGGCCCTCCATCACCTTTCCAAGGATGGAGGTCAATCTGACTTGCTGGTAGTTCCCTGGGTCCTCGTTCTTGCCCTTTTTGAAGACCAGGGTGACATTTGCTTTCTTCCAGTCCTCATGCATCTCTCCTGATTGCATTCCAGCATCATGGATGAAACAACATTTCTATCCTACCACCCACAGTTTTTTTGCTGCCTACTGACAAGTGGATATTTTCTACATTTTTTTCAGATTCATATGTTAGAATTTCCATCAGTCATTCATTCCTCTGTTGCTATGCATACACACACAGACACATATATATGTATTTATGTATGTATATATAAACACRCATGAGACACTCCTTTGATGTCTTCAAAATAAATATTTTATAATTTAACATTTTCTGGAAAAAAATAAAACCAAAATCCAAATCTATATTCTCTTGGTAAATATTGCACACTTTAAAAGTTACTATGGAGCTGATTTTCCATAGAGAGAAATGTGTGGAAATGAGATTTTTTTTGTGTGTGTTTGTTTTTTATGCTGTTTGTGGGAAATCCATTATTTTCTTTCTGAAGAACTGGAAGTAATTTAATCATAGTGCAAGTGGCAATTGTGAACATTGTTGGCTAGTGACATATGGTGATATAGAATGTTTTTAGATGAAATGAGAGAGTCAGAAATCTGATGTTCATAAATAAAAATGTTACATACAGAAAGCAAATCCATAGAGTAGATATTGATGAAAAAATAAGCAGCAAAATATATCTGGGAGGATATTTTGAGGGGAGAAAAAAGAGCAGTTCAACATAATGGAACAATAACAGAAATAGAATGACCAATAAAATTTTCTGTGTTGACAAGTTGGAGAAAAACTTCAGGGAAGTCACAGAGAAAATAAGATGAAAAAGAGGCATTAGAAGAAAAACCAAATTAATTCAATTTGTAAAGAGCTTAATCACTTGTAAGATTGTCTGTCTCTGGTGCTCTGTCCTACTCACCCTTATTTTGAGCTCTCATCAGCCAGCTTGATGCACCCTACTGTTTTTCTACTCTTTTATTAGAAACACTACCCAATAATTCAATAACATAAAATTAACTGCTGTGTCTTTTTCCTACTGTGATAAGGGTTGACAAAATACTTTCTTGCTTGAGTAGTTCTGAGCATTTTCCAATTCATAAAAGGCTTAAAACTTATTGAGATTAACTGCATGATCAATGGTAATGAAAAGTTAATTACAAGTCAGAAATCATGACCAAGTTTTATGCAGTGGAAACTGCTGAAAAAAACAAACACCAAATATTTGTATGAGTGTTAATGACCTGTTTACTAAAGTAGATCATAACTTTATTGAAATAAAAAATCTGGAAATGTCTAAGAAGGAGTGTGCTTATTTTGGCTGGTAGAGAGTTAATTTTCTTCATGGTAGCTGGTACAGGGCYGTGTTTTGGATTTGTGCTGAAAAGATCCTTGACAATATGGAGATATTTTTGTTAAGGTTGAGCAGTGCTTACAGAGTCCAGTTCTTTCATGCTTCTTGTACCATCCAGCTGGTGAGTAGGCTGGGGGTGCACCCCAACTGACCCAAGAGATATTTCATTCCATATGGCATCATGCTCAAGATATGAAACTGGGGGAGGAAGGTGGGGGGCAGGGGGCATGTTTGGAGAGATGGTGTTTTGTCTTCCCAAGTCACAGTTATGTGTAGTGAAGCCCTGCTTTCCTGGAGATGGCTGAATACCTTCCTGCTCAAGGAGAGTGGTGAATGAATTCCTTATTTTGCTTTGCTTGTGCACAGAGCTTTTGCTTTACATATTAAACTGTCTTTATCTGAACCYATGAGTTTCTTTCACTTTTACTTTCCAATCTCTCCCCCATTCCACCTGGGAGAATGAGCTGTCTGGGGCTGTGTGGTGCTTGGTTGTCAGCACCRTGACAAGGAGGGTATAGGCGTTGAAATGTTAATGGGCATCTTGTAACATCAACAATTATTTCTGCAAATTTCTTCAATAACTGCTGTCCTATATCAAATGTACTGGTTAGCTCCTCAGCGGGTGTCAATAAACAGATTCATAGACATCTCTATGAAATCATTGTAGAGGGTGATCTGGGCCAGTGTTCTTTTACTGTCATGCAATGGCCAGAGAGCCCCAAATAAGATGACAATAACTACTTACTAATTTCTGGTAGGATCCTTCTGAAGGAAGAACTCTCCATAATACTTTTGATATGGTACGTTCTTCTTACATTAATGTTGATGAACCTTYCAYTGCACAAAATGAGTAAAATTTCAGKAACAAAAGTAAGTTGCAGGGGGAGTTTGGCGTCTTCTCTTCCCACACAGAATTTAATGAACTGCCCAGGACTGACTTTCACAGCGCTATATCACTCTGGAGACCTTGCCATCCAGAACTTGTTGAGAGCAGGAGATCTAAGAGGACAGMTGGCCAGAAGTGACCAGTCAGTGAAGGACCAACATGAAGGATGTTCTAGGAAACGGAAATCTGGCCAAGCCCACACAGGTTTAGCTGAGATATAGCCACAAAGCTTCATTGAATAGCATGCTTTCATGCAGCCTGACCAAGAATTTCAAACTCAATCAAGGATTTCAGTTCCCAGCAGTACTGCAGAATTCTGCAGCTGAGGTTCACCCATTCCAGAAAAAAGTTCTACATCATGACCATGTTATCCCAGCCGTGGTGTAGGATGGCACTGTGCAGGTCCCTGGAAGACCAAGCACTTGCAAAAGATTCAGCCCAGTCCAAAAAGACTGGATATCAGTTGGTGGGTTCTTGAACTTGAAATCTTTCTAAATATACAGAAGAAGGCTCTGTGATGTTGCTGCTATCAGGTAGCTCCTCCTTACAGCTGGAGCATTCTTTCCCACTCACTGACCCCCTCCAGTCTTTTCGGTGTGCAACTTGCTTCAATTTCTTCCAGTTGTGGTYTATCCATCATGGGCAGTCATGGACTGCTTGACAGGTTTTATCATGGAGGAGCAAGAAAGGGTATTTTCACTCATATCACGGTGCTTTCCACAACTTTTGCCTTTCCCTTGACATCTAAAGCCTGCCTTAAAACTCAAACCTTAAATTATTGCTGTAAAAAGCAAACTGACAGCAATGCTGAGTGGTTGAAATTCCCAGCAGAAAGTCACAGTCTTTCTGAGACAGATGACAATTTAATAAAATCATGAAAAGATGAATGAGTAAATATCTGTCTGGATGACCAGGACTGTGCATGCTTCCAGTGTCTTAGGTTAGATGTCCTCTGTGTACAATGGAAGCATTACTAACAAGACTAAAAATTGCAGTTGGATTATTGATTTACGTAATAAAAGGCAGAGCTTTAGCTGCTGTGTGACAAGGACATGAGCAGACATTGAAGGTTTGTGTGCTTTACTGCTTTCCTGGGCTAGGGACAATCATGGGGAAAGCAAGGGACTGCTTTTGTAATGACATCAGTCATACAGACAGCAGGAAAGTAGCCCTCTACTCCTTCAGACAGGGCTAGGGTCCACATCTTCACTGAAATGATGAATTTGAACACTCGGAGTTTATAAACCACATATATAGAGAGAGAGAGAGAGAGAATTTTTTTTTATCAACCCCTGTTTGAAGAACTTGAATCTTAAACTAAGCATTTTACTCTGCTTAGCCAGACACTGATGCTTCAGAGTGTATTGAATTATGGACTTTATCTGGTTGACAGAAAATAAACAAAATAAAAATAAAATAAAATAAAATAAAATAAAATAAAATAAAATAAAATAAAATAATAAAATAAAATCTCCTATTAAACAATTTGTCCCTTTTCTTCCCCTCCAGTCAATAATAGTCACCACTTTTTTAGATATATGCTAAAAATAAATTAAATGGATTTAAAAAAACATTCATTTAGAGCTTTTCCTTTCATGAATTAATTAATGTATGCCACCAAGATATTTTACAATCAATTTAGAAGTTTTGTTAAATAATTTTCTTTAAAAAAAATACAGGAGATTTATGTTACAAAGACATATATATAAAATTGATTTTGATTCTACCAAATCCTGTATGCTGTAATGTGCTAATTTGGTAAGAGAAAGGCAGAACAGACAGTACAGTTGATCAAGGGAAAGATCACTCATCCTACCAACACTTCTACTTATAGAAAATTTGCTGTGCTTAAATAATGAACAGAACCACTTTCAAATTCAAATTTTTCAATTCAAACATGGACTGAAATTTGCAAGCCAAGTTTATCTCTTTAATTGCTTCTCGTAGAGAAAACTTCTCACAATATGCAGGTGTAGTACAGATTGTCACTAATTTAAATTGAATTTGTGATGTCATTCTGAGAAGTCTATGAATTTGTTCTGAAGTAGACTTACTCTACTAAATTCTCCAGTGACAATACAAATTTAGAAGAGTAATTTACAAATGACCACATCAAGAATGAATACACATTAACAGAGTGGAAGTAATCTTCTGGTATTGAATATAATTTTGTCTGATAGTTGACTTTATCATCTCTTTGAACAAAAAAGTTCAAATTCTCTTCTAGTGACAGACTAACCAATCCCAGAAGATTCTTGCTAGTAATAATGAAGAAGAATTCAAAATCTTTGTCTATTATTTTATCAGATTTTTGTATCCCTTGCTGATTCTGTAACATATTATAGATTCTCACTGCATCTGTGGTTATTATAAGATTATAGGTAGTGTCTTTCACTGACTTCTGTGGGCTGCTTTCCATCCTGACAGGTTTGTTGCCGACCTTAAACAGTGTTGTTAATTAAGAACAAAAGAGAAAGAGGATTTGACTGTATCTGTTTTCCTCTTCTCATTAAAGTGCTTTTTTATCTATTGTGTATTATTCCACTTTCAGTAAGGGCCAATGGATATACAAAAGCATATATATGATTTTCTAATGTCTTGATCATGATTAGATAATCAATATTTTATATTTAAAATTGTGATTTTTTTTATATGAGAGATATATTTTTGAAAGCCTTCTATATAAATATATAAAAATATATCTAACCAAATATAAAATGAATATTTTAATAAAAAACTGATTATTCAGTTTGCTTCCTGTCTTCAATAACCTTTATTTTTGTTTTTATCCATCATTTACACAGAGAATGAAGGAAAAAGGAAAGAATAATGGGGGGAAAAAAAGCATAAAGAAAGTGAATTGGAATGAAAAAAAAAAACAAGCTAAGGAAAATTAAGAGAAAGACAGATCTGTCACAGGCTATAATTGAGGAAAAAAAAAAAAGCAGATATATTCTTAGGTTTATATTCTGAGTCCTAGAAAAAGAAGAGAGCAAATCCATTGATTTAACTGAATAGTACTAGAACTGCTTTTTGTAAACTGATGGTCAACAGAAATCAGAATCAGTTTTCTAAATATAATACTGAAAAGGAAAGGTGGAAAGCACAATGTCACTGCTCATGAGTTACAGGGACTTCCAGAAAAGCTTTTTCTTTGTTTGTCACATGCCACTGTGGGAGGTGATGTTTTTTGTAATTAAAGAGGACAACATTTATGGGATATTTTCTGCAGTTAATAACATGGTCTCTAGTAATGTATGCTGTAGTTAATTTTACAAGACCGAATAAAACTCTCAAGGTTTTCAAACATTACCAGATTTTAGATAATATCACTTTAATGGCAGCAGAGTCAAAACATCTAAGACACTTTCAATGAAAAGAGAAAATTATCTGTCTATTCTGAAATATTTCAAGACATCTGTGTTTTCCTTATCTCACTTTGCTTCTGACAGAAGCAGATAGACGGGTAAGTAGCATCTCACAATTCAATGATCAGTGACAGAGTTCTCATTCACTTTGGATTTGTAGAGTTTTGTAAGGCTTTATGGTACCAATATTGAGACAGGGTAGTGTTTTTCCAAAAAGAGCAGATGCAGTCTCTCTCTGAGCCCTACTAAAGTGATCTAAGAAGAACAAGCACATGCAATTTTCTTAAACAGCTGCTTGGCAATTTCCATCAGACAGTTATGTTTTGTGACTATGGTGGGCTGACCACAACTGGCAGGTAATCCTTGACCCAAATGCTCACTCACTCTGCCCCAGTGGGATGGAGGACAGGATTGGAAAGGCAGAACTGAGAAAGCGCAATGGTTGCGATAAAGACGGTTTAACACACCTACCCACAGCAAAAATCCCAATTGATGCTAATGCAAYCACTCACCACCTCCCACAAGCAGACTGATATCCAGTCAGGCCGTGAACAATGGCTATGTTGAGAAAAAAACTCCCTCCCAGAAGCTTTTAATGCTGAGCATGGTGGCACGTGGTATGGAATATCCTTTTGGTCAGTTGGGATCAGCTGTCCTATCTGTGTCCCCTCCCAGTCTTTTCTCACCCCAAGCCTACTCACTGGTGGGACAGATTGGGAAACAGTGAAGGCCTTGATGCTAGATAAGCATTGCTCAGCAATAGCTAAAACATTGTGTTATCAACACTGTTTTGGTGACAAATCTGAAACACAGTAAAATTATAGACATATGTATTTTGTAAAAAGAAATTAAATCCAGCTTGTTTTAGGAATAATTTTTTATTCTAATGAATTTTCTTAGTGAAAAGGGGATTTTTTTCAAGTATATAAACATATATTTTTATAAATTAAAGCAAATATTTATCAAAAAATAAGCTTCAAATTCCACGTAACCTTATTTTTGCATCTTATGCCTTATAAATAAATCACACATAAACCCCCTAAAATAGTAAAGGGCAGTATTTTTAAAGGAATTTTACTGTAAAAGTAAGTGAACGACCCATGCTGATAATAAAGGGGGAAAAAAAATGTAGTCTGGCTGCTAATGGAAAAAGAACATCCCCAAATTGGAAATATCTCCTTACCCACTGATTCCTTTGTTATAAATGTCTGATGTTTATTTGGGTCACATCTTTAAAACATGAAGTCTACGCTTCATTAGCTTTCTAATATGCAGGTAGCTTTCTCACAGATATCTTGAGATAAAGCGCTAAATCAGAACTCATCTAAAAAAAATCCCGACAAAAACATCATTCAGTGTACTTTGAAATTTGSTGCTTTAACAGTATACCCCTTATAATGGCCATAGAATCATAGATACACTAAAGTTGGAAAAGACCTCTAAGCTCATCAAGTCCAACTGTTAACCTACTACCACCATATTCGCTACTAAACTGTGTCCCTAAGCGCTATATCCACTTGGGGTTTTTTAACACTGCCAGGGATAGTGATTCTACCACTTCCCTGGACATATTGTTCCAATGCCTGATGAACCTTTCAGGGAAAAAATTTTTCCTAATATCAAATCTAAAGATCCCAAGGGGCAATTTGAGACTGTCTCCTCTTGTCCTGTGAGTTGTTACCTGAGCGAAGAGATGGACCCCCACCTCACTACAACCTCCTTTCAGGTAGTTCATAGAGAGGCATAAGGTCTCTCCTAAGCCTCCTTTTCTCCAGGCTAAACACCCCCAGCTCCCTCAGCCACTCCTCACAAGACTTGTGCTCCAGACCATCTGACAGTCCATCCAACAAACTCATATCTCTCCGATTGAACAGAAAGATTGCTGGGGGAACCATTCCAATGGTTTTGTTTTATACTATGTTGTTTTCTCTCTGGCTAGTACTGAGTCTGTGATTGTACTCATAACTGTGATCATATCTCTCAATCTTTATGCTCTTAGGCTTTGCAAAAGAATAATTTTTACTTTCAAGACAGAAAATATTTTCCTCATTCATCTAATAACTTGATTTAACCCTGTGGAGATAGTCCAACTCATTAGCAAGGATGAAGTATATCAATATTTCTTTTTCTAATTTACAGTTAAAGAAATAGGGACATCTGTAATTTCTAAATAAATGCAGTTGTTCATCAGAACTTTTGTTGGGTTTGAACAAATTTAAATTCACGTTCATATTTCTATTTTTTTATCCCATGCTTTAAAATCTAAATATATATACTTACCTACTTTTAAACTGTATTTCCAGCTGTTCGTTTGCGAATTGGTTTGAAACTGAAGGTACAGATAAATGTGCTATCGAAATATTCCCATCATTTGATGGATCTCTTTGCACTTTGGTATAATTTGGAAAAGAATAATTGATCAATACCAAATTTCTCTACCGCCACTCCCCACAAAATCCATTTCTCATTCCCATGCTCTTTATATCAGTTAGCTTTTCCCCTATCTCTTGGCTTTCACAAATATATAGAGCTTAAGAGTTTGACATTTATACTAAAATGTTAGCCTAAGAGTGGTAAACTGCGCTGCCTGGGTGAACACCTCTATATTTAATTTTCCAAATGTTAAATTATTTTTTTGAGCAGTAACTCCTGTAATCATTGCAATCAATTTTTCTTATTTAGGATTTTCAGAACATCATAATAGCTGCTGGTAATAGGCAAACTGCATATACATGGAACAAGAGTTACTGTGCTTTAAAGCAAAGGCTTTTGTCAAACGCTCATGCGGAGCACGATACCCCAGAAGGAGCAGGGAAAGGAATTTGACTACTGACATGCAATTTCAGAGTTTCCAGCTCTTGAGTTGCTGTGCACATAAATTTGTGATATACTTTCAGAAGAGACAGCACAGTGTCATGGAGACAGCCAGCTTTTYGTCTAATGTAAGGGGAGAAGATTTGGCATTATCTCCACATTTCCATCTCTTTTTGAGATGGTACATGACAACATGCAGTAAAAAATAGTTCACATTTACCTACAAACATACTGAGTTATGTTCTAGCAATCCTTATGCAGTGCACACAAAGTCTTAAATACTATCATATTACCCTTAATAAGTATGATCAAAATACTGTGTAATAAATAAATAAATTATCATAATAATAATAATAATAGTAATATATATAAGATATCCTTCAGCATGAAAACTGAGCTCAGTAACATCTCCTGAGTTTTAGGAGTGATTAGTGCTTAAATTCGACACCCCGATCAACTCAGAATTTTTCCTTGATTTAGGATAGAAACAGAGCAGCTGTTGTTTGCAAGCCTCCAACAGCAAAAACATTTAGAGGGATGGGGTTAATCTGCACTTTCCAGGTATAATGATAGTCAGCAAAATGTTTGTTATAACTACATCCATTATTCAGGTTAAGATACTCTTCAAAAATATATAATTGAACCTTGGAAGAATAAGAATTTGATGAGAATTCCTGTTGTTTCTAGGCAAACAGAGAGAARATTTTCTTAGAAATATATACATAGGTTTTAGAAACTGGACAACCTCTGTACCTCCTTGTTTTCTTATAACAGTTTTCTTAAACTGTTTGTTTTCATATGTGGTCTATGCTTTCTTTATGTAGACAATGATCTCTGTGGGGTATCAGTGTGGTATGTAACACGTCACAGATATTAACCACAAAAATAAGGGAAAAGCTTGTTTTCTTTATGATCCAAAAGTCAAAACCTTCAGTGTCTACACAATAAATTAATTTTCTTTCATATAAATATTATTTGATTTAATAAATGCAGCTTTCCTTTTTGAGGGTCTTCAAAAGTTTTTGAACATTTCCACCTTAYGTGAAACAAGAACTACATACTCTCTCCTCTGAACAAAATTTAGTTCTTGTCCACAGTTCAGAAAGTTGTCAAAATAAAAATATATTTTTAAATTTAAGTTTCACTTTGATGTTTCCTGTACAGGTGCTACAGGAATCATGATGAGTCTTTTGTACTGGTGATATAGGCATTCCTGAGCAGTAGTTAGAGTGGAAAAAGTTGGGTTCATAAGATACTATTTCCCAATCCTTCTGAAGACACTTGGGAAAAAAACAAACAACTGAACCAGAAAAAAAAAAGAAAAAAACCCACCAACCAAAAATCCAACCTACAACACCAATAAAATAAACAAACAAAACACCAAAAACCAACTACAACAAAAGATGAATTCTTGTTTAGGTTGTCAATTTTTCTCAGAAATTAAGGGGGCTTTTAAGTGCAATATTTCTAAGGTAAGTTCCCATAGGGTCAATATACTGAAATAAAAGCCAATCTTACCTGGGAAAGCAGCTCAGGCACAGAATATTCTTTAGATCTTCATAACAACAAAACAATAATGAGACATATAGTGATAGTTACCAATTTCAACACTCTCAGTGTCATACATTTTTTTCACACACACAAAATTTAATTCTAGCACACCATACTATTAGCTACACTGATAAATTTTTCTGATCTTTAATTTCAAAAGGGTTCTACAAACAATTATYTTCCTCATGCTAAGAGGCTACCCCTCACTATTTTTCTTTTAAGGAGGAATGAATCTCATGGTTTACACACGGGGCAATTTAGCAGCAGTTAGTATTGCTATATATTATGTATATTTTATAGCATGAATCCAGAGCTAATAATTTAACCAAACAATATAATAAAAAAGCAGTACTGGATCTCACTGCGAATATTTGAAATAAGATCTGTAATTACCATTTCCTTTGGGAGATTAAAGTATTAAAGCTATGCAAGTCGCACAGACTATTCTTATGACACTACTATGTAAACACATCTCAATGTTGATTTTATTTTCCGGCATATTTCATATAAGGTATCCAGAAGGGGTGGACAGATGCTGATGGCATCTGGCCCAAATCAGACACTGAGACAGTGCTATCAGGATGCTCAGTCTKTCTAGACCTGGTGTTCTCCTGCTAGCTAATGAAAGCACACTGGATCACCCTGGTCCTGGAAGATGATTTGAGAAATATTGTATGATCAGAGCCACAGGTTTGGATTATTAGTCTGGTTTAGATTGCAGTGACTGAAAGAAAGGAATGGTTTGCAGGGATCCCCGAGCAMCCCCAGTCTCCTGATTTGCATTATTTTGGTTTTGGCTAGGGCAGAGCTAATTTTCCTCACAGAGTTTTGGATTTGTGCTAAACACGGGGTTGATAATACAGATGCGTTTTTGTTATTGCAGAGCAGGGCTTACACAGAGCCAAGGCCTTTTCTGCTTTTGGTACTGCCACACTGGTGAGGAAGTTGGGGGTGCATGGAAGGCTGGGGGGAGACACGGCTGGGACAGGTGACTCAAAAGGGATGTTCCATACCATAAGACATCATGCTCAGCATATAAACTGGGGGGAGAAGGAAGACAAGGGTGATGTTTGAAGTGATGGAATTTGTCTTCCCAAGTAAACATCGTGCATGAGGGGGCCCTGCTGCTCTGTGTGTGCAGCTTCTGTGTTCCCTATTAAATTGTCTTTGTCTCAACCCGTGAGTTTTCTACTTTTAATTCTTCTATTCTCTCCCTGATCCCACTGGTGTGGGGGGGTGAGTGAGCAGCTGTTTGGTACTTGGTTACTGGCTGGGGTTAAACCACAACAGTACTTTATAATTCCTTTTCCCATTTCTTGACCTTACCTTCTATTGCTCAATATCTCTCTTTCTTTGCCCTTGTTTATTCCCAAATAATCAACCTATTGATTCCAGCTTTGCTACGTCTGTGTCCAAATTTGGTTTATCTAGTGCTGGTACCTAGACCATCACTTCCTTATGCAGTATCACAGATAGGGTTACTGGGGCACTGCTTGCTTTGCTTCTCTCTGGAAGGTCCACAGTGCTCCCATTCAGCTGCCTGTGATGTTTCGTCATTTTTCTCAAACCTCTCCCTTAGCCACCCAGCCAGTACCTCAGAGTGCTATCTGTAACTTTTGTAATCTTCTCACTCTTTTCTTTATGACTTCCAGCAATTTCTCATGTTATGTCTAGCAGTTTCTCATGTCCTGTTTAGTTAGCTTAATCTCAGGTGTGTGCTGAGTGAGTGCCTCAGACAATTGCTTGTAAACCTAGCATAAATATCCGCATTCAGGTACCATGGGAAAATAAACAAACAAACAAATGTGCAGAATTGTATTTTAAAAGACATGAGTTTTAATTTTAAAAAAAAATCTTTACATTAAATCTAGCAGCAAATATTTACAAGCGAAACTAAACTAGTTAGCAGGAGAGTTAGTTTAATGTTCATGGTATTATAATTTGTTATTGATAAGAAAACTAAATTATTCAGATTTAATAAATTTATCAGTTGTAACATTTTGATTTCCTTTATTAAGTACAGGGACTAGTTTTTGTCTCATTCAGTATCTACTCTGTCTTTTGACTTCCATTTGGAAGGTAAAATGGAGAGTCTTTTTCTTCATTTAGAACAGGCTGAGGATGAATCCAATGAAGAATGTTCCAAAGGCATACAGCTTTCAGGCATTAGTCAAGTCAAATCTGTACCGAATTCAATTAATAAAATATAAATGCAGAGCTGTTTCTTCAATTTCAAATTAAAATATTATAGGTTAAATAGAGAAATGCCTAAGAAAAAAAACCCMAACATATTTTTTTACATGGTTACAGTTGAAGAAGCCATCACTGTTTTGATACAGTTTGATTCTTTTGTAGAACATTAGACAACTGATATGAGACATATGCATTGGTTGGTAAAGCAAGAAACTTTGAAAATTAAGAACTATTTATGTTCTATGGGACTAACACTCTAAAAGTCTTAGAGACATTGTTGTACTGGAATGTTGGAAATCTAAATTCACTAGTGTTAGTGTATTAGTCCTGGACTGTAAGTCCCACAATAATAAGTGAAAAAAATGAACAATCAAAATATAATACAACATTTAAATAAATTTCATTTTGGATTATATTTATATTTTTCTATTTTTTTTTCATTTTTTTCTTCTTTTCATTATATTTCTGATCTCATTTTCATCTCTAAACCTTGCTGCATACTATTCTTTTAAATAGCTATTTTTCTTCTATCAGAATTTTAATCTGTTACATTCTTTCATAAACTATAATATAATAGAAGTCAAAACTTGAATGATTTTATTTACTAGTAGTTCCACTAGTTTATTTACTAGTAGTTCCACTACATGAACTCTGTATAGTCTTTTAAGAGATATCCTGCCTACTTGTTCTACTTCCTCTTTGTTCAATCCCAACAGAGCAATGTTTCGTGAGATTTTTTTTCACTTTTTGTGGGGTGGATTATTTTTCCCTACTTTTAATAAAAGAGCAAAACTTAGTACCTGAAAAATTCAAARGTGCAGAAATTAAATTTTATGACAAATGGTAATCTATTTAAGTGGATAAAAAGCCTACCAAAACTGAATGATCTATGAATTAACATCCCATTAGCTGTTGAACTATTATTTTTTTCACTATTGAAAGGCCAAYACAGTAAAAGAAACAGGGCTGTAGATGGGTAATTAAAGTGCTAAGTGAGACATTCATGTAACTATATTTAATTACCTCACTAATGTTACAGAAAATGAATTAAATGGAAAGGATTAAAGTTTGAAAAAAACAAATATCTTCTAAAATGTCTGAATTCAATAATTTTAGCTCAGACAACATCTCCTTGGCAATCATTGCAAGCTTACTATACGTATCTGTAACGCATTTTCTCGGTTGTTTCAGAAACATGAACTTCACAAATGATTATATAATTTCCTAACTAATTTCTGGAATTTTTAGTTTAAAATATTGTGAGTACAAACATACTTTTACTCTAATATGAATAAATAATATAAGAGAGATAGTCATAATCAGCCAACAAGATTTTGCATGGAAAATAAGGTGATGTAATGAAAACCTAAAATACTGTTTTAAAATGTAAGCTTAGTACCAGTGCCAATAATGTCAAAAATTAATTTGTAAGAAAACAATCACATGACCCTTTATTCTAGGTACTTGTATTCGCTGTGTTGTACGTGAACCATAACTGTGACTGGAATCAAGCTATTTACTTTTCCACATGGAGATTTTGATTTTTCTCAGTTTTGGTGGAAGATCATTCAGCATTTAAGAAATGCAGTTTCTTAAGATCAAAGCCTTAGGAAGAGAAAAAAGTCTGAAGTCTGTTTTAGTCCTCTCCTCTGTGGGGTTTTGTTTGTTTTTACCTATAACAGACAACAGAACATTCCTCTGCTATTATATTTCTTCCTGTACTAATAGTTAAATGACAATTATCCATTAAAAATGCTAGAGGTTCTTTATTTCATGACTATCTAGTAATAAGTACATATTATGAAGTGTTTTTTGTTAAAAGAGGTAGAAATGTTTCCATAGTCTAAACTTAAACTCCAAGCCTTTGATTTTCACGCCATCTAGGTTAGTGATATTAAGAGCATCCTGTTCTAACTAATCAAGACACTCCATTCCCCCGATCATTCTAATCCACAGTAACCTAAAGAATGTTCCCAGAATCTTTCACAATAGAACTTATTTATTAACATTCAACATTCTTTTTTTTTATTTTTTGAATCTGGTTCGTATATTGTAACATATATTTCCAAGAATATGGATATGGGGCTGTAGTTTACTGCATGATAATTTTGACTAATTGTACGAACTATTGCAATTTGTGATGATGTGCTCTAAAAGACGAGGATCAAGCATTCTATGCAAAGACATTAACTCATATCTATATACAGCATAAAGTGGTTTTCTGTTCACAAAAAGCATAGCACAGCTGCCTAGATAAATTAACAAAGTTGCTGGGTGAAGTRTTTTCGTGAATCATCATTCAGCAATGCTGCCAAAGACAGGATATTGATGCTAATGAACCAATAATCTGTGCAAGTAAGGTAAATTGTCTGAACTACAAATTTACATCCTGTGTTGAATCAAAGACATCATAAATTGTTTGTATTGTCTTTTTCAACTGCATTGTATTCTGTAAAGCATTACTAATAGCTATTTTTGATCAATTAATTGTTAATCTAATGGATAATTTATTCTAACTGACAATTTAAAATTTTCTTTTCCAGCAAATGATTTGTTTACTTTTCTGATAAAACCTACTTCAGTAAAATAGAAAAAAAAATCAAAACCAAAACCCCATAGCTCATAATTTTACTCTGTACGCAAAGCGAAATATTCTAAGTGCCACTTCACAGTTGCAGCAAAGGTGACCAACAGTATTCTGGGCTACACTGGTGAAATAATCATTAGTAGGTCAACGAAGATCATCTTCCTTTTCTGCCCTGCGCTGTTGAAGCCACATGTGAAGTCTTGGGTGCAGGCCTTGGCTCCCCAGTACAAGAGAGACGTGGATATACCAGGGCGAGTCCAGCAAAGGGTCAGGAACATGATTTAGGTCTTCTGTCATGTGAGCATCTGTCATTTAGAGCATCTGTCACGTGAGGAGAAACTGAGTCTGTTATCACTTATCAGTGTGTTTAAATACCTGGGGGTGGAGAATAAAGAAGACAGAGCCAGACTCTTCTCAGTATTGTCCAGTTAAGACACAAGAGGAAATGSGAACAAACTGAAAAACAGGCAATTTCACTTAACGTGAGAAAACAATATTTTTACTGTGGGAGTTACTAAGTGCTGGAGCATGTTGACCCTAGAGTTTGAGACGGAGTCTCCATTTCATTAGCTATTCAATCCCTGGCTTGACACAGCTTAGGGCAACTCACCCTGGCTCGCTATGCCTTCAGCAGAGGGATTGGAATAGACAATTTCCACAGATTCCTCCCATCCTCAATGATTTTTTCATTCTGTGAAATACCTCTGCACTAAAAATAATAAATTTTCAGAGAAGAAGACTATTTTCTTAATTATTATTGATTGAGTAATTTATTGTTGTAACTCTAATGTAAAGTTGAAAATACCTGCATGTGAGCAGCTGTCCAAAAGTCAGACCTCTAGGAAGATTCACAGAAAGTTAAAAAATGAAACATGATTCTGGTCCTTCATATCCCTTTCCATGCTTCTTACTCTTATMTTTGAAAGTTTTTGTTTCATGCATCAATGGTTAAATTAATCTCATTGAACTTTACCTACCTAAAAGGTGGTGATCTAGTTTTTGAATCTATAGTGCATTTGTCATTTGTGAGGAGCTGTAGGTACCTTCACAGTGTAATTTATTCAATCTGAATAAATATGTATAAATTAGTGAAGATGTGTCTATCTTTTTTTATTAACAATAAAGAGAATATAAAGCCTAGACAGCCAATGAGTAATAGACCTGTAACTTTTATGTGGATAGTACAAAGTGAGATGAACACAGAACAAGACATTGATAAGTCAGTTAAGTGCCCTACTTAAATATGTATGCAGATATGGATGTACTGTCAAAAGTATAAAGTCTATGAAATCCTACTGTGCTTTCAGTGGGAGCAGAGATACTCTGGGCTCAGTTTAATTGTGCCTACCAAACATTCAGTGTTATTTGACATACTGAGGGCATATGAGACATCCTTAAGGAACTTGCAGGCATTTTATAGTACAAACACTGTTTGATAATCCATGCCTCTCTCCATGCAGCATGGATCTCGCATGAAGGCTCTCTGGCAGCTTGTATTGCACCAGATACCTCTGTGTGACTGAAGTGAGTCTGTCAGAAGAAACAAGAATTCATGAGCTGTGTCACAGTATTGCTGAACTTGGTTCAGAACACTCTTAAGAAGTGACTTATATTTCCTACAAGCAATCTTGTTATTTCTGAAGCTTAAGGGATACCTCTCAATGTGGCTTTTGCACACACCAGTCTAAGAGAGACTGATAGGCAATAATTACACTGAACTTCAAAATGTATATCGTTTAAATTGAACCATCAGAGGATAAAAAAAACCACAACCAATGAAAAAAAACCCCAAACACAACAACAAAAAACCCCAAACCTTTTAAAATGTAAAGGTTTTATAAAGCAATTGTGAACCTGACAACTACAGATTTTTTAAACAGTTAAAAATATTTTATAAAAAATACTTATTTAAAAAATAGTGATATGTATAGTCCAAATCTACAGCTTTGAAACATATATAATGTTAATTGCAACAGTTGAAAATGCTTATACAAAATATATTTGTATGATCAGGTCCATTATCTCTCTTGAAATAATGTCACATTATTTTTGTGTATGTTGAAAGTTTAGTATTTAATTCAAAAATTTATTCAAACATATCAAAGACAGATTAAGATTTTAGATATTGACAGAATCTGAAACCTGGATCTTCTTTTTAAAGTGTCACATTTGCAAAAGAAAAGACTATGCTTTGCTTCTAACCTTTACCTCCTTCCTGTTCTTTCTGTCATTCTCAATGGTGCTTTGTCAGCCCAAAGTCCAAATTCTTACCTTTGTGAAATAATAAATGTATGTGAGMGAGAAAGAAGAATGATGGCATTAGTTACACCATACAGCCTTCTGTAACTAAAATAAGAATTTAAAGACCATAATTTGTTCCCAATAATTTTTAATTTAAAAAATAACAGATGTTTTAACACTGAAAGATGTTTTAATGATTATCCTCAATTGTTATCACAAATAAATCTAGACTACCACCACACACATAGGCTATGGAAAAAAAAATCTAGAGTAGAATTAATCAGCATATTTTAAAATTAATTGAAGTCTATATTTTTTCCATCATGTTTCCAATCATTTAGGAAGACRTCATGGTCAGAATGTAGTAAGTTCTTGGGTAAAATAAGCTCTTCATTCTGTAGCCAAAATATGGTTGTGACAGCTATAAATTAAGGTGCATTTCTCAAGAAATATTTAGAATTAATTAATTTTGAACACAAATAAATGTAGACTAAATGGGTCTATGCAAGAACAGTATATAAGCACAGCAACACTCGGACAGCCTAGGCCATCACAACGTCTAAGAGCGTTACAGAAGTATTTGTGCAATGCTACCACCAAATGAACAAAAATAGCAGGGATCCAAGTGACAAAAAMGTTGTGTGCAAGAACAAGTCAAATGCAAGGGACTGCAAACAAGTCTGTTCTGCCAAGAACTTGAGGAGGATAACTAGAAAAGCAAAACAAGTGAGACACACAGTATTAGCAGCAGATGGGATCCGTCTTTTGGAAGCGGAACAAGAAAACAAAAACATTAGCCATAAGTGAGGCAAACTTGAGAAATTAGAAGACAGCTCACTTCAGTTCTGGCTTCCCTCATGGAAGGACTCTCAAGGGTGATCACCTTGCTTTTCACAGAGAAGAACCAGCCAGCGCTGTTGTCATCAAAGCTGGAAGCATCACCTCTGTGTTACTGTGTACTCATAGTACAGAATATATGTGATAAGAATGAATGATTTTTGCCTTTGTTGTGGTTAACAATTAATAATGTGGAAGAACTATTAGAAGGGAGCATGCTCTAAATTAATTAATTTAATGATGCTTTATTTCAAGGTTTAAGAGTGATTTGACAGTGTTCTAATCACTCCCATCACCCTACTCAAATTCCCTAAGTGATATATAAATATATTTGATTGCAACCATTCTGAATGGTAACACTTATAATTATGTTTTAGTTTTGTCAATTACAGTATATTTTTTTAATACATTTGGTAAATATTGAACATACACATCTATATTCATGTTTCCACAACACTTACTTAAATGTTTAAGAGATTTCAGATAAATTACAAGTATTGCTTATATATCAATTGAGATTGGCAACAACAGGTGAAAGTTTTAAATTCTCCACATGACATGGTACATAAATTATTTATTGACTCAATTTCTATTGAAAAAAAATTGCAAGCTGTTCTGACTGAGTCAGGATTGGTAAAACAAAGTGCATTCCTGTATTTTTAATTTTCCTTCTCAAAATATTCTCTATGCTTTGTTATTTTAGAAAAAAAAAAAAAAAAGTTTTAGAATGGCATATGCTTCTTCCAAGACATACAGGTTTTTCCTTCAAAAATTTCTTCCAAAAAATGTAGGGTCTATCATCCAACTGAATAGTAGGAAAATTCACTGAAGAAGTTTCAGTGAGAAAACCAGCTAGAACTGCTACTAATAAACAAAGCATTTTGTTGAATTGATTTTTCTTTTTTTTGTGCATAAGATTCTATCACATTTCCCTCAATGTGGAAGACTTTGTTTTGAGGGCTTTTTAAGACTAATGTATTTCAAAAGTCTAATGACAGGCTTCGTAGTATCTTCATACAGACTTGTGCTAGTAGTTGATAGCAAGTCTATAGTTTCAGGGGTCATATAATGCATGTTTCTATCTCAACATTTATTCAGGATATATTTATAGGTATTAAACATGTGTGTCAGATATTTTTTCCCTACAGACTTTCGAAGTACAAAGAAAAGTTTGATAACATGATCAGCCTATAATTCACATAGCAGCTCTGATTCTGCAGTTGGCCTGAATCTGTCACTGACAGGACTGACAGAAATTAATTGTCCTGCACTTCAATGCACCCAAGACCTCCTGCTCAGGCATATACATGCTGTAGTGGCAGRTCTCACTTCGTATGTACTGTCTCCTTGAGAATAACAGTGGGCTTCTCTTGACTCCAAGAAGAAAATAAAGCTTACCACTGTTGCAGATAATTTGAAAGAGAATGTTGGTCTATTTCAACTCCAAAACAAAAAATGGCAGATTGTAAGGCTGAAACCATAATGATAGGGCTAAGGAGAGCTTGTGATAGAAAAAGAGAACTCCAAACCCGTTGCACACTGGTAAGAATAACACATGAAAAGCATTTCAAGCTGTAGTCTGGCCTGCTGCAGTGGTAGTTTTAAATGAATGTAAAAGTTTACATGTCTTAAACTAATAAATTTTCCTCATATAGAATGTTCTTCTTTCTCTCTCTCTCTGAAAGCTTGTTGAAAAAATAGTTTTCTATCTTGTACTATAACAAGTATCACTTCTTAAGTCTGATGCAAAATAAACAGAACATTGTAAGTGAACAAGTCTGTGGAGGCATTTAATAAATGAGACAATTTAGTGCTCTCTATGTTAGAGGAAATCTCTAATACACACAGAAGCATTCCTTTCCTCATTGGTATACAACAGTAGCTCAAATACAGGTAATAGCCTCTCCAGCATGTTTTTGCTCTTATAGATAATGTAGGTGTTTTCTAACTAGAATAAAATTATTTCTAGTGTAGCTTCACTAGCATGGATGAATTGATTGGGCGGACTCACAGTAGAATTAATTTTAGCTCCTCCAATATCATTACTCTGTGATAGCGAGCATTTGATCAAATAACATGTTCATAATTTTAAGAACAAGCTGGAATAAAAAGAAACTTATTTCCCCACCTCCTGCGAAAAAGACCAAAACCAAAACCAAACAACCAAACAAAAACACCCCATAGATGAGTTGGTTTTGCAGGGCCTGGTTTTTGGTGGGGGGGGCCACAGAGGTGGCTTCTGTGAGAAGCTGCTGGAAGCTTCCACCATGTCCATCAGATCCAATCCCTGATGGCTCTGAGGATGGACGTGCCACTGGTCAAGGCTGGGCCGATTAGAGATGATGGTAATGCCTCTGTGATAACGTATTCAAGAAGAAATCAGAACAAAGTTGGGTGGGCAGTTTTAATTTTCCAGCCAGAGTAGAAGCGGGAATATGTGAGAGAAACAGCAATGAAGGCACCAAGGTCAGTACAGAAGGAGGGGGAGGCGGTGCTCCAGGTGCCAGAGCCGAGACGTCCCTGCAGCCTGTGGTGAGGACCATGGTGAGGCAGTTGTCCCCCTGCAGCCCATGGGGGTCCACGGGGGATGCAGAGATCCACTCGCAGCCCGTGGGGGAGGTGCTCATGCTGGAGCGGGTGGGTGCCTAGAGGAGGCTGTKGTCCAGTGGGAGTTCCATGGAGAGAGAGGCCTTGCTTCTAGGCTGGAGCAGCCTGTCCTTGAAGGACTGCACCCCGTGGCAGCGTGACCCATGCCGCGGCAGTTTTGGGAGGAGTGTCTGCCCGTGGGATGGACTCACGCTGCAGCAGTTTTGGGAGTGCTGCTGCTTGTGAGATTGGACCCACACTGGAGGAGTTCATGGAGAACTTTCTCCCGTGGGAGGGACTCCACAGTGCAATAGGGGAACGAGTGATGAACTGACCAAAACCCCCACCCCGTCTCCCTGCACCATCAGTGGGAAGGAGGAAGGAGATGGGGGGAGAAAAAGGTGTTCTTAAGGGCTGATTTTACTTCTCATTCTCCTACTCTGATCTTGTTAGTAATAAATTCACTTTATATCTTTAAGTTGAGCCTGTTTTGCCCTTGAAGTGTTTTCTCCCGGTCCTTATCTCAACTCATCAACCCTTTGTTAAGTTTTCTCTCCTCTGTCCAGTTGCAGAGCAGGGGAGGGTGAGTGAGCGGCTTTTCTTGGGTGCCTGGCATCTGKCCAGTGTCAAAACATGACAACAGAAAAAAACCCCAAACATAATTCTTATGATTCTTATAGAAGGTTCCTTGTAAAATCAATATGGTTTGGATGTTTAAAATTATGCATCCAAACTTGTTTCAGCAACTCCAAAATACAAGGAGAGACTTTTTTTTGTTGTTTTTGCTGCATCTAGCAGCATGAGATACAACGTGCCTGCGGCAGACACACCTGTTCAGTGAGTGGTATTATGTTATGTCACAAGGTTCATATTGATTCTGATGATATTCTAATCTCTAATTTAGAGACAGAACATGGTGTTCAGTGCTCTTCCAGGAAGAACTATAAGTAGACTGGGATCCTAAAGACTGTAGGTGCCTCTCAGTTGGATGCATATTCCTAAGCACAGGAAGTTTAGAAAAAAACCCTTTTCATGAAATCTGTTTGGCTCATGAATTCTATGCCTATTAATTAATATTATTAGCATCACCATCTGAAATATTTTTTGCTCACACATTTCATTCCGAGAATGTTTTGATATACATATTAATAAATCAGTTCTAAAAAGCAACTTCTGTATATAATTACATTCTTTCAATGGGACTTCTCTATTAAATGTCATCTATAGGCCCAATATAAGACAGTAACCGTCCGAATTTACCTTTTTCTATGATATCTCAATAGAATTTGTAAAATAAATTACAGTCTGTGAGAGAAAGTTGTTAAATCTTCCAAAGAAAATATCCTTTCTTAAAGCTACGTCCAAAGGTTATAACAATAATTAGAATGGAAATTATGAAACTGGAAGTATCAAAATACAGACTGTAATGTACTAACTTATTAATTCTGGTTGTAAGTAGGAAGGCTGAACTCATCCATGTATGACTCCACAAGTCACAATTCAAGGCTGGTTTTTATTTTACTGTGCTGAAAAAAAGTTTATTAGGATATAAATGTCATAAAGACATAGTTAGACTTCATGAAAAGTAAACATAAAGAAGTTGGATATAAATACAATAAAAATAGTTAGACCATATAAATTAAAAATATGTTACATTAGCAAAGCGAATATGTAATGATGAACGTATTCTTGCTATAATGTCAAACACAATACCGGTAACACTATTTCTTTCTTCTTCTTATAAGTAGTATTCAAACCATCACCATATAAAATAAATTCAACAAAAGAAAGCTTTGGATAAAAAGCTAAAAAGAAATTAAAATCAATGTGATCTGCAATTCTTTAAATAACTGTCAAGGTAATTTCATAAACTAGGAGTTAAAATGTGAAGTTAAGTAATTTAAAGGTAAGAGAAACAATTTAAAAACAAAAAAATTACAATTATGGTGTTCTAAATAACAGCCAATAAATAAGAATTAATGAAAATAATATGTAATATTCATAATAATCTGCACAGATAAATATTAAGAGAAAATTCTCAGGAATAGAACAGAATTTGTAACTGTATTTTAAAATACACGTACATGTATATTATTGAAATTCTGAACAAGTTATTAATCAGAAACATCATACCCTAGGGAGGAATGCAAAACTGAAAAAAGGCCATAGTGACGTAATTTAGCATATTAAATGTTGGACATGCATATAACCTTTTGACACAGGATAATATCTTGAAGAACATTTAGGGAAGAAATGTTATCAATTATTTAAATATTATACTATGCAGCTGTCACGGAAAATATTTCCATCAATAAAATAAATGAAAAAATATCCATCTAGACTTTCCATATCAGCTTGCCAACGTAGCTTGTGGTTTATCAAGGTAGAGGAGTGGGTTCGCTTTTATCTTATTTTTTGTTGGGTTAGTTTTGGGGTTTTGTTTGCATAAATAGCAGACACATAAAATATATTTATTTATTTATATAATTTTATCTAATGTAGTATATTTTATATATGAAAATATGCATTGTAATAATTGCAAATTCTACTTAAGCGCAATACAATTAAAGAAAAGATACTGTTATTTTAAAATAAAGGTTTTTGACATATTTCCCACAGCTTTATTACGTTATCCGTGTCCAAGGAACTTTTATCTCCAAAGCCAGTGGGGAATGCTGCTTAAAAATGGAAAGCACAGTGTTTCTCTAAGCTGTGTAAAGATCTTATCATTCTTATCCATTCTTATCTTTTTCTGTTCTGTTAGTGTTGGATGCTTTGTGATTCTGTGATTACTAAAGGCAAATTAGATGCACTATCTTTTCTATGATATAATGTAAGTTATATTGCATATTTTATTAAATTATTTTAATAAATAGTAAATAATTAGAATAAATCTCATTTCAAATTTTTTTAAACTCCTGAAAAATTGGGGTCCCACATGAGCAAACATTGTACAGAGATTTTGGATGCATAGCTTATATTAAGTACTTTTTTATATGTATGTGCATATGCCCAGATATATCTTCCCCACAGTCTTTCTAGATTATTCAATAAGTCTCAGTCTGGCTACTGGAAATACTTCTGTTCTTCCACAATTTCCACTATGCCACAGGCCCATGTAATATGAGGAGTTTACAGCAGATTTGGGAGTCGAATCCAATTTTGCTAAATATTAGATTTAGTTCCTTAACCACTAGAAAATCCTTTGCTTTTGACCTAAAAATCTATTTAATTCTACACCTTATCTTAAGAAAAATATAATTTGAGATGTTTTTCATTATTCTGCAGATTTATGTGAATGTTTATCTCCAGTAGCAGGGAATAGAAAGGGAAATTTTTTTTTGTTAACCTGTAAACATTTAAAATAGACTCTGAACACAATCTCTGTCCATGCTTTCCAAAGATATAGTCTGTTTATCCATTTCACAGAGAATTTTTTATAGACACTACTAGGAATATGTGACCAATTTATATCTTCTCATCCCCCCTGAATGAGCATTTGTATGCTCTGCCTTTTAACACTCCTTGTACTTTCTTTGCCAGCAGGCATTCAATGCTGCAAATTGAAACACATTGGCAATCCATTTCACTTGCACGTTCAGGCCATTTCCTCTGCATGGAGCAGAGAATGAGCTGCTGGTCTAACTGAGAGTATCAATGTCTACGTAAGTGGAAGAAAATATTACATTAAACATGCATATAGTCTGTATTTGTGAGCGTAGATTCCTGTGAGCAATTAACTACTCTAGTTTCATTCTGGATATGTTAATCTATAAGAAAATACAGGCAAGGTCACTCAATGCTGTACTGTTCAGCTTCTCTGGACAAGGCTATCTGGGATAATAAAAGCATATTCTAGTTCTGTTTCTGTCTTACGTTGTTTTCCTCACATGGAGTTGGGGAAAAGACAAAGCATAAAAATATGACATTCAAATGGGAAGAGACAAAAATACAGCATGATRTTTCACAGTGTAGTTTCTTTACCGAATAAGACTAGTTAGGAAGGGATGGGATGTATTCTAAATGTCCCTATTTGTTTTCCCATGCTTTCATTTTTGACCTGGCACCAAACAAAAATTAGCAGAGAAGTAAAGGAGTTCTCCAATTCATGGCATACATAAGCAAGGCTTCTGGGAATCCTTCCAGTACTTAGAGGCATGCATGGAACTTCTTTCCTCATTATTCCAAATGATTATTTGAAATTAACAAATTAATTCAAATTAACAAATAAATTTGCTTGGGTTTTACTTAAATTTCAGTACAGACAGATGATATCATAGATTCTTTTAGAGTAGTGGTTGTTGACAGATTTCACAAAATACTTGTTGTAACCCCAAATATAGCAAATATGAATGCTAGGCTGACCAAGGCTGATAATACCTTAAAGAGTACTCTCTGATATACCTCAAATTTCCATGACATTGCAAGAAATGTTCTGTCACTTGTTTACACATCATTTTATYGAATAACCTTTCTACAGCATTCTTGAGTTCTTAGGTTTATTGTTATGTCAAAAGACCTAAACAATTCAAGATAGATTTTTTTCCCAGTGAATTACTTTAATAGCAAAAAGACACTGCAGATATCTGAAATTTGTAAAAGATAATTACATGGTATGTAATAAACATTTTCCTTTGAGTATGATATATATTCAGGTTGTCTTTTCTTTGTATTTTCAGTATTACCTTAGAAGCAATCTCAAAACTGCAAGACTGTGAAAAAGTTGTCAGTCTATAACACAAACATACTAAACTACAGGTGTTTGGCCTGCCACTAATATTGGTTCTAGATTCTGACAATGACATTGATGAGTTCTGTCTATTGACAGCTTAAGATGAAAGACTGAAATACAGACACAAATAATCCTCTAGACTTGAGTCCCTTGGCACCAGACTATTTGACAGCCCTAATTATCTTGACTGGAAAATGGATGTCTACGAGCATATATAGGTTGTGATATTTCACTAGTTTGTCAAAACTTGCACTGTTAAAGAATGCGAATCTGGTTTCTTGGGRGAAAGATTGTCATTGCCTACATAGCATAACTTGAAAAACATTGAAAACTTCTTGCTCGATATAAACTTTACTTTTTTTATAWGTATATAGTTTTGAAGTGAAGGTAGACTGCTGCTTAATTTTGGATGGCAAATTGGGTAGATAGGAAGACTGTAATCTGATTCAGAGGATATAAATGTAGATGCTACGAATCCTGTGTTTTTTACTAGCTTGCCCAGGAACTGGTTTTCAAGCAGGAAAAGAGTCCCTCCATGTCTGGGTAGTTATATTTATGTCCTTAAGAGTATTTTCTGAAATTTACAATTAAAGTCTTAAAAACCCCTAATCTGGGTATCTTTCATATAGTCAAATTGTACTTACTATTGTAATTCCCATAAGAATGTGTAAAAAGCACTTTGATACACAATCTACATGAGCCTGTGTCATGCAATTTAAACTCATAGTGTCACTATGAACCTAGTTAGAACAGACTCATTTACAACGTTGACATTTTGTAAATATGTTTTGTCATTTCTCCTATGATTGAGATAGGAAATATTTTCATTTATTTTTAGATAAAAATAACAATGATAAACAGAATAATCTTCTAAAAAACAGTCCATCTTTACTATTCTCATCAACATGTTTCTGTGTTATTTCTTTGTATGATAAAAGTTTGTGTTAATGATATAGTAAAATTTACAACATAAATACTAATGTATACAGAAAGCTTCTTTAGTGCTGATTTCTTTTTGGTCTGCATTTACTTGATATGCAGGAATGAAATTCCCTTTGCCTTTCACAATAAGATTTGAACCCTACTTTCAAATATGTCTATACTTAAAAATTGTGTTGATATCACACTTTAATATGATGCTAACATTACCCAAATATTTTTATAACCCTTCTAAAATTCACTTAATGAAAAGGTTTTGTTGTTTGTTTGGTTGGTTTTTTTCCCAGTGCCAGGGAGCTAAAATTTCTAACTTGAAAATAACATTCTTTGGACATAAAGAAAGAGGAGCCATCTAAAACTAGTCATAGGTGTTGACATGCTAAGGGAAGCTTAAAGTGATGAAATCCAAGACATAAAAGAGTCAGAAAATGAAGTGGGCTCAAACCACAATGTGCTGCATGACCTTAAAGACAGACATGATGAACCAAACAAAAGAAAAAGAGAAAAGTATAAGATGAGGAGAAAAAAGTCTACCTAGTGAAGACCTATGACTATTAATATATATATTTTTAAATTGAAATTCTACTTAATTATGGAAGATTGAGCAGTAAAATGCAGACTAGGTAGTGAGACAGATGAGCACAGATGAAATTAATATTAAAAAGGTGAAGAACGTAAAAAATACATTAAACCCACCTGCATTTCATGTTTATTATTCTCTGAGAAAACTGACACCCTTTGTTGTTTCTGTGGCTTTCGGTTTTTTTTCATAATCACTACTATTGTTCCTTGATCAAGGACGAGTGCTTAAGTTAATTGTGATTGATTTTTCTTACACATATGSTCACTCTGGTACTTAAGCAACATAGGTGCTGCCATTTTTCTATCTGGATTTTAAATAGTTGAATAACTATGTCAGTGACATAACACAGTTTTCATAAARTTTGTGTATGATAACTAAAACTAAGCAAAACTCTCATGGAATTGTAGAATGATTAAGGTTGGAAAAGACCTTTAAGGTCAAGTAGAACCATCAACCTAGCACCACTAGGTTCACTATTAAACCATGTCCTCAAGTGTTATATCCACATGTTTTTTAAACACTTCCAGGGACGTTAACTCCAATCTGGGCAGTCTGTTCCAATTYTTTACAACCCTTTCTGTGTTTTTTTTGCCCTAATGTCTAATCTAAACCTCCCCTGGCACAACTTGAACCCGCATCTCGCTACAACCTCCTTTCAGGCAATTGTAGAGAGTGATAAGGTCTACCCTGAGCCYCCTTTTCTCCAGGCTAAACAACTGCAGCTCCCTCAGCAGCTCTTCGTAAGGTTTAGGCCCCCTACCCTTCACCAGCTTTGTTGCCTTTCTCTGGAAATACTCCAACATCTCAATGTCTTTGTTATAGTGCAGCCTCACCAAGGCCGAGTACAGAGGGACAATCACTGCCCTGGTCCTGCTGGCCACACTTGCTGATACAGGTCGAGATGCCATCGGCCTTCTTGGCCACTTGGGCACACTGCTGGCTCACATTCAGCTGGCTGTCAACAAACACCGCCAGGTCCTTTTTCCTCTGGGCAGTTTTCCAGCCACTCATCCTCAAGCCTTTAGCACTGCATGGGGTTGTGATCCAAGTGCAGGACCCAACACTTTGCCAGTGTTGGGCCACTTAATGCAAGACAGAAGTTATCTGTGAAAGTCTTCCGTAATGTCTACATCACTGCATTCACTACACAGATAATGCTTGAGCCTTTCTAAARATCATCACTTTTCAAGTATCATGYACCTCATGTGTGAGTACCTACAGCACAAAGTATTTAATTGCTTGTGTCAAATATACTGTGCTGATTGTTTTTCTTTGAAAAATAAATTGTCTGATCTGCAAGCTGATCTGCAGTCTAATCTGATCACAATATCTGTTTTAGTATAAACTAATATTGTGGGGTTTAAAATATTTTTAATGCCTCTCTGTATTCTAAATTAAAACAAAAACTAGTTACCTGACTACAAGGTTTGAAGATAACAAAATTTGAAACTTGCTGACAAAAAAGTATGCAAATATTAAACCAGCAGTTTTTGTTATTATTTTGGATATTCAGCTACAGCATCTAATTAAATTACTCCTTTCTCTCTTCAAAATAATGGTTTTAACTTKAAGTAAATTTAAATTCTCAATATGAAGTAACCAAGATTTCACATTGCACAGCTTATTTAGGTTTGTAAGTCAAGACCTTCAGATGCTACCAGCTTACATAGAAAAACATGATGCTTAACTGTCCCRATCATTTGAGGTTTTATAGTCAATAATCTAGAGGAAATAAAATTTTTGTTTGCCATAGTGTTGATTAGCAGTAACTAATGAGGCTGCATTTCCAGAAATTAACCTTCATGCAGGGCAGTAACTARTGTACATTTTTTGCTTGCTTTACCATTAATTTTCATTTTAAAAACAGCYGTGTTAAAGGACAGCTATTTTACAGGCATGTTTTATTTTCAGGCACACGGTGTAACTCTTGGGGTTGTCCTGTGCAGGGCTGGGAGTTRGACTTTGATGATCCTTGTGGGTTCTTCACAACTCAGCATATTCTATGATTCTACTATAAATTATTTTAATTTTGTGAATGACTTGTTGAAAACAAAATGTATTTTAACGAAATGAAACACAAAATACTGTCTTCAGTAATGGGTTGACCTTGACTGGCTGGCAGACACCCTGATGCTGTCTTAGTCCCCTTCCTCAACAAGACAGGGAGAAAATATGATGAAAGATCTTGTGGGTCAAGATAAATACAGCAACTGGGGGAGGTGATATCATGGAATATYCATATGCTGAAGGACTATAGACTGTGGGGAGGCCCCACACTGGAGCAGGGGAAAAATGTGAGGAGAAAGGAGTGGGAGAGAGAAAGTTTTGCTGACGATAAACCCTCATTCCTAGGGGATGGACAGATGAGTTGGGTATAAAGGAGTGAAGCTGAGCCTGGGAAAAAAAAGGTGATTGAGGGATGTGTGGAAAGTATTGTGGTTTTTGTCTTTTTTTTTTCTCTCTACCCGAATTTCTATTTGTTGGCAATAATTTAATTTTTTTTTCCAAAGTAAAGCCTGTTTTGCGCATGTCTGCAAATTAAGTGTCTCTATTTAAAAAAAAAAAAMCAGCTTGTTTATCTTATTTTCTTCCCCTGTACTGTTGAGAAGGGGGATGAGAGACAATCTGGGTAGACATCTAGCAGCTGGCAAAGGTCAACACACCACATWTACTCATGAGTATGAATATACTTTTTGTGGTGCTTGATGGGTTATAACAACACATGCAAAGCACAGGTGAAAGCACTTGGTAAAAATTTTTCAACCTGAAAAGTAGCAGTCTGTGCCTGCTGGCAGTGAGATGATTTCTAGAATTTTCTTATAACAAATATTTTCAGACAGACTGAGAACCTTTATCAATGAAGGTTTAGCTCRATGTTAATTTCCAATATCCAAGCACTATTCCTCAATCTCTGCAACATGTTCTTTCTCTTAAGACATTGAGGCTTATATATTTCCACAGAAATAAGTTAACTGTTACAGATGTGAGGATAAAAGCAGTCTCTCAATAGCAAAAATAATGAGGAAGAACAATAATGTACTTCTGAACTTTTATTTTTGTATCTTTTCACTGAAAGAAAAAAATAATTAAATCAAATCCATCAACATGTTAAAATGTAACATGTCCAATACTTAAATACTTGTAGAACTGTTTCATAAGTGGAAAGAAATCAGACAGCAAACCAGAAAGCCAAAGTTTAAAAACAGATCAAAATGCGTAAATTTTCTTATCAATGTTACTGGAAAAGAACTCAAGCTTTGGCAAGGTTTGAAAGCCTTTTAAAGTAATTTTTTGGCATCTCTAGCAATGTTTCACTTACTGTGTGAAGATCTGGCAAGTTCCTTTTTAAAAGCTTAAAAATATCTTGTATAGCAGATAGATCCAAATCACTCTAATTTACACAAACCTTAATGATTTTTGAGGTCCTAGCTAACTTAAAATTATATCATGTTTGYTCTTTTAAGACACCTTGAAAAGATACACTTGTAATCATATTTTTATTGTCAATAAGGTCTGTCATGTAGAGCTGCATCAATTTTATGTGACTATGTGACATCTACTAATTTAGAGGTGATTACTTAAAATAGGGAATTCAAAGTCCATATTCAGTTTGAACTACTTAGTTGCTTAAACAAATATTCTTTTAACTGAACAAATGAAATAGTGGAAATTCTTACAGTTCAATTAAGAGAAATAAATTTTATTGTAGTTATCCAAAGATAGTCGAGGATTCAGAACCTATCCTATCAAAAATGTTTTATGAATTGTAAAGTGTTGGGAGATAGCAGAACATGAAGGTTTTCGCAACATAGTTTTTCCTCTCTTTGCATCAGAATTGTGTCACAAATGACCCAAACGTAGTTATTGACTGATTTTCTAAGTAAGAGTAASTAACAGTGCTGGGGAAACAAGTTTAGATAGTCAAAACTCCCTTTGTATACACTATTCAAACTATATTAACTAGAATCCATTTACTATTGCAGTACTGAGTCCTTATTTGCCATCTGTTGTGGGATGTTTCAACCCCACTATACTCTATTCAAACCCAGTTAATATATGTATGTATACTATGTTTAGAGATGTTTATAGATGTTTATGTTACATATAKACACACACATATATACATATATATAATGTTTATAGATACATAGATTAGATATATATGTACGTGTGTATACCTGTCTGCTTGGGTGTGTCTCTGTGAGAGATGCTGAAATTTGCTCCTTTTTCCGGGGTGGGTATTGGGGGTGTGGGGGATGGTTTGAACCAAAGAACAAAAGGAAAGTTACCTACTACAGAGTCCATAACTCCCTGATCTCCACCTTGTGTATTAGCCACTTGACTATTTCTAATTTCCAAGCAAAAATAAGTATTTTCTTTCCAAAAGAAATTTAAACCAGGATCCATAATTTTCTCCACTGAGTGGAAACTGGAGCATTCTAGCACAATGACAGATGGCAAAGTCAGTGTCTGTGTACTCCTAYCATAATTTGTAAATGCAAAAGGAAAGAAAAAAATCAGACTCTATTACAAATGAGTCATTATTTTTTAAATTTTGTTTCTAGATGCTGGCTAAAGTTGCAAGAGAATAAATTTGAAACAATCTATGAAAGGGCAGTTATGCAAAAAAAATATTGTGTGATGAATTAAACTCTTCCTATACAGCATTGAGCTGATTGCAAAACAAGGATGCMATTTCATGGCTTTATAACTAACATTTCAAAAAAGGTGTAATTTGAATTTCACACTTGTCAGCAGTGATTACGATCTAGCTTAGCCTTTTCTTGGGTGAAAATGTTTTGSCACTGGATTCCTAAGTTTATTAAAGGTTCTGTCCTTCTGACATTAATTTCAGTTTTGGCAGTCACTTGTGATTAACTCTGGCCCATGAAAGTGTATTAGACATAAACCCATTAGTTTACCAGAATGGATATTTTCAGTTTATGTTCTCTCTTCCAAAGCAGCAATAATGCACAGATTTTCTTTTATAAGGAGGAAATCTTGAATCCTTATTCATGACACTGAGTAACACCACTCAGTTCAGTTGGACTACTTGTCATCCTATGATTTCTCAGCCTGACTTAAGGTATTAGAACATATGTGATAACTACTGTTTTACTTCTATTTTTACTTTACAATTTTACTTAAATTATATTCCATATAAATCCAGTCGATACAATTAATATTGCCTTAAGAAACWGAGAAGGAACTAGTAACCTCAACCAAAATATGCAATGCTGTTTAAAACCAGGACAAATAAAAAGCATCTGCGATGGACTGGTAGATAAGACACAATAAATGGGCATCTCTTCTGAAGTTACAGCTGAAATAGAGAAGGGCTACCATGAGATGTAAAGTGACACTGTGAAGCTACATGAACCCAAACAGACAGCTGAATCCTGCTCTCCAGTAAAACCACTCTCAGGTGACAATATCATCCAGAGAAGTTGTTTCATTGAACCTGAAGGTTAAGCCCTCCATAAGGAAAATATGACCTATATTCAGCTTTCATGAAAGCATCATTTCATTTGATTGCTTCAAAATAAAACTCATCRAACCAGCCAATTGTCATGTGTTTTATTGTTTTCTTTAATTACAGATCATCTACAGACCCTGTCAATTATATTATTTCAGGACTTTGAAAATAAAAAAAAAAGAGGCCAAMACCTAACTAGATTAAAATTGTAATTAATTCAATTGTAGTTTTCTGTTTTCGGCTGTATTTTCAGACTTCACAGTTTTAAGTCTATCAAATATTTACCATTTGATTTTGTATTATCTTAATCTCTTAATTGAAATATATTACAATATGGTGTAGAATGTGTGACAGCAATCTAAATATATTATATTAACATTACTAAATTTATTAAACTGATATGTTGTTTTAAAAGAAATAGTAAATTGATTCAGTAGACTGAATTAGATAAATTGGACTTTAGTCTAATTTTGATTTTTATTAATTCTCCTGTCCCGTCGTACAATGTATTAACTGTGTCTGTCCCTCTTCTTTTGTTGTTTTAATCAAGTTCTATATTAGGTCTATATTTTTCAAGTCATTGGCATCTTGGTCAATTCTTTGATTGATTTTCTTCTTTTTCTAACCCACATAAGCCCTTTTTTGTTATTACTCTTTCTGAGAGACTGGAAGGATTGCTGGCTTAAAACATTTTGGGTGCATGTGTGAGAGAAGGGGGGGGTTGGGTGAGGTGATGCCCTGCCCCTGACACCCCGCCCTCCCTGGACCTGTATCCCAGCCCTGTGGTGACCGCCAATCCCCAGCACACCGGAGGCAATGCTCCACACCTGCTCCTGAAGCTCCACACCTGCTCCTGAAGCTCCACACCTGCTCCTGAAGCCCCACACCTGCTCCTGAAGCCCCACCCCAGCTCCTGAGTGGCCACCAGACCAGAAGTCCCACCTGGGGGAAGGGCCCAGGAAAGCCAAAGGGTATTTAACTGGAGACACAAGGTGAGCACATGTCTTGACCCTACCTCCTCTTGGACTTTTTATCAACAGAGCACTGCTGGAACCAGGAGTGGTAGTCATACTTTTTCTTTTCTATATATTTTCTATCTTTTTCTCTTTCTTCTTCTAATTTYCTCTTATTGGAGTTTTGATTAACTTAAAATTAAATGGGCTTGGAGTTTGCTAAGTGGAATGGGCTAAGTTAATGCTTTGTTAAGTGTTTTATGTTGATTGAATGGTGCTCTAAGCTTTTGCCAAAAGTCTTTGATTTTTTTGAAGTTTCCAGCGCAGTTTTTTTTGTTTTGACCTCTTGAGAATATGTTGTCAGTATTTCTCCCATGCATCTAACTGAGAGTATGCGAACAACTCTGAACCCTTTTAAGAGTCTCATTGGGTGAGTTTTCTGGGGCCTTAGGTTTCTATTGATTATTGTCACGGTTTGATCCAATGTGAGACAAATGTGATTGGTTAAAAACAGGTAAAAGACAGTTCTTTGAGCCACTGTTCCTGTGACATCTCTGTGAAAGGAATGTTATAAAAAACATCTAGGAAGTGATGCAGCACTTGCTCTCACTTCCTTTCTTGCTGCCTGCTGACCACGAGCAGGAGGGGCTTCCCCTCCACCCCTGGGCCAGGGGCCCACAGCCCAGGGGGCTGGCGGGAGCAGCCGGCCTCACCCTCCACCTGTCCTGTGCTGTTCCGGACCTGAGAGGAGCTGGTCTATTGCCATCTGGACCAAGGCCAAGCCGAGAGAAGCTACRCCGAGCTGAGCTACGCAGAGAGAGAGCCGAATTTGCCGGAAAAAAAAGCACTCCTTTCAGAGGTGTATTGGTGAGATCAAAGGGTGACCTTACTGTGGCAGATTAAGTGCAGTATTTAATTAGCAGCCAAAAGACTTCTTAAAATTGGGACRGCTGCCAGTGCAGAGAAGCAGAATGGGGGAGGAAGAACCTTGGGGCCTGGGAAGTGAGCCTCATACAGCTTTATCTTACGGGAGCATGTAAACTGTTATAAAWACTTCTGTAGGCATCTTCTGYAAATATTAACCTCTTCTCTAAGCTAGAGAGAAAGGACAGCAGTCACGTGAAAGACTAAATATGGAGGCCAGCAGCTGTAGCTATGGTGCAGTCTGGGCCCTGTGAAGGGGGCTCAGAATGGGTGAACTTTCCCTTGCAGGACTCTGTCCCTGAAGGCGGAGCAAAGGAGGAATCAGCAGCATAGCTACATGCGTTTACTTTATGCTTTCTCCTCCRTCACAGAACCTTAAGCTTTGTAACAGGTTGGCTTGGTTTGAAATTCCCGCTAACTATAATGTAATTAGCCAGTTTAAATTTGTTCCTCCTCTAAGATGTATCATTGGTCTTCTCTCATGTATCTGTATACTCTGATTGGTTACACTCTGTTATCCCTACCCTTTAAAGYAGCAGAGACAGAGCGGGAAATTGTCTCTCTGCTAACTTCCCTTCAAGCTTTGTTCGCCCTGCCTCGTCGGCAGAGACAAATAAACTTGGAATATAGTTACAGAAGTCCAATTCTTTCGTCCTCTTGCCTTCGCTGCTACCTTAAYGAAGCTGCCTGTTGTGAAAATTGACAAACTGCTTCTGTGCACTGAGAAGCCAGGAGGTCGYGAGCCCAGCTGAATCCAGGCAAGGGCAGGAAAAGCAGCAAGCAGCCAAATGGAAGAGAAGACAAGGAGTGGCAGGAAGTGCCAAGGAAGCCCCCTTTACCAGCATTKAGATCCATCTTTTTCTGTGAGCTGTGCTGTGTGATCTGGAGTAATGCCAAAGTAAGTTTCTCTTTAAATCAAAATATGAGCCATGGGGAGTGAGAATTTGCAGCCTAAAATAAGAACATTTTTATGTTGTRTGCAGATGAAATTTGCAGCCTTTAGAGATTATGAGTAAAGCAGGAGCCTGTACCTGAGTGCCTTTAGGCTGGAATGACTTACTCTTAAAAGGTTTAAYCTCAACAGACTTTTCTTGTGACCTACAAACTGTGGAGTGTATTGTGGAAGAGAGGATACACCACTGCAAAAACCTGGGCGGGCTGTGGTGTTTCTGGAAGGTTTGGAACCACACTGAAAGTACTTCTTAGGGAACTGTCTTCCGTGGGATGGATCCCACTACACTACAGAAAGAACTCTCTTTATCCCGTGAGGTGGCAATAAGAACTCTTAATCATATGATCAGAATCTCATGTTTATGTCCTTTGCATGATCAGTGAGGAAGATTGGAATGTATGGGGGAGAATGATAKTTGTATATTATGCCTTAATATTTTCATTATTTTTTATTCTTTCTATTCTTAGTAGTGTTTGTGAAATAAATTATTTAATCATTTTCCAAGTTTGCAGCCTGTTTTTGCTGTCTCCTCTCCTCTGAAGAACTAAGCGTGGGGATGTGGAGTTTGCCTCCAGATTAACCCTTGACAATTATGTTACTATATATATCTAGCAATGAAGTAATGTTAGATATATAATATTATTCCAGTCATTATTTTTAAGAAATCCTTCCCAACAAATGCTATCTACAGCAGATTTACTTCTGTTCTCTTTTGCTCTCTTTCCATTTTTTCCAAGCATTAAATCCTAATTSTTACTGCTGTAAACCCTTCTTTTAGCTYATTTCTATTTGGTACTTTWATTGATGTTTTCACCAATTCTTAAATTTTTAAGTTTTGTGCTTTGAAAAGTTCTAGAGTCAAGGCGAGAAAAACAAAAAAAATGGAGGCCTTATCAATATATAAGGATGGAAATGAAATCTCACTAATTATAAATACATTTTGGTCATTTATATAGCATTTGTTGTACTATGCCACCAAAATATTTTATATAAAATAAAATGTATATTCTTCCAATGGCCTGTATTAATCTAATATTTTAAATGTTAGTTTCAACATAACTAGTCAGCTATGCTCAGAGGGTTGTAGAATGCAGACTCTATACTTTGATAAGAAACTGAATAAAATAAACACAGGTGGTCTTAGAAGTCTTGCCTTTTCTTCTGTAAAAGAAAGCGTAAAAGAAGTGAATGAAATTAGTCATGCCATTTAAATGCCAAATACTGTGAGAACTGGTCTATTTCTTGGTCTCTCATTTGCAACATCTCTTTAGATATTAAATGACATATGGAATGTTTATTACCCCAAGAAACAACTAAGTTTATTTATTAATATAGCACTTGGTGCTGTGAGATCCTGAAGGACACCTTCCTACAAGTACAAAAGGACACTACATTGACACTTGGCTTTCGTTTCCATTTAACCCAAAGACCTGTGAGGAGTTTATAATTTAAAAATAATTACTTTAGGTCATACACAGAGACAAGGAGRAAGAATATATTTGTTACAGGTTTCAAAATCAAGGTAGCATAGCTGGCCCTGGGAGAAAATATGACCCATTTGCATACGATAATTTCCTTAAAATTGCTCATTAGGGTTGTAACTTCTAGGACTTAATAACATCACTTGTATTATCCAAGATTTTTTTCTCCCTAAGCCACTGCTCTCTTCCCCTTTTTTTAGAGCAAACATTCAAGGCACTTTTATTTTAATGGCAACTAGATGTCAATGTCAGCTTTAAAGTTCATGCAATTGTCAAAGTAGACACAGTATGGTTCTCAAGTCTAAAGTTTATGTAATTTTTTAAGTAGACACGGTGCTTTTTCTCTATTTTTTGTTAATGATTTTTCCATAAAATGAGTTCTTCAGGTAATGTTTTGCTTTTAATGTTTGCAAGTGTGATATAAATAGATACATATGAATCTAAAAAACATTTCAAAACAGCGTTTTTCAGTAGCAGATATAAATACCTGATAGGTATGGGAGCTCAAGTAGATACAGTTTAATCATTATGAAATTTGATAACTTTCTCCTTTAAATTTACAATTGTGCAATCTTATAATAAACCAAATTTTTTTTACCCTTTTTATAAACTGTATAACTCAATAGGAAATCCTAGCTAACTTTTCCATTTTTTTAGCTTCATTCTAGTTTAACAGTAATTTGCTCATACTGAAAAACTGCTTGTTTTATCAGTGTTCCGTYTAGTTCTAAGTGATTTGCAGTCTTCGTACAACTTCAATTTTGATGGGTTTGACAGTGTAAAGATGTTCCAGACTGCATAGTGCTTGTAGTAGACTGTAAGGATTACTTACTTATTTACTAAATATTTATCAAAGGGATTGAACTGATTTTTAKTGAAGTGAAAAGTTTACAGAGGAAGAGGAGAGAGCACAACAAGATGGGATTTTGTTCTGTTTAAAGAGGATTAGGAGGGAAAGTTGTCACAGGGCATAAAATCATGAGAAAAATATTCTAATTGGACTCAACAATTATTACTGTTAATTTTATATAAAGCACTTATGAGAATGGAGTGGAAAATTATTCACAAACAAAATTGTAAATTCAGGAAAAAAAAGGTATTTTAAATTGGAAAAAATGATGCGTTGGGTGATTGAATGTGAAAATAATGGAAAATCACAAAATGACAGAATGGTTCAAGTTGGAAGGGACCACAGTGGGTCATCTGGTCCAAACTCCCTGCTCAAGTAGGGTCACCCTAAASCACATGGCACAGAGTTGCATCCAGAAGGTTCTTGAATATCTCCAGTGAGAATGAATATTTAATTCCTATTGTATTTATTATATATTGACTGTGGCCTGCAGTTTTTGATTTTAAAACAGCAGGTTTTCAAGAGACTAGATTTCTTTTGGCTTTTTTTTTTTTCACCATCCAAATCTGGGATTTCAGCATCACAAAAATAAGTGACTAGGGTGAACAACAGCTTTGAAAGAGTCTGGCAACACTGTGAGTTTTGTCTGGCATAAACAATTAACCTTTCTATCACTTTGAAAGTCTGAAGTATCTGTGCAGTAAAGGGACTGAATTTTACAAAGTTATTCAGGCAGTCTGGCCTTTCACAACACACCAAGAAAAGGGCGCATGTTGGCAGTTATCTTCAAGAGTTCACCTCTTACCTGCTTTCAAAGTTCTGTTTTTCTGCTCTGCACATCAARCAGGTCTTCTGGCCAGTCAATACTTCTGATGCAATAATTCCCTAACAGGCAATCAGTGGTTCAGCCCAATCAAGCGAAGTCAGAAGCAGAGTAAACACTAAAGAAAGGCCAAGGAAAAAGACTTGTCATACATCATCTTTATTAAAATTAAATTAATTTAGGAGATGTTTAAGTTGGGGTGTTTTTAGGTATTATGCAGCCASAGCAGTAGTTCTTATATTTGCAAGTCTTATGAAGCTCTTCATATTTCCTTCACAAAAATTCAATAAAAATTTAGTGTCTTGGCTGTCATGATTTTCATTTTCATGCCATATTTGCTAAAAGCAAAAATCAAATGTTCTGAACACTACTTCTAACTATAAAATAGCATTTCAGCTCCAAGTGAAGGAACATAATGCTCTGACAGATATGCATTTATGTTCTAATAATATTTCTATGAATAGAAGAAAGCTCTTACTGCAATTAAATTCCAATCTGTTTGTAATACCATCATACCAGTTTTATTTCATAGTTCTTTGGTTTTTTCCAAGAAAACATACATGAATGAGAGGAATTAGTTATCTTGTTTGAACAATAAACATCATAGAATCACAGAATGGTTTGGGTTGGAAGGGACCTTAAAGATCATTCATTTCTTCCCCTCTGCTATGGGCAGGGACACCTGCCACCAGACCAGGTTGTTTGAAGTCCCATCCAACCCGGTCTTGAGCCCCGTGGTTCAAGGTCACTAGATACTAAAAAATCTCAACCAATGTAATCTTAGCAGACCTTCACAATTGTAAAAACATTTATTCTATACTGAATAACATTATTAAAATATTTTATTCTGCTTAACCCTTGACAAAGCAGTAAAGTGACATGCTGAAATGCACTGTAAATGAAAGAAAATAATTGCTTCTTGGATACTTTTTAGAGGAAAAAATATACTGAGGTTAACCTCTCATCATAGAAACTGCCTAATAAGAAGGTGATATGGATTGCAACATGTAAGGATCACTAGCAGCAAATCAAAATAGTACTGAGACATCTGTATTATACCATTTTCCTTGTAGATGAAGAACTAGAAGAACCAACTTGTAGTGTAAATCTGTACCACCCTTTGTCTCCCATTATCATGGTTTAACCAAAGCCAGYGACTAAGTACCACACAGTTCCTCTTTCACTCCCCACTCCCTGGGGGGCCAGGGAGSACAATAAGAAAAAGTTAAACCCCATGTGTTAAGGTAAGAATCGTTTAATAATTTAAATAAATGAAAATATATTAGTAATAATAGCAATGGTTAAAGTAATAGTAATCATATTAAAGTATGAGAAGGAGGAGGAGTAATGAAGAGAGAGAGAAGTAAATCCCAAGAGAAACAAGTTGTGTACAATACAGTGGCTCGCCACCAGCTGAACAATGCCCAGTCAGTCTCTGAGCAGTGATTGGTGCCTCCCAGCCAACTTCCCCCAGTTTATATACTGGGCAAGATGTTGTACAGTATGGAATATCCCTTTGGCTAGTTCACCTCAGTTGTCCTTGCTTTGCTCTCTCATGGCTTCTTCTGCACCTGCTCATTGGCAGAGCATGGAGACCTGGAAAGTCCTTCACTTGCAGTAAGCACTGCTCAGCAACATCAAAGCATCAGTGTGTTATCAATATTATTCTCATACAAAATCCAAACCACAACACTGTACCAGTGACTAGAAAGAAAATTGAATCTATCTCAGCCACAGTGAGGACATGTGCTAAAGTATGCTCTTTACAAGGTTCATGCAGTCAGTCTGAAAATATAGATCCTCATGAGATTATGGATTGCTCTTTAAAATACATAATGTTCTAAACAATCAAAAGTTTAGTATGGCATTGGATAGTTTACTAGGCATAATCATGCAAGCTGTTTATAGGCTATTTGTGAGACAAGCATGTGTGCTGATGATTACTGGATCAGAAACCTCATGGCTATGTGCTGCTTTAGCAAAAGTTGCACAGCAACCATAAATTTTCTCCTGCTGACCATTAGAGCACATAGTTAAAGTGAAGACAAAGGCCAACAGAGTTTGTTCCAGCTCAGTTTATAGATTTATACATCAGTTAGGGAACTGAAGATTTGTTCTTAGGGCAGAGATTAGAGCTAAATCAAGYCATTTCAAACTTGAAAGCAATATATTCTGGGCTGATAGTCATTAACAATACACATTACCATTTGC
Source organism: Amblyornis subalaris (assembly GCA_018881555.1). Taxonomy (NCBI): domain Eukaryota; kingdom Metazoa; phylum Chordata; class Aves; order Passeriformes; family Ptilonorhynchidae; genus Amblyornis; species Amblyornis subalaris. The sequence continues at coordinate 2,112,203 of JACAXG010000112.1, forward strand.
TACTTAATCACTAACAAGTGTTATCAGCACAAGGATGAAAAAGTTATTACTTAGCAAATTTGTCCTAAACTAGCCGTAAGCCTATAATACCGTGGAACTCATGTTTTTTCTTAACACCAATGGCTGTGATTCATGTTCATTCTTAGTCATCAAGAGAAAGGTGAACATGCTCTTTTTTGACAGGGAAACTGGAACATCTCAGCAGCTGAGATTTCTTTATTACCTGCCTTTTGTATCTCAGTGCTGATGCTTCTGTCCCTACCCACAAAAACAAAGAAATTAGCTCATCTAGCTTTAGTATATTATTTAGGGGATTATAACCTGCTCTTCAAAATGTCTTTTTTTAATTTTTTTTACCAGATTTTACTTGTTGCATATATTTTTATGAAGTTCTTTTGTCCACTCCTAGCTTGATGTCATTAATGGCGCTAAGATATCGTAAATATTACAAAATATTCAAACACTCTTAYCTGTTATGTCATGATTATATGCTGATGTCTGATTCACAACAGTCAAATATGGACCCTTAGTCTTGTAGAGAGCTCAATAGCTAAAATAGAGTATTTGAGGTTGAATTAGGACTTGTATTTTGAGATTGTTAAAGTCCAGATCCCTTACATGCTTAATATTTCAGACTTCATATAAAAATATTAAGGCTATGTTTGTCCTACTGCACTACTGAATCCAAGACCCAAATTTATCAAGTTCTTTCCCCAAAATCAAGTAGAATTTTATTTGGTTGGCTCACATTTGTGATACTTGCAACTAAACTCAGTCCTACCRAGTTTTACATGGAAACAGCTAGTTCAAAACAGAACTAGGGACTAAGCTACTGTGGATACTGAAAAGATTTAGCAGAGAAATTTTCCAGCTTCTTGCACTCTGTGAGAAGCTGTCCTTTCTCATAGAAGCTATGTAAACACAGCGAGATGTTTTTTCTAATGACACTTCTTCATATCATACACTTGTGGACTTGTTATTATACCAAATGCACAAATATTTTGAGTAAGGCGTTGCAATAGCCTGGCCAATCATCCTGAGAGGTGGATGGCCAAGAGACCAATGACCTTATGACTTTCAAGCATACTAAAGGTATAAAATAAGTCTTTATATTAATAAATAAATCCACTTTTCACTGACTCTTGGATCGTGATTATGTCGTGATTCCTCTCCGTCTCTGGGAAAACAGCGACAAGCTACCAGTTAAGAACTGCAGATAATCTGGAGTGTTAGGCTCATTCTTTTGTTTCATTTTTATAGTGGTAAATACCTACTTGCCAACTCCTATGTTAGACGTTGTGAGAAGTTCAGAAAAGACTAGTGCAGGAAAGATAGATACTTATCCAGGGCTTATTCACCAATTCAGTCTGTTCTTTGAAGGCAGGAAGCTTCCACAGCCAGGACTATTTAGTTTTACTTTGTACTGAGGGTACTATTTTCGCTGTTGCTTCATTTGCAGAAGAAAATCCATACTCAGTTATTGCAACGATCACCACAGCAACCCCCTTTTTCTTCTTCCATTTTTTTTTCTGCATACCATTTGCTTTCCTCTGTTTCAACACCTCCTTGTAAATTTAATTACTGTTATTATTCAATGTTTTCTGAGAATAATACATCAGCAATTGTATGCTTTTCAGTGTCCTTTCCCTTTGGTTGCCTTAATTAAATGCTAAGGACTCCATTGAGGCTTCTCTGTGCCTGCCTTCTTCCCAGCACAGGTTTGGGATTTTTTTTGCCACATTTATSTATAAAGGTTTCACTTTGTTGAGAAATATCTGTTATTCACAGAATGCTCGTTTTCAATTCTCCTGCTCTAATGTGTTTTAGACACAGATAAGATAAATTAAATGTGAGCAAGAACAAAATGAGAAAAAGAAACATTCAGGTTATTAGCAGCTTACRTCTTGGTTACTAATTATCTATTGCTTATGGTATGCAAAGGGAGAACACCTCAGAAACATCTCTGTTTTCTCTGTTAGTCAGGTATTAATTGTATTTTTCTGAGGATTATAGATCAAAAGAATTGGCTTTTTTCTTTTTGCTTAGCATGACTGTCACAGCTATATCAATTCACCTAATTCAATTGGAATMATCTAATAAAAAATTGATATTTGTAAGCTAGACAAACTAAAAAAGTTCCAGAGAGACCTTGAAAGGCTTGAGAGAAAGGCCTTGTGAACCTCATGAATTTCAACTTGACCAAGTGGAAGGTACCTCACCTGGCTTGGGCAATCACAAACACAGTTTGGGCAGAGAATGGATTGAGAACAGCCCTGGGGAGAATGACTTGAAGGTGTTCACGGACAAGGAGCTGAACATGACTCGACAATACACAATAGCCCAGAAAGCCAACCACACCCTGGGCTGCATCAAAAAGGCATGACCAGCAGATCGAGGGAGATGGTTCTCTCCCTCTAATCTGGTTTTGTGAGACCCCACTTGGAGTATTGCAACCAGATCTGGGGACAACACAAGAAAGACATGGACCTGTTTGAATGAGCTCAGAGGAGAGTCACTAAATAGATTACAGGGCTGAAGCACCTCTTCTATCAAGAAAGGCTGAGAGAATCGTGGTTGTTCAAGCTGCAGAAGCAAAGGCTTTGAGGTAATCTTATAGCAGCCTTCCGGTACCCGAAGTGGCCTATGAGAAGTCTAGAGAGGGACTTTCTAAAGAGCATGTAGTGACAGGACAAGGGGGAATGTATTCACACTGAAAGAAAGCAGGTTTAGGTTAGATATTAGGAAGAAATTCTTTACTGTGAGGGTGCTGAGACACTGAAATGGGTTCCCCAAAGAGGATGTGGATGGCTCAAGCCTGGAAGTGTTCAAAGCCAGGGTGGATAAGGCCTTGAACAAGCTGGTCTAGTGGGAGGTGTCCCTGCCCATGTCAAGGTGGGTTGTGAAAAAATGGTCTTCAAGGTCCAGTCCCACCTCTTAACATTCTAAGATTTTCTGATTCTGTGGAAGTCCCATTTAAAATGTGTCTAGGACATGGAGAGTTGTGAAAGGAGAGGTGGACTGAAGCCCCATTTTTTTATGCTATACCATGAACCATTTCKCAGTCCCTGGCTTTAGTTCTGTGGCCAAGCTTGATCCAGGTAAATATTTTAGGCAAGATTTGGCAGGCCCCAGATTTGACCTCTGGTGGGTTCTGTTTTCCATAAAGAAAGTCTAGGCAGGCAGAGAGGTGATATAGTCTGAGCAGAGAGCTCTGTCATATGACAAAATGTCACCTGTCCCCCTCTCCCACTTCTTTTGGGCATCYGAGAGGCACAGCAGGTTTCCCCCTCCCCCTCCTCCACTGTGACATAAAGGGCTGTGGTTCCCCCTCCACCCCAGGGTCTGTCAGACTGTTCCCACTGTCTGTTTACCCTCTCTCACCTTCTTAGTACACATTCTATATATTGTCATTTGTTTCCCTCTCTTTGAAATCATATAAAACTTCTGAGTGTGACCTTTCTTCTCTGGCATAGCTGTGAAGTCCCATTTCATGTATTTGTAATCCAGTTGTTTATTGCTTTTTGCAGAGAAGATTTAATAGAAGAAAGCTGCAGTGAAAGTTCATACCACTTTGAAGTTTTGCTTTAGTAAGATATACATCCCTGATTTATTAGCACAATTTACAATTATATTGTAAGTAATTAAACTAAAAATTCGCTTGTCAAAATAAATGAGCACAGTATATTTTGTGTGGAGGCAACCTTGATGGCTAATTGCTTTTGCGTCCTTAGTTATTTGCAAGGAAAAAAAAGGCCTGCGATGAGTCTTGTAAGTATTGCTATGAATTAAATTTTTTTTTTCTTCTGCACTGCTTTGCTAAGTGTAGTCAGAGTTTCATTTTATTATATATGCCTTTCAAGATGCAATTAGCAAGTTCCAATTCTACGCATTTTTTAATGAAACATTATGAAAAACTGAAATGTATTTTGAAAACATTTCTTGATTACTTTGCTTTGGATTTACATAGCACCAGCTTGTAGTAGAATGTAAAAAATCCAGCCTGATTACCCTCAGGCACAAAAATAACCCGTGTATAAAGGAAGAGTAGGGAATGTCATTTTATCTTGACCTTAGTGAGGCTTTTTCCCCTGTTTCTTATATTTAAGTTGATACATTACAGTCTGGATAGGAAGACAACTAGACAGGTAAAAGCCTGTTGTGGGTGATGGGTCGTGCTCTGCCTGGAGGCCAGTATCAAGAAGAGTACTGCAGAGGTGTGTACTGGGAAATGTCCTGTTTAACATCTTCACCAGTGATCTGGAGGAGGTGATACTGAACTGTCATCAGGTTCATAGGTGGCACTGAATTGTGAGGGATGCAGCAGTTATGCTGGAGGGAAGCCATTCAAAGTGACTTTTACAGGCTAGAGGAATGGGCCAGCTGCAATCTCATTAAATTCAAAGAGGACATGTACAAAGTTCTGCCCCTGGGAAGGAAGTAACAAACTGAGGGGTGACCTCATTGCTTTCCACAGATTCCAGGGGAGGTGAAGGGGCAAGTGCTGATCTCTTCTCACTGGTATCCAGTGCTAGGATATTTGGGAATGGCTCAAAGTTGCAACAAGGAAGGTTGAGAAAATATAGGGAAACATTTCTTTACTGAAGAGGCAGTCAAACACTGGAACACACTTCCTAGAAGAGGTGGTTGATGCTCCATGCCTAATAGTGTWTAATAAGCATTTGGATAATGCCCTTAATAATAAAGTTTAACTTTTGGTCATCCCTGAAGTGGTCAGGCAGCTGGAATAGAGGATCAGTGTAGATCATTTTTGACTGGAACTATTCTGTTCTAATAAAGGGTAAGGACAGACAAGTTGGGGATCATCTCAAGGCCCAGAGTGGCTCTGGGGCCGCAAGTTGAATGCGTCATCTGCAGAGATGGCTGACTATATCTGGGGCTGCATGAAGAGGTRCACAGGCAGCAGGTTCTGGCAGATTATGCTCCCTACCTTTTACTCAGGGCCTTTCACTTGATACTTCATGAGCTTTGCATGGGCCCATTTCTCAAGCCTATCGCAAAGTCCCTCTGGATGGCATCCGTTTCCTCAAGCACATCAAGTGCACCACTCAGCTTGATGTCATCTACAGTATCTATTGCTCAGTAACTGAAGTTTTGKTATCAGTCTCTGTGCTATTAATGTAGTGTAGTTGTACCTCCTGCGTTTTGCAAAGTTGTCTTTAGATTTAAATAACACAAATTGTTTATATTGATTCAAATTTCACAGAATCACAGACTGTTCACAGATCCTGTGATACTGTTGAAATTTGCAGAATTATTATTAATTCTTCTTCTGAATTARTAATACATTCCAAAAGTAATAACAACCAATCTACAGAATGCCATATGTGTGATTGCTGTATTTTTGCCATTCTGCTTTGTTCTTCTTATTTTTTCTCTTATTTTGCAATGACAATACTTTTATATCTTTTTACATAGTTTCCTTGTTTCTTTAAAAAGCAAAAAAAAAAGAAAATTAAAAGATCAACACAACCCTGCAAGATGCATTTTATCATCTGTTTATTCTCCATCCAAAATATTTATCAAACATGCAAATAACTTTGGAGATTGGAAAGAAAGATATAACAGTTTTCCACTGTGGTACTAATTTATTTAATTCCATTTCAATTGATTCTCTAGCTCCTGAAGGCAAGATTAAGACAATTTGCATTAAAAACATATAGACTTTTCACTCAACGCTATGGGGACAGACAAGTTATTTTGTGGATCCTTGGCAGAATGATAACACTAAGTTGCAGTTATAGTTAAATATTTTCTTTTTTAACAGATTTTTCTGATCAGCATAACATAAAATCTTATGATCAGAATAGCACAGTTTTTTATAAGCAGAATCAGAGTAACCTAATTTTGTAAGTAGCATAGCACAAAATTTTATAGCATGGCTTAGCTTAAAATTCCTAATCATCTGGACCCTCCACAGACTGGGTCAGATCTTAATGCTTGGCCTGCTGTGTCAGTCTTTTAATTGAGTCTTAAACCACAAAATAGAGTCACTTAATCCTCAGAGGAAATAAACGATGACTGAGGGGTCCTTGACCACTGRTGGAATCATGGCTTTTGCCATCCAGCAGCAGTTCCAGTCCARGTCCCGTTTAGGACTTGTAACTGCTTGATTTTATGGACAGTGCTCTGTGTGCTGCTCGACTTCCCCCTCCCGTGATGGGGTCATCACCACCTGATTGGTCGGATGCCTGGGACCTTCAAGGCCAGTCAGGAGGGATGCAGCAGTTCAGTTAGCCCAGTATTTCATCTACAGGAATAGCAATGGGACAGGCCATGAAAAGAAGGCAGAAGAGCTTGGCTGTCTTCTGCAGACCCTCACCATCTCTCCAAATTCCCTGTAGTTGTACTAGGGTTCTAAGATGCTGCATCCCTTACTGTTCTTGCTGTTATTTACTGACGTCCTGCTGTTAATTAATGTGTTTAATCCCATTTTGAACCTACTGGCATTGTCTCCTATAACAGCAGTCTCACATAAGTTTTTTATCTGTTCTGCAAAGAGATACTTCCTTTTATATATTTAAAATGTATTGTTGTTTTATTTGCCATGTTCATGAATTTTTAAAGCTTGACTAACTTCCTTGTCTTTCTCCTCTCTAAAGTGTATCCTAATAGTTTTCATGTTTCATTCTCAAAGCAGATGCTCCATCTCCTATATCATTCTAGTTTTTATTCTCTGTACCTTTTCTTACTCTACTGTATCCTCCCTAAGGTTCAAAGAGCAGAACTGAGCAGTTTTTAAGATGTCAACACAACAAGGTTTTATACAGCAGCAAGATGATGACCTCTGTTGTATTCACACTGCCTTTCTTGATGATCCAAAACGTGTTGTTAGTTTCTTTTATGGCAGATGTTGCACATTGAGCCAATGATTTCAGAGGACTGACAACAATGACTGTAAGCTCCACTTATCAGTGYTAGCATTTTTACCACTCTATGTGTGTGTGTATCTATATGTATAAATATATATAAACATATATGTATAAAATATTTATTTTCTAAAACCATTACATTGAGATCATCTTTTATAACTTCCCAGGCATGTCCAGTTATGCTGATCTGAAAAAGTTTGCATGCTTTTTGATTGGAAAAAAAAAATTGTCAGTTTTTTTTTTCTAAGAATTGCACACTTTTGGAGTGTCTCTCCGCAACTCATTCAACACATTAAGGGAAGGAGTATTTTCCAAAGTTTTTGGGTTTTCAGTGATACAGAGAGTTATCCACTTTTATTAAACCATTTCAAAGTTAGTGATCAGGAACCCTTATTACATTCCCAAATGGTTGTTCCAAAAGTAGTTTTTTACCTAGGAAACATACTAAAGCAATCATTTTTACTTTATTTCTCTATGCTTAAGAAACCTGTGGTCTGTAGTTATTTACTATCTTTTTGTACTTAATGGTTCATGTCCTGGAAAAAAAAATCTCAGTTATGAAATCTGACTTCAAGTTCAAGCAGTTATCATCCAAGAGATAATGTTGAGAAAGGATATTGAATCTTGCTTCTTCTGTAGATGGTAATTTAACCTGGAACTCAGCCAAGATGAAAGGAACAAAAATCAAAAGCTAATCACTTGAATCTAAYGAGACTGCTAGCCTTACTTGTCTTTGAAATTATTTTCTCCTTTTTAACCGATAGCACAGCATCTTTTTATGCATTATACATTTTGTTCTATTACTAAAGTCTCAAATATCTTTTCATCCTTCTTCTGTACATTTGTTCCTTTCTGTATATGTCTGTGTAAATACTTGTGCACTTCTATTTCTTCACTTTAAGTATACAAAATTATGTTTTTAACAGCTTTTTTTTTTACATTGTCTTATGTGCTTATTACTTCATCTTTTGAAGTTTTTTTGTTTCAAATTCAAATGTCTATTACTCCTATATTTCTTTATGTATCTCATATACATATTACTGTATCCTCAACTTGCAAGAATGAAGTTTTCTTTGTTGACTGGTATATGCAAATGGGTGCATACTCTAAAGGTTTATATTCTGTGTTTCTCTGCAAAGTTATCATACCTGTGTAGTTTTTCAGGGTTTTCTATCAGACTAACTTAAGGAAATCTAGGGATAGTAAGAGTACACTTCCACCAGGTACCAATTCAAGGAGGTGCTGCATAGGGTACCTAAGTACTATGAATASAAGTAGCCTGCACAAAACCAGTGACTGCATCTGTAGGTGCTTATGTCTTTCAGCAGATGAGTAATGAAAGACTTGGTGGCCTTGATACCAAATGGCAGCAATTTCCTCTCATCCATATTGTTAACAGTCAGTTCCCTCCGCAGACAGCTTTTGAAAGGAGGCAGCTGATGCAGCCCAAAACAGAAATGGGGGGAGAACTAAAAATCAAGACTGGCCAAGACTGGCTCACAGGACTGTCTTGTTTATGCTGTCATTTTTCATGTTTAAATACTAGTATATTCTGGGGTAYAGGCCTTCTCTGAGGTGGCGCTCGCACTGATGTTAGCAGAGGTGCAGAACTCTTCCAGAAGACAGCATGAATGGAACCCTGGAGAAGGAAAGAAAAGTGTATTTATGCAGATGGAAGCTGTACTGCGCTGCCTCCTGTCTGGGCGAAAGATTAGACCATGAAGTATTCTATTTAATGGCGCGAATATTAAGTTCATAATAACCTAATTTCCGAAAGGGAAAATTCACGTATTATACAAAATCCCTACGTTCTGAAATCTAACATGAATAAGAAAAAATCAAGAAACATTATACAGGTACTTTTCCCTAGCTTGGCTGTCTTCTAGTAGCAAGTTCAGGAGAATAAAAATAATAATTTAGGAAAAATACATAATTTATATCGGGGAATCTTTTGCTACTTTTTCTAATTACTGCCTGTAATTAGAATGAGGGATAATTTTTCTTCACCTTTGATTTGGTTATATGTCAACACATTCTTAAGGTAAGCTTAAACTGTCTGTGTTCATGTCTTTAGCTAATTCTAGGTTGAAATAATTTCWTGAGGTCTTTCAAATGTATTCTCAGATAAGAGAAAAATGTATGATACAATTTTGTACAATAGTTATATAGGTATTTTATTAGAAGTGCRTAGGGTATTGAAAGCTATTTAAATTGCTAACAGCTGAGAGCATTCTACACAAACTACTCTTTATAAATAATTTAAATTATTTTCTTCTTGCTTGAGTCTAGAAATGAAAGTCTGTTTTTATCGTCTGATATGGCATTGATACTAATGTGCTTGTCATGTTTGGTTTTATTGTTGAGTTGACAYGTGTAAAATTACGTGTGAATTTTGTCATCCTATTTTCTATTTTTAAATCTTAACATGTGAAAGATAGAAAGAAAAAATATGTTTATTAGACTTCTGGTTTAAGAACACTGTTCCTTATAGTATTCCATATACCATAGTCAAATCTCAACATTAGTTTTTACAACTCATTTATTCAAGTTCCAGGGTGAGGCATGCATTCTCTAATATTAAAAAGATTTTTATAGGCAGATAAGGGAACATATGAATTCTAACCCCAATTTGAGTAYGACTTACCTTTTTTGTGTGTTAATTTGCTCTACTATTCTGTATGTTAGTATTTTAGTCATCAATGCTGCTTCCCTTTTATCTTAGATTTTAGACAGATTTTAGTCTATTGTTATACTACTTTAGCCTCAAACCAAAGCTCTTCTTTTGAAAGCTATTTGAACTTGTGGACGCATCTCCCCTTCCCCTTCCTTTCCTTTATCTTAATAAAAAGTTTATTTCATAYTGTTTTTTATCCTTTATCCTTTTGCTATGTAAGGACAGATTGATTGTTTATTATTTTCTTCTCCTATCTGCTAAAAGTGTCAATAAGTCTGTCCTCTGTTGAATCTCTTGGCTGATCAAAGGCTTCAAAAACGGTAATGTTACTTTGCTCCTCAAGTCACTTCTCCCTTAGCAAAAGAGGGGTTTCACTTGTAGAATTAACTATTGGATAAATGAACTTTTGGGGTACTAAGTCTTGTTTGAGAGTTTTCTTTCAGCCTCAGAGACATTCTCAAGTTCTTTCTGATTTTTTTTCCTGGCTATTACAACATCTCTTTTCACGTATATCCAACTAGTGATTTCTGTTGATGACTTGAAATTCTTGACAAATTTTTATGCCTCTTATGACTGGGGTTTTTGCCTTTATTCTTGTGGTATTTTTGTCAACTGTATGACTATGAAATTTCTTCACAAGTTCCCTAATTTTTCGTTACTTTTAGTCCCAAGTTTCATCTATTTTGCCTCTATTATCTATGTAGCGTTTCATCCAGTCTTTACATACCTGCTTCTGCTACTGCAGTCTCTCATTTGTCAATGTCTAGCCTTAAAAGGGAGTATATGCCCTTTTTCTTTTTACACTTATTGCTGCATTTTATAGTGATGTTTATCTTCTAAGGTTTAAGTATATAGTTTTACTCCTGTTTTTTTCACATTAAATATGTCTCTAAAAATAAATTAAATACATAACTTGATGGATGACATGAAACAGCCCAAAGCTGTAGCATTACAAACTCTTTTACTCTCTAAATCAGGTGGGCAAATATAAACTGTCTGGTGGGAACGATGCCTGGCCATGATCATAATTCATGGACCATGCCTAGGAATTTTTGAAGAGACTGATTGTCRTCAAAGGCCAAAAGCATGCCTGAAGACATTTTAACAACTAGCAGTGGAGCTGATTGTATTCCAGTGCCTGGGAATATTTTATTTCACTATGTAATGGAATAGCATTAACACGGCCACTGTACYCATTGTATTGTCATTATAACATGATGGTTTTTGATTTTGAGGGGGGTTTATGGTGTGGGGTTTTTTGTGTGGTTTTTTTTTATGTGTGGGTTTTTTGGCATTTTGGAGTTGTGGTTTTGTTGGGCTTTTTTGTTTATTTGTTTAATGTTGTTTTGAGTTGTGTGTTTACTGTGGTTTTGGGGTTTTTTTAAAGTATTATTAAGATAACAGATATTTCTTGATCTTCCTTAGTAGCCCTGGTATATGTAGCTCCACAATTTGATTGATTGATTAGTCTGTGAAGTGTCAATTTTAGTTATTGTGGCGAGGCRGCCCCCCAGATCAAAAAGGTTATCTGCTCTTTTGCATAAACCATAAAGATCTCTCCCTTTTCCGTGGCCTCGCAGACGCATTGACACCAGGCTGATATGACAGTGAATGACTGCTGTAAAGTGAGATTATGCTGGTATTTTTATGGCTCATAAACACCATACTTTACAAGGTATAGAAGATTCACTCTAACACACACAAGTTGGAAAAAATCCTCTATACACCTCAAAGTGTGAGAGGGTTTGGACCTCTCAGGCTGGGATGCTGGCTTTGAGTAATTCTTCTCTTCTGGAAGAAGCCTCAGCACACCATACCATTCAGGTTTGGTAAGTCATATGAGCTTCTAGTCTTTACTATTCCTTGMCTAGTCATTRTATTARTCTATATTGTGCACTGTATAACTCACTAGTGAAACCTCTTGTTACCCTGTGTAGTTAGCAATTGGCATATTTGAGCCTATTACTGACAGTGGCACAGTGTTTGTTACCYTGCGTAGTTAGCAATTGGCATATTTGAGCCTGTTACTGATGGTGGCACAGTGTTTGTTATCCTGTGTAGTTAGCAATTGGTATATTCAAACCTATTACTGACGGTGGCACGGTGTTTATTAATATCCCTTTTGTTTTATCCCTGTGTAGTAATAGTCTGGTTTAAGTCTTAATGTCTGTTTTGTGTCTCTTAATAAATAATTCATTCTATAATAGACCAAATCAGTCATCATTAAAGAACCTATGAATCAGAGTGTGTCTTGGGGTGCTGGCCACCCTTGATAACGTGACTACCTGCTGCCAGAGGCCTGGGCAAAAGGCAGGAACTGATTTAACCCACATATTCCATTCGTAACAGTTATGCACTGCATGTTTTACCTGCACACTGCTTGACCTAAATATTGGCAATTTTAGTTCTCTATTATGTCCAGAACTTCAACATACTGTTCATCTTTCGTTAGGTGAATGAGTTAGAGTAATTTCCTTCCATATGCTTTCCAAGTTCCTCTTTCAGCTTCCCTAGCTATAGGTGGCTGAATCAAATCTAATCTAATTAAGGGTCTGAAATCCCATAATATCCTATTGATATTAAACTCTGGAGGATGATACTGTAGCAGTGCTTAAGGTTAGAAATTCAGAGGATTATAGATAAAATTCCTATCATGTAAAATAGAAACTTGAAGTTTAATTAAATGTTGGGCATTAAACTGTCTTTGAGATTTGACTTGTAAATCTATAGAAACTATTGTACAGACACATATACAATGAGGTAGGGGAAGGTGACCTTTTTAAAGAACACAGGCCTGTGACAAGAGTTTTTTTTCAAGAACTACTCCATTTGACAACATCACCTATTCTGCTTTAAACCAACTTCAGTTGGGTCCATTGCCATCAAAACAAAAAATTTGGTTCATTACTATCCTTGTCAATCCATCAGATTATTCTCATTGCTATCATATGTCTCATATGCTTAATAAAAATACTTATATTATTGTCTTTATCTTGAAAAGCAGCAAGTCTGATCCTCTTACATGGCCTTGCTGGGAAGAGAGAATGGCACAATTCTTCGCCTCTGCTCACCCACTGTAAAACCTGAAAAGACTAAAGCAATCCAGCTAGGAGAGGGGTCAGTGCAGGAGCTTCATGGTGATGTTTGGCAAACTCCTCCGCCCAGAATTTGTCTGGATTCCATACCAAGCACTTGGTTGTCTTAAAAGAACAGAAAAAACATATGACGAGGGGCTTGGGTTGTTTTCATCTACTTAATATTCACATAATTTAAAAGAAGTAAGGTGCAACTAATCAAATCAAATCATCTGTTACAGATAATATCCTTGGGAATTCAGCAATCAAGGCCACTTTTAAATTACTGCTGAAATTATCAGTGCCAGTAATTTCATTATACATACCTAATCAATGCTTCATAAAAAGTGTATAAGAATGCTAAGAGAACTCTTAGGTATATAAAATACTTTCTTGCTGGAAAGAGCATATGCTGGGAAAAGTACTTTTTGTTTAACATGTCAGTATTTCTGTATAGTCAACTGAAAAATAAGACATAGCAAAGAAAGAACTAGAAGAAGCATGCAGAAGATGAACTTAAGGTTTCTGTCAAGTTAACTAAGTTTTGCTACTGATATATATACATAGTTTTTACCACATAAATATTCATATAACTTATTTGATGGTTAGAAAAGACTGCCARCTGTTCCAGCCACACTACCTTCTGGCTGACTGCTTAAAATAATAGCTGAACAGACCAYCTGTAGAGTGACTGCACCATGTCTATCATTCGGGCCTAGAAAATATTGAATTAAATAAAAAAATAACTGAAAGCCAGTTTGCAGCCCTGAAAGAAATACCTCTCTCCTTGTTAGGTGTGATAATTTTTGGATACAACAACAAATATCACAGAACAACCACAAAGTTTAATGGAAAAAAAAATTAGGACCTACTATTGCATTCCCTTACTTCTGCTTAAAAAAAAAGGCAATATCATAGCAGCAGTAAATGAAAAGTTGTTAAAAGACAAAAATATTCTGCAATCCTTTCTCTGCGAGACGTGGAGCTTCCTAACTGCTGCACTTGCTATAACAAAGGATTACAACAAATAACAATAGCTTTGCTCTATTGCTATTCCGTGAGTACAGGAGTGTCAGAAAGCTTGAAAGAGTGAAAAGCTTGAAAGTCTTGACATTTTAGTAACTTTAAAAAAAAGTCTGCCAGTAACAAGCAAATCTTTGTGTTATGGTTGCTTTGTGCTTGCTGCTAAACACAGCATATCAAGGGGTACAAGGGCACTGTAGATAACATGGAGAAGAACACAAGCTCTCAATCACAGCACCTGGCTACATTTTAAGTATTGTAACCTGTTCTGAAAGACAGAAGTGTGACATCTTAGGTGATGGTACTCCAAGTGCTGTGAAAGTCGAATGAACAAGAAGAAAAACAGAAAAAAGTGCTTCTTACTTACTGCTTTATCACTGTGGACAGAATTTCTACACAAAGTTTTGGGAATCAAACATGAATGCATTTGGAAATGAAAGAAGTTGAATTTTAATACCATGGATAAAATTAAATTCTGACAGAAAAAGACTGAAAATATTTTTATGTATTTATACACTTCTAAATGTGCATGTGAATGGATTTGCAAACACATTATGAATATAAACCATATAGTAAATGTATATTTCATTAGCCTGTTTGCCTTTTATAGCAGCTGCACTAGTGRTGTATACCATGGAACTATGATTTTCAGTTATACTAAATAATACAATTATGTCAAATGTACTTTAAGAAGACTTGAAATGATGTATAACTGACTTATCAGATTTGTATTAAATGTCACCAGTATAAGTAAGAATCGGACATAACAGCGCCCAAAGTTTCTGTGCAAATTTGTAAAGAAGATCAAACTAGAAATTAATAAGGAAGAAATTACAGAAAAAAAAAAAGGCTCTCTTGAAAATGGACCTATTGTCTGATGACTCTCAGCTAACCATCTGACATTTGCATGGTGGTTACAGGAGATTAAGAGAGATTGTTCAAATTCTTTCCTCAATGTCTTTAAATAGGGAATGACTTTGCTTAGAAATCCCTTAGAAATCTTACAGTAGACCCAAATATAATGTGATATAGACAGCTGGGAAAAAAGTCCCTATCAGGAATAGGTACTATGTACTGACAATATTTTATTAATAAATTAACTTTTAATTGTTCATTTGTACTCACTTGTAAGCAATTAAATTTTGTGCTTTCCTGAAAAATCACAGATATCTTTCCAGTCATAAAGGATTCCAGAGACAAAACTGTACCTGTGGTCTTCACAGCTATACAAACCCCAGCAAAGAGAAGGTCTTGAATCTGTGAGAAACTGACTGGGTGAGAGGAAAGGTSACCATGATGCAGAACCCAGATCAAATTTTTAAAAAACAGGTCAAATTTTAAAAAAACAGGTCTAAAGCAGCAAGTTTTCCAATTTTGTGGAAAGTTTCTTATACAAAGTAAACCAACCAAATTAGTAAATTTAAGAAATTTACAAAAATGCAACCCAAATAACAAAAAAAACACCAAGACCTTTAAGGTTCACTTTGCATTCTGGCATATATCTTATACAGGTTCTGCACTGTCCAAAGAAATGGCTTTGAACACTGGCTTACTAAGCTATGGAAAAAGAGGAACGTAGCTGTTGATCAGGTTTTTTATTAACAGAGAACTTTATTGTAATCACAGATGACTTGACAATTCTTGGAATTTGGCAGGGGCTACTTAAAAATTAAGCACAGGATTTGCCTAACTCACTGGTCGGTCATGTCTGATTTATTGCCTCTGGCAACTGAAGGTTCTTGATTCCTCAAAGCAAGAATAAAAAATAAATTAGTATGATGCACCTACACAAATCAGCAACATTGTACTCACTATTGTCCCCTTGGATGAGCGGTTTTGTATAAGGAATGGGAATTTATTACTGCATTTGAGCATGCTGTTACTATCAGCTGCCAAAATACCAGCAGATTACAGCTCTTTTCTTTGTGTCCTCTGGGAGATCAGCAGGGCTGTTGCACAAATGCAGAGCCAGCAGTAAAGTGGGGATAATCTAGCACTGCATATGAAACATGCATGAAATATTTKTAAAGATCTATGCTTGTCGTCTTGGCTGCATTTTTAAAGTAACAAGCTGGTTGTAGCAGATATATGTAGATCAGTGCATTAGCTTATTTCTGTTAACTGTTCAGCAGCGTGGCTTCTGTGATTTCAGGCAGAAGCAGCTGCTGCAGTCACTTTATTCTTTCTCCCCACRTGGCTGATCTCTCATGAGACTAATTCATCACCATCATGAGGATGCTACTTGGATCCAGTACCTTTCTTAAATTACCAGCATTGAAGCAGAAAGGAACATTTCATACCACAGAAAACCTGCGATATAGCATTAAAATGAATTTTAGGATTTCAAGTAACAGTGGTTAAAGCTGCAGCAATTTTGGAATGTATGGCTGATAGTAACTACATCACTTGCAGTCATTGTGGTAGTAAGTGATGGTTTCCTAAGTATAAGCCGCAGAAAATCCTCTTATCATGTGAACCAACAAAACATGGTTCCTGTAGCAGCCGCAGTTTCCTGGGAAAAAATAGAGTATGCCATTAATTTAATTATGCTTTGGTGAGAATCAGAACAATCTACATATTTTGCRGGCCAGAGAGCTGCAATTGCAGAGGGCAGGTCTCTCTTGCAYGCATCTAGAATGAGACTTAGAACGGTTGAGCAGTGAGTACTACCTGCTGAAATCATAAAGGCAACTATTTGCAACATCCACAAAAATTTGATCTCATAACAGCATGATTTTTGAGGATTACAAATGAAATATTTCACTAGAGTACTCATTTTGAAGTTAATGAGTTCAGAGAGTTGGTGACAGCAGCAGCAGCAGAGAGCCACATCCCTGCCACACACAAGCCCTTTTGCCCACCTAGCCCCTCACCTCACCAGCTGGAATCCCATGCCCTCAGGAGCAAAGAAACAGCCCTCCTGCTTTGGGGCATGGGCTGTGGGCTCTGCACAGGCTGTTCCAGTGCCCCTACGTGGTGGACAGCTGCCAGTACCAGGCCAGTTCCCAGAGATGGCAGCTGGCCAGGAGCTGGCATGGCATTCTGAGGGAGTGACCCAAGGGGGCTTTATCATGGACACATTAATAAAAGCTGCTGATTTTCCAACCCGTACTCACCTGTGCCTGGTCCATCTCGGGAGCAAGTTGGGTGCAAGCAAGACACTAGAGATTCGAAACTCAATGACTGCGTGGTCACTGTCCACCAACAACCACTTCACCCATGAGACCCTCTTTGGAACAAGCCACAAATCACAGAATGCACATGTCCAAGTTGGCTCTCTGCGTATACCTGCACCAAAAAAATTTCACTCAGATGTTAAAGGAATCTTCTAGACCTGTTTGTAGCCGCGTGGTTAACACCTGTCAAATTGAATTCCCCCACAACGACAAGGGCAGTCAATTCAGAGGTGTCCCTTGGTTCCTCGAATAATTTGTCAGTGTCGTCATCCTGGCTGGATGGCCAATAGCAAATTCCCACAATGACATCCACTTATGTGTTTGTCACTCAATCCTTGCCCAGAGGCTCTCATCTGTGCCATCACCAACTGCAGCTCTGGACATTCCAGCCCCTCCATTACAATCTTATTTTCCCTATCTTGGATACTCCGGTCTAAAGACTTTTTTTGTAACTTAGCAGATCTTTTGTTAGGGCAGCTTCAGAAAATCTACTATGGAGAATCTTTATAGATAAGAAGCACCTATTGTCAGTCTAACCACACTGATCACAATAAATCACCTTTTTTTCCCCACAGTTTCACATAGCTCAGAACTGGGATGCAGTCCATGATTTCTCTGCTTGTAAAGCAGAAGTACCTAATTAAAGAGAAAAACTGATAGAAGACAGCTTTCAGTTAAACATAATTAGCTTTGCTAGGGCATTTCAGTATTTTCAGATAATTAAGTTATATTTTCCAAGATGTTTGATTAACCCCTAAGTTGTTGGGGGGAAAATGCAAGTTTGAATAATGACTGGTTTTAAAGAGAATTTTTTTTGTAACAATTTGTTTGAAAAACCTCATATTGAACTGGTAAATCCTTGGGGAGAATTGACAAATGTTGCACATATATATTGTGAATTGAAAGCACTACAAGATCTATAAAGCACTAAAATAAGAAAAGTTGTTAAATGTCTGAATGGAGAGGAATAAAGGAAGTATGAAACATAAATTCGGCTGTTTAAATTTCATTGCTACTTAGAATGAAAGTAATGACATCCAAAAAAAGTTACATTTCCTTTAAAAACACAGCCATGCTTCTCAAACACTGATCAACATAAGTAGAATTTGTAACATATGAATATCTGCCCCATAAATATCAAAAAGAAAGAGACTCTTGATCGCCTGTTTGAAAGTGAGACACATGACTCTTTCCGTCAGTTGTCCTAGAAAAATTAATGAAAATTAAGATTAAGTTTTAAATTGATCTCTCTCTCTCTCTCTCTTTTTTTTTTTTTTGTTTGGGAACATATCTTCAAAAGGACATCGCCTAGAAATATCAGATTTTTTTTTTTTACCTTTAGGGAAGAATCACATTTCAAATTTTGGGGTTTGTGAGAGAGAGGRAGGGTGTGAAAGAGTAGATCTGTAGATGAGACATCAATAGATGAATTAAAATTAATTCATCTTCATATTAATGAAGAATTTATTCCACTACTTGGGATTTAAGTTGTAAGGCAAAAGTGGTAACATTCAACTTGAAAAAAACAGGAATTGTTTTTTGTGGKTTTTTTTGCTGTTGTGGTTTTAGGTTTGTTTCGTTCTTTCTTTAACCTTAATTTTAGTGTCAATTGCGAATAGTATTAAAAGGACTGTGCAATATCAGAAAAATGTAATGAGAAGATTTATGTATGATGAAACTAAATGGTAGTACATTTAAAAAAATTCAAAATTGTCGTTAGGAAATTGTTCTTGCATAAACTCTGTATATAGTACTTGCCTGTAGAAAAATCCAATGCTTTTAATTCACAGTTTATTAAGGTTTTTTCACAGTTTATTAATACTTTTCTAACCTCCACCCAGACATAAAAGAAGGTAAAGGAAAAGGGATCTCAATATATGCAATTACAGTTCAAACAAAATGATGCTGAAAACAGTGTGATTATTTCTACWGATTCAACAGTCTTAGGATCAGACCTTACCCAATACCTATGCTTAAATATAATGATTTGTCCTGGTTTTGTTCTTCTGGAAGTGGAAAGACTAAATTAAAACAATTCTGGTCCAAAGTACATAATAATCCTTCTATTTGAATTAATTAAATTCAATCAAATAATTTTTACCTCAGTTAGGGATACTAAGTCTTTTGCTACCATGTTTATTGCCACATCTCAGCTCACTCAAATCAGGACAGATGCAGCTTATTCATCTGTCCATCATGACATAAAATCACATCATATCATAAAATCATAGTTTCAGGGTCCCTCACTCTACAAGGCTGCAGAGTAAGCCCTGACATATCTGGCGAGCTTTGAGAGAGTGGAAGGGTTGTCTAAAGCAGTTCAGGGTCCACAGCCAAGTCGGAAACAAAGGCTATGGACCCCAGCTAGAAGGCCAACTAAGAAAACCTCTGGTGCAGTGCCTGTCACATAAAAAGAAGAGATCAGACCTTTCAGCTGGACTGAGACATCCCTGCATTTGGCCACAGCCAGAGAGAAGTTCATATCACTGGGGCAAACTTTGGGCTTTGCACGGTGCTGCAAGGCCCAGGCAACACAGTCTGAAAAAAATGACGGTTTTGGAAGAACCTGTATGTGAGGACATTGAGAAAAAGTCTGCAATGGATTACCCAGAAAAGTCWATGCAAACAAGATGTTGCATTTTGAGGTGTCACACAGAGCGAACTTAGGGGAGCACTACCTTTCCYCCCTGAAATGTTTAAATTAAAAGATTATCAAATTTACTTGGATYAAATATATAGTTTATATTGTCTTTTTTAGTTATTACTTTATATTTGATTTAAATTATGCCACAAGAAGAGATGGTCAATATCAAGCTGTGAGTTCACAGTAATTTTTCATTCTGTCTCTCGCTTTCCTTTTTCTTTTTTTTTTCCCCACAATCCTTTGTAACTGCTGCCAAAACTTTATATTTATTCCTTTTGTTGCAGTATAGCCCATAAATACTGGGCAGTGGGTGGGGAGAAGATACCGTTGACTCTTAATTTAGTGAACAAATCCTGTTATATCTGATGAAGTTAAATGCCATGAGACTATGGTCACCATCACCTTCTGTAGTTTAGCATGTAATTAAGCTTGCTAAAAACTACCATAAATGCATACCTTTCCTCTCTGTCAATCATTTCAGTGATCGTAAAGATCTCATTTGAAGCTATACTGGAGAATTCTGATACTTTTAAGGAGTGCATGGCATAACAGGGGTCTAATTTCCCTAAAATATTTACACAGAATATTATCAGTCCAAAAAACTATTTACTGCCTAAAAGGGAACTTATATCATCGAATCATAGAGTGGTTTGGGTTGGAAAGGACCTTAAAGATCATCTAGTCCCAACCCGCCCTCCTTTGGACATGGACATGGACACCTTCCACTAGATCAGGTTGCTCAAAATGTCATTCAACCTAGACTTGAACACTTCCAGGGAGGGGGCATCCACAGTTTCTCTGGGCAACCTGTTCCAGTATGATCACCATGCAGCAATTTGTCCTTCCTGAATCATTAGATAATTTGCCTTCCTCATGTACCTCTTCACTTCCTTACACTGTAATGGGAGTTTGGATAATTATTTTAAACTGAACTGTTCAATATGAGAAGTTACAAGAAAACAAAAAATACAATATGCTATGTGCATTAATTTTGGAAAGGGAAGGGAAAGGAAGTGAAGAGTTAGTTCCAAAGACAGGGGTGTTGCAGTTGTAAACATGGTATGCCTATTTTATGTAGTTATCCTATAACAGAAAGATGAAATCATAGGTTGTGTTTCTTACTACCCATAGGATTCATGAAGAGAACTGAGCACTTTTGGTTGGGACTTCCACAGTGTACTGTACAAATGACAAATGGATCTAAAGAAATAGAGGGACCCAGTATTTCCCACTCAATTAGAAATAGGAATCAAACCTCTGTCTACTTTCAGATGAATACTTAGACTCCTCCATAAGCAAAGAAAATGAAATTACATGTAAACACAGCAGTATTTTGTCTAAAGCTCTGTTTGTTAAGCATATTCTAAGAATGCCTGCCAGATTAAATGTATGATGTGCCTAAGGAAGAGTCTTATTTCTGAATACATTTGAGTCTTGAGTCGATTTCCAGAATTCTTTGCTCTTTGGTATACGAAGTAAAAGAACATTTAGATCCCTGGGGAAAATATCAATCAAAATCGTAGGTGTTTGTAGAATACCAAGATTTTTGAGGCTAGGTAATGACTGAACATTTTAGTAGCTGTTTTCAGGACAGTCTCTTAGGTGTGGATACCTGCAATTCCATTTTCATGTCTTCTAGTGAGGCACATGATATTTTCCAATGAGATGTAAAGGAACAAGTTACATACTCAATATAGAGAATATGAAATGCAAAACAGTTTCTCTGGAATTTTGCTCTGCTTTTATATGATTTTCCCTTTCATTTGGTTTTGTGATTTTTTTTTTTCTGTAGCTGAATATTGTACAATTACTGAGTGCCTAGACACAGAGGTGTGCTGCCTCATGTTCACAAAATACCCTTAGAAGAAATTGTTTTCTAAATGCTTGGGCATTTCTATTTTTTATTTTATAAATGCATAGATTTAATAATATCTTATTAAACTTATAATTGTATAATATAAATACTTAAATTAGCATTTCATGGAGACAACAATCTTGTGATATAATGCTCTCATTTATGCCTGAATTTGAGCTTAACGAGAAAGTAAATCCTAACCACATGGAAAAATACAAAACTGAATGATTTGTTATAATTAGAGTGAAACGTGAAATAAAAGTTACTTTCAAGCAGAAACACAGTGTAATTCAGAGGGACATTTTAAGGACATGTAAATTCTTAAGAACATAAATATAACATGAAGGTTCTCAGTACTGATTCGTCCTGCAGACAGACAGCTTGGATGAAGAGGAAAATCAAGAAAAAGAATTCCAGAGAAACACAGAGAAAAATTTATCTTAAAATATGCCTTTTTAATCTTCTTTTAGTATTTACTTTAGATTAAGATGAATTTGTTTCATTGTTGCCAAATACATTCAAAAAGAGATTATCTATCACCTCCTTTAAAATAGCTGACACTATGAAAAAGTTTAATATTAATTTTAACTTTTGTCTGATAGTCTGAAAGGACATAGTGAAGCGTAGAATGTTTTCAGCCAAATTTGTGATAACGTCTCTATTAAAACTAATACATCTATAAATATTTTCAGATTCTGAATCGCATGTAAGCTCACAAAGAGCAAACTGGTGATTATCTAACTAAATATATATGAGGGGTAACTACTGTAATTTTAATGCAATATACCTAATATTGAGATAAGTAGAATTTAATGAACAGTTATAGTTCCCTAATTGTAGCCTCATCTCCTACACTTTTTTTTTTTTACCTAATACATTATTTTAGCTCTTTATGGTATAGTTTTTGCTCTTTATCATATAGTTATGATTTTCCTTTCCTGGTTTACTAGATCCGTAGTTCTGGCCAAGACCAAATACATTTAAAATTTGAACTGAACTAAAAAATCTAACTCTACAAGATAGGAAAACTGGTGTCAACAACATCTCTTTCTTGTGCTGAGACTGCATAGAGTTTGAGGAATTGAAGCTGACACAACTGTTTTTACTAATAAATTCTTCAAAATCTTAGAAGTATAGACTGCCATTATTAGCTAGGATGCCAATGCAGGAAACAATTTTAACTTTAAAATGGCWTTTCTAAAGATGTACTGAAATATGTTAAATGCTTTGTGTATAAGAAAAGAAAGCAATCATGTTTCTGGATGAAAGGGGTGAAGATTGTGGCTTCAGGAGAACAGATAATATTTGTCAATGAAAGTCCTCTTGCGGGAATGTGATAGACTACAGCAAATGTGTTTTTCAAGATTAAATTGATGCAGTCTATTGTGTTATTTTGATTGGGAAAGTCTTAAAAGGTATTTATTTTGGCTTTCTTATCTTCTCACACAGAATTTGAAGACAATTATGTTAAATGGATTTTAGGGGGGGGTCTTGCAGAAACAAATAATAAAATTATAAATTAAGTTGGGGTTTTTGTTGTTGTTTTGTTGATTTATTCCCCTCCAGTCCTGAAAAAAATTTCAATCTAAATTCACTGAAGAAATTTTGTTTCCTTCCTCACCCGCATCTAGACAAGTGGGCTCCAAACCAGGGTGCAGAAAAGGGTGCACGACATGACTCATTGTGGTTTAGGAAGAAAATATTAGAACTTCAGTAGGATACAGTACATGTGTAATTTATAAATAAATACACTTATATTGAGGGCATATAATCAGAAAGCTTTCAGTGACAAGGGTGTATAATCAAYAGTTTGGGAGACCACTGATCTAGACTATTACTTGTGTTGTGATCAAGTTTCTATTTCCTACCATTAAAAATGAGGGGAAAAAAAGAAAGTCAAACAATAATTTGGCAAGTTTCAATTTTGTAGAAAGACAAACAGAAAAGACAAGCACCCAAATAGATAATTTTTCATTTGTTGAGCTGCCAGAACCACAAGAACATCTTGAGATATACATTTATATTTTGAAAAATCAAAATAAAAAAATAGTGGTATTGGCTGATATTTTGTCCCAATTTTTTAAAATTAGATCCTATAAAGCTCCTGAAAAAACCTCTGAAAATCTGTTCAATTTTTTAATGATACTTAAGTTGATATTCAAAGGCAACAAAAGACACTTCAATTGCTTTGAATGATTCATGAGTTTATAAACTCTCTGTTTTATTGTACTCCTTTGGCTTTCCACCCTTGGCTTTAAAATCAGAGTGAGATATCTTAGGAAAAAAACTAAATAAGAGGAAGAGAGTAAAAATCATATAATTCATTCATACGAATATGTTCGTTGTAAGACAGTAATGGCAGAGGTTGTGATCACCCAGCTGAATCTCACAGTTTCAGGAAACAAAAAGCAGTAAATCCTTTATCTATGCTGCAATCTTTTGTTGGTCAGAGCAATTAGCTTTTCAGTTAACATTGAGATTAGAAAGCAAATTAACTCTTAGTTTACTTTAGCCACTACACCTTTCTTCAGTGTCAGAGTAATTAATTCTGATTTTTTAATTGTCTGTTTATTTGAAATGGAATCAAAACTCACTAGGCAGTTGTGACTGGGATATTTAGAGCTGCCATCTTAAATGGAAAGTTAAGTGCTTTTGCTCCTGGTAAAATATAACTTATTGGATTAACAGGAACTCAGGCACAGTGAATCAAGTTTGGTAGCATGAATATTATTTTCTAAACCTGTTGAAGTAATTAGCAGGCGAATTGCTAAGCATAAATAATTTAAGTCCCCTTAAGTTTCCCTGTAATAGAGATGAAATAATGAAGGATCTTCCTTGAGAATTACTGACTTTATTTTCTGCCCATTTTTGAAAAATGTGCTCCTACAGTATCGTATCCTAACTAACATTCAGCACATCATACCTCAGTAACTAAAATCTGTAAAAAAATAAAATTAGAAGTTACCAAAATTACCAAAATAGATTGTTTATTAATTTTAACACAAATACTGTAGTAAGCAATTTCAACACATATTGTAATATAATAAGCAGATAATTTTGTTTTGCAAATTCTTTAATCTAGGAATTTCCACGACAGGCCACGTTCTTTCTTTGTGAAAGTGAAAACCAGTCTTTTCCACTGTTTTATAAATTGTAAATAAATGTACTCATTATGAGCAAATGAGCATATTTCCTCCATTGGAACATGAATTTTGTCCTATTGTAATAAGTGAAATCATATCAAGTATGGATAAATGTGAAATATGATCTGAGCAATAAACCACAAATTTTGTACCCTCATCTATGACTTGATTGGGTATTAGTGCTTGCCATCTTTTCCCAACTGCAGCCATTTCAATTTGAAATACTAATGGAGGATTTTACTCTGGGCTCTTCAGAAGACAGTGGAAAAGGTTGATTTTTCCATACATTGTGATTAGTGTTTATTATAAGGTGAAATATGCTTACTTTTTTTTTCTTCTCTCTTCTTTTTTTTTAAAAAAAATAATTGGCAATTGTATTAGAAGAGTTAGGTTCTAATCCCCCGTTTCTGACCCGAGTACATCTCTGCAGCACTACTTCCATTTAAGATAGCTTAAGTGCAGCTTTAAATTGCCTGGTCAAAACATTTCTGTTTATATAAATGTCTCCTGAATTTTGAAGGTATGTTGTGAGAGATGAAATATGTYTTCTTGTAAGTTTATGTTCATTTATTCGTTTCCTAACAAAAATAGTAGGTTTCAAAATGAAGAGAAAATAAAAGAAAAATATTTAAAAATTTAGTGTGATACGGTTGTACTGATCTGGGATATTATATGTTTGCCTCATGTTTCCATCTTTATATATAGACCAGTGCAATTCACCATCATCATTCATCATAGCATTTTGAGTCATAATGTATTTCTCATCTTTTCCAAAAGGCAAGGCATGTATTATTTTGAAAAATATAGTTTAACCAAGTAGTTCAGTTTAAATGACAGGTGGGTTAATAATTACAAATTTCATCTGACACAGCATTTCAGAGACACTCTACACATTTTTTGATCTATTTATTCAATATTTAAATTTTCCAGTGGACAAAAATGTCAGTGCAGCCAAATACACATTTCCTAATATGTTCTTAATATAAGTACAAAGGAATGTGACTGATGTTTTTACAGGTAATTTCCTCAGCACAAGCAAATTTATTTGCTATTCATTATGCATCCTATATACAAACAGATACAAATCAGATTTGCACAAGGAGGAGCTAGTTTGTTATCTTCCCTGTAAATAAAACATGTAAACTCCCTAAAGTATCACTTTAAATGCAATTTATTAGAACTAATACTTCAAGGAAAAAGATAATTTTATAGATAGTTCTACAGCTATTCAAATGCTGGGAATCATGAACTTCTCGGCATTTATTAGGCCTTTAGCCAGAGTGCATCGCACTGAGCAGATCTTGTCCGTGGAAGACTTACCTGACATTTTGATCTTTTGGGCACTTACAGGATTTTCTTTGAAGAAAACAGTTCTATTCATCATTGTTAGCTCATGGTACTTGCTGGATTTTTAGATAAATACATGGACACAYAGCTGGTATAATTGCTGGTTCCAAATGGAAGCTGCCTACACATCTTCTCATTACGACTGGCTGGTGAATTTTATCCTATGGACAAGGGATATGTGCAATATTCTATGATTCCATAGTGCTCCTATGGATCTGTGATCGGTAGAAATGTTAAAACCATTGAACTTAGGTACCTATTTACTTTTTAGATATGCTTTTATGTGGTTAATAAAGCAACTGCTGAATGATAACAAGGATGTAAAGGAACCAAATGTCACTTTTCCTAGCTGATACAATTTAATCTTCTTTAGCCTAGTCTAACCTGTAAATTAGCAAATCTTAAAATTTAGTATTCAGTTAGAAAGGCTTTTCATCTTTCTTACTGGGTTCAATTTTTTTTACATTATATGCTACTGATAGAGTGCAATTTTCTGCCTCATGACTTATTAATTATTTTAATTAATGCTGATCTATGTCAAGAGTAACAGGACAACACTGCATTATTTGCAGTGCTGAGTGACTGACTCTGCTGCATGATATTACTGACCCTTCAGCTGAGACCAACTACCCAGTCAAACACTTCTTAAACACTTCTTAACTTACAAGAAAATCATATTATATTATAATTACCTTTGTTTSGTATACCTATCTTGTGTTATTTGTGCATTCCTTTATTTCCAGTTTTTGGAACTGACAGAAACTGGAAAACTCAAGAAATTTAAGTGATTTCAACTGTGAAACTTGTATTCACATGAATAATAAGAAGTTTTCAGGCAGTGCTGGGAAGGCAGAAAATGTTGCCAAATCACAGTCATCTGTGTAGTGTAACTGTTTTCTAAGCAAACAATAATATGTTAATTTAATCAAAGAAATATTATTTTGAATGTTTTATGGAACTATCCCAGAATCCCAGAATCAACTATGTTGAAAAAGACCCTGAGATCGTTGAGTCCAACCCTATGACCTAACACCACCTTGTCAACTACACCATGGCACAAAGGGCCACATCCTGTCTTTTCTTAAACACCTCCAGGGATGGTGACTTCTCCACCTCCCCGGGCAGTCCGTTCCAGTGCCCAATCACCCTTTCTGTAAAGTTCTTCCTGATGTCCAGCCTAAACCTCCCCTGGCGCAGCTTAAAACTGTGTCCTCTTGTCCTGCCGCTGGTTGACCGGGAAAGGAGATCGACCCTCACCTAGCTACACCCTTCTTTCAGGGAGCTGTAGAGAGTGACAAGGATTCCCCCAGAGCCTCCTTCTCTTCAGGCTAAACAACCCCAACTCCCTCAGCTGCTCCTCATAGGACTTGTGTTCTAGACCCTTCACCAGCCTTGTTGTCCTGAACTATCTGAGAAAAGACAAGGCTGTACTGAAAATCTGTCTTAGGAAAAAAAGTGAGTTTATTGCATAGAGGTTTAGAAAGCATTATTTTTCCTGACAAAGATAATATAGTAAAACTGGACTTAGATCATCCTTCATTCCTTCCTTAGGCATTGATTGATGTACAAATCTGCTGGTCTGTTCACAATAACTGTGTTTCTGAACCTTTACATACTACCTAGGCCACAAATTCTTTGCACCATTCTCTCTACCTGTAAATAGAGCCGTTTGATTTGGAAACTTTAACATAGCACTCTGATAGTTACATATGAAAAAGCATTATTTTTATATTCTCTTGATATTATTTTGCTTTATTGATTCATTAATGGATCATAATAATATGGCAATTATAGGTCTTTATATTGGCAGAGTGATCTGGATCTCATCAGAAGATGGTTTAGAGATTCAGAAAATTAATCTAATTGAAATGCAAACACTGGAAAATCCCTGTGAGGGATAACCCCCCACACACCTTCCTTCAATACCGATTTTTTTGGTTTGCATTATGCAAACTATATGTACATAGGACACGTACATTTTTACAAGGACAAAGAAAAGAGATGTAGGCTATTTACTGCTCAAAAATGAAATTCATGAAGTAAACATACTGCTGAGGATTAAAAATATTGATTTTAAAAAGAAAATACAGTAAACAATTACCTGGGGTGATGAGAGGGCTAGGGCTCTCCAGAAAATCCAGGCAATGGCAGTTGGGAAATTAACACTCCTTGAAGATATTAATCTTTCTGTATTGCTTATAGCTGGAGCCTATTTGTGTCTTAGATTACTTTTTTTATATGAGTGGTTTTAGACTATTTATTGGTATCCCAAATTCATTTCTGTCTGGATTTTTCTCAATGGTTGCATTAATATTTATAGCAAAAAGACAAAAGACCATGCATAGAGTTAGGGAAATATTGTAATATTCTTAATATACAATAAAGAAATGGTAACAACAAAATAATTAAATTCAGTTACATGCAGTGAAGTAGGAGGCAAGACAAAAAATTAGAGGACATTAGAAGAGTGTGATTAGCAGGCGTATCTTCAGAACTTTTAAACACTTTATGATAATTTCAGTAATTTACAATGTACCATCAACCATATGTTTAAGACCTCATCCCAGAATAATAATAATGTAGAGGTTGATTAATACTAGAAGAATCTTCTGGTGAGAAGGTGAAAACMAGATGTCAAAGGTGAAGTAGAATGTGAATTGAAAAGCAAATCAGTTTTATAGAGAAAGTAGGACACTGAGAAGATGGAATAAGAAAACACAGATATGGAAAATACATGTGTGGAAAATATATGTGTAGGAAATACCTAGATACAGGAGTGGTGGTGAATGCTGAGTGGAGATTTCAGCAAGATATAATCAGGATCATTTTTAAGAGGAGCCTGTTGAAAAGTTGTTATACTTCTGAACCTGAAAACCATCTTGAAAGGCTTGCTATCAAAGTCTAAGCCCAATGATTTGCATAATTAAATTAGGAATTTACTGAATAGCCCACACTGAAGAGGAAAGAAAATTCAAACACAGTGAGCATTCAGCTGTCATGATATTGAACATTTTTTTCATACATTAATCTTGATAGAAAATATTTCACCTTAACAAATAAAATTATTTGCACTGAAGTAACACTGATTTGAAACATAAAAATTCTTTCTCATTGTTCTTTAATTTTGTTTAATTTTCTTTTTTGTTCGCTTGTTGTTTTTCCTCATTTTGGTAAATTTAAGAAACCGATCAATTTTGTAATCTTGAAAAATTAGAAATCTGAGCAGCAAGAAACATACAAGAACAATGTAGATATCTGCAGATGTTAAGCTAAGGGCAAGTCATCTTATATGACTCATTCTTAACGTAACTCTCTTAATCTACATTGGATATCTAGAAAACTCAAGTTCTAGAACAAGGGTTTTAATGTTTTACATTACTACATTCGGGTATAAAGATTTCACTATTGATGTTTATCCATACATAGTATACCCTTTTGAAAGTGAGTGTTACATGCCATATGTAGTATTATGAAAATAGATTTGCTATTGTTCCTTATTTTCATCAGCGTTGTCTTAGAATTCATTTTCGCTAGAAAATCCTCCTTAATTTCTTTAGAAAAATTTTAAAATTTAATTATATTCAATGTGTTACAGTCTTAAAACATTTACAGCCATATGTTTTTCTATCTCTGAAGATTAGAATTTGGAAAAAAAAATCAGTTCCGTAATTGCTAGATGAGAACACTAAATGCTGCAGTTATGAACAAGAGAGTTGAAGACAGATAACATTTCAAATAATACTTGCAGCAAATGCAAAGATAGATACAACTTTCAAAGGATTACTCTTCTCGTTACTAGCATTTTTGCTGTACTGAAAAAATGTTTTCTGTAATTCTGGATTTGGCATGTAGTTTTATAAATTTTGCTTTAATCACACTCATTTTTCCTAAAATCAGAAACCAGTAAAATTTTTATAATCAATATTTTTGTACAATACTTTGAAATACTGTTTTTATATCTCAAATATTTTAATATTACTTAGAACATCTGAAATTGTCTTGGAATGATATGACATCCTTATTAAGACAAGATGTCTTCCACAGATCATCACAGCATGAATGCAAAAGCAAAAATAAATCTTGGACAGTGATACCACTGCAAAYCACAATATAATTCCAGCATAGCAAGGAATTACCAAAAATACTAGGGGAAAAAAAGTAATGTTTACTTGGATCAAAGCAAACGCCATAATTTTCTGTTTGTAAATGTGTGTTATAAAATCCTGGCTTTTTTTCTATCTGGTTACCATTCTTAATACTTCTTAATTTTATTTGTTGATAGGAAGGCAAAACATGATAATAGTGCCAGTTTCTCCCTGGTGAAGTAGAGTTCAACCGTCTTTCATTTTTCCTTGAGGGAATGCAGCAAATGACGACCAAGGATCCCACCTCAGTGCCTAATCTTTTGAGGTGAAACTATGCTAGAAATGAGACAACTTTAGGGTAAATATCTATTTAGTTAAACAGAAAGAAAGTTATTTCCAGGGCATGTATGTCAAAAAAGAAAATGCTAATAATACCCACAGGTAATAGAATTAACTTTGAAAAAAAAATCAGACTAAATATTTTAAAAGAGTCCATATTACAGCCAGATCTAGTAATGACATCACTATCTTAGGGTCATGAGTAATTAAAAATTAACCAAAAGATAGATGTAACAATGTCATTATGGTCTTTATTTTGTAATTTCTGYACCACCAAGTTTTTTCAGCACCAAATTTTTTTTACCAACTAATTATTCAGAATTAAAAGCTTTATAAGGTCATTGACATATTTTTGTCACTTAAACTATGCCATGCAATCAATAGAGTCCAGTAATATATCTAAATTTTGTTCCACAAATTTTTGTCGCCAGGAAACTGAAAGCCAAATACAGAATTGATGATTCTCAAAAGATTTTTTTAAATACTTAACCTATGAGTTTCTCATCTATTTCAGTTCTGATAGCACATTTCTCTGTGAGAAAATGGATGTGAAAAGGACAACTTAGTATCCAGTAGATTCTACTGCAGATATGCTGAATTGAATGAGGAATTGACCTCTCAAAGACAAATAGATAATATTCTGCAGCCAATGTTATTATTGCATAAATTTTTGGATGTTCAGATGTTAGAGATTAGCTTTCTTGTGTAATTGCTTTCTTAATGTTTTGTCTTATTTTATTTCATTTCTTATAAAATGTCAGGTTGTAATATTTTATTTATTAGTGATTATTCATGGAAGTAGCTTATTTCTCACAAATTTTATGTGAATAATTAATGTTCAAATAATAGATTTTTTTATGTTTGCTCACCAGTAGGTAAAGAAATACGTTATTTCAGGTTACATGATAATAAATAATTAACCAATTCCCATATCTCCCTTCCCAAAATAAGTTATTTTTTGATGGTTATCACTGTTATTAAAAATAGCCTAGATTCCAAACAAAGTGTCATTGGAGGCTGTCAAAGTACCTTATTTTAAATAAGTGAGAAAACAGAATTTTTCTATTAATTTGGAAAAAAAATTCAACTAAGTCTATTAAAATACAATTAATTTATTCCCTCTTCATGTGATTTTTTGAAGAGGTGAGAGAGAAAGTAATTAGTGTTTCTATTATAATGCTCAAATATAGTCATACAATATTTCATGTTCTATTATGTTCTAGGTTAGATAAAAAAATTACAACTGTGTCTCACATTGGCTAATGGTATTCTGCATGATTGTCCTAACTTTTCAAAACTTTAATTTCTGCTATAGCACTAGGAAAAAACAAATAGCCCATGCTAAAACCTATTTCTAAAGGTTTAAGAGAGCAATCTGGAATTGCCTGTGGAATTAGGTATAAAAATAGCATTAGGTATTCYCAAGTTACAATAATTCTGAAATAAATTGTCTTGAATTCTTACGAATTAATGTTCTGACACAATATGTAGGAGTGTTAAAAGATGCCCACTGCGAGACAGCAAATATATGGAGAACAAGATGTGTAAATCCTTAATTACTCTGTCATTATTGGTGTGTAGAGAGATGAAATAAACACCCTAGCTCCAAGCCTGTCATCATTAAGGAGTTACTTCAAATTTATATTTGTTCTTTGAATTTTCACTGTTATTATTGAAGCCATAACTGTCTTCTTGGAACTTGCACTAATACATGGAAAATTTTTACTTTTTTTAATTTAAAGGAGGCATACTGTATGAATAATTTTGGGGGATGGCATCAATAAAATATCTACTATATCTTCATGTAGTTGATGCCTCAGGATTTTAGCTTTCATATTTTTCATACATTTGTAACCCTGCAATTCTTTAGTTTATAACTCTAAAGTCCATATAGAGTGTTAGCTACTCCTTTCCCATTTCGGTCAGACAAAACAATTCCTCTCCAGGCCTGAAACTCAAAGACACCTTACTGTCTCAGGCCCTGAGAGATGTAAACAACAGTGAGTTTGAGGGGAGCAAACTTGGGGTGAAATACTTCATTACTTGAAGCTGTGATTGGAAAAACTAACCTCGATATGCAAATGGATCAAATTTATAAAAGTATAAAAAACCCATGACCTGATGTCCATCTTAGGGGGTCTATCTTAGGGTGTAGCCCCTGAGTGAGGTCTGACTGCCCTAAATGTACCTGAAGGCCCTTCAATAAGTATAACCACTTTTTTTTACTCTCTTAATTTGTCAAGCCTCTCTTTTTAGGTAGTCTTGGATAAGGCATCATAGTACACAGAGAGACTACATCAATATCTATTGTCCTACACAGACATCCCATTAGATAAGGATTCAAGTGCCTTGGTACTTTGCATCTCTTTTCCCAAAGTCTAGGGCTTACCAGGGTATCATGTAATCTTGTATTTTTTGATCTAATGGCCACATGGAACCCTACCGTTTGGTGTTGCTCCTTAGCATCCTGAATTTGCGCAAGAAATTACTCTGTATCCATCCAAAAAGGGTACTTCCCTCCCCCTTCCCTCTTGCCCATTTTGAGAAAGTGCTAGCCAAGCTATGCCATTAAGAAAATTCTTTAATTTTTTTCAGCTGTAAGTGCCTAACTTTCTCTTTAGTTTTGCCCCCCTATTACAAGACATCAGTGCATGACTGAACAATTGGGTTTTTAYGATCCTGTTTTCTGGAGAATCAAATGACCTAATAGTGAAATGAGTTTGGGTCCATAATCTCTTTTCCCCTCCTTTAAACTCCTTGTTTCCTTCTCTGTTCGCCAGACACTATTTTAATATGCACCTACAAAGGATTATTAACTTTTGTCAGCTTTGCCTCTTCTATCTGTTAACTTGGTCTGGTCAAATCCTCACCTGAATACCAAACAGGAACATTTCAATTGTGATAGGCAAACATCAAACGCCCTCAAGCCCAGACAATTATAACAACACTGGTGGAGGTAATGCCAGTATATGAAACAAAGGAAAAACTTAAAAATATCAATGAAGACTGGCAATGACAGGAGTTTTACTTTTCCGCAAATAAGTGAAGTGTCATCTGAGATTTAGAAGTATGACTTTTGGCATTGATCTATATTTGTAGTCAAAATTGCTTTTTATCAAATAGATATTTGCTCAGGCAGATCAGAGTGTCAAGCACAGCTGTTATGAAATCAGTGATATTTTTCCCTTTTGTTACAGTTAGTTATGGAAAGCATGATTCCTTAACTACATTTAATGTTATGTGATATCAAAGCCTGTCCACACATTCTTTTTTCCTTCTGAAATCAAACTGGAGAATAATGAAAGAAATTCTACTGATTTATACTTAAAATACTATAATTCTCTGGACTTAGTATGGTGTAACCAGCTGTTTGCAAAACCAAGTAGATTAAAGATGAATATGGCACAAAACTTATGTACAGAAACTAAGGGGAAAAAAAGTCAAATTGTAATTAAGCAAAGCAAAGAAGCTTCTGTTGATTAGATAGCTCAAACTGGGACACATTAATAAATGCTAAAGCAGAGTAAGAGCAAATTGCCACTGGACCAAGTTATCAAGGGTAATGATTAGTTTCTCCACTACAGCAAACTATGAATTGAGAACAAATGTTTGTTTGTTTTAAAAAATAAATTACACAAAGCATGGGACTTGAAGTGGAAATTAATTAACTTTATCTTATTATCTGTGTTCTATAGGGTATAATAGTAAATGATCATCATAAAGTCTTCTATCGTCACAGTCTTTGAATCTGTATCACTATTTTTCCTTCTGGCAATAGGGATTTATTTGATAACAGGTTATAGGGCACACAAGAAGATTTTACAAAACAAGCCATTAGCACTGTCAAATAGATTAATATCTAGATGGGTTGAATTTATAAATACTAGAGTAAAGCATGACTAATAGCAAGTGCTCAGGAGGAAGATAAATGTTTATAATAGAATTAAATTTCTAGCACTGACTTTCTCTAATTGTGGCTATCCTAAGGAATAGATGTTTAAAGGAATATTTTCTCCAAAGCAGGTGTGAACAGATGTTTTAAAGCATCAAAAATACAGCAATGTAGTCTACTCTGCAATCTTTCTTCCCATATTTGTTTTCATCTCATGTTTCCAGTCTTTCTGTTACTATTATGACCAACACTAGTCTCAGAATTCCTCAAAAGATCCTTTCTTTGGTGGTGGAGGTTGGGAGTGAAAGCTTCATTTGTGAATGGTTTGACAAGATGTGTCACATGGTCAAGGTATAATTCACAGCTAAGTGAGAATAGRGGAACTACACTGAAAACCATTAAGGAGTGAATGAATACAGAAAGATCCCTTAAATAGTTCAGATGGCAATCATGAAGCAGAATGAATCTCCTCGGCATGATGATTCACTACAGAAATAAGATATTTGAAATGCTGAAGTTCCTTAAAACTTTATTTACAAGGAAATGAATACTCCTCTGAAAACCACAACTCAGAAAGTAATCTCATATATCCTTTGGGAATTTATTTTTTGCTCTAGCCTAGTTGTTGTTTAGGGTTATTCAATACAATAGTAAATACAGCATTGTTAGCAATGAAATTTATCAGAAAATTGGATTCACCCTGAAGCAACATTGTTTAAATTTTATTTTGAGATCAGTGCTATCAGTCTTCCATATCATGTTTACAGAAATGTTATTTATGAAAACCCTGATAGTTGGCTTTTGCATTTTTAGTGATTATGTTAAAGGCTATTAAAATGGTTAATGAGTTTAATTGTTAGTTTGGGATGTTGAAAGGTTGTTAAAAATGTTTTTTAAAGTTTGGTTGTTATAGGATAAATGTTAAAACCCCAGTTTACGAAGCTTGCCATTGAGGTTATGTTTTTGAACAGTTTTATGAAATTTTATTGTTGAGGGTATGTTGAATAGCGGGCTGTTGGATTGTTCCAAGTTATTTGTGTGTTGTTTTAGTTAGTTTTCATAAGTTTTCCTTATGTTAAAAGAAGTGCCTATTCCCTTTTGACCATTCTTTAAGCCTCAATATTAAGGTGCAGTAGACCCTCCTGGGGAAATCCCGGGCTATTTTTAGCAACTGACAGTTGAGCTGCAGCTCAGCCCCACCTTGCCCTGAATTTCAATGAGGATGATTTCCCTCCGAAAGACCCTCKCCCTGACGACAGCGAGCCATTGGAAGATTCGTATGATCTCACTGCGGGACTCCACCAATCTTCTTGTACTCTGTGGGCTGGACTGTGGGCGGTCATGGGCGGAGCCAAGGTACTATAAAAACCCCTGCACAGCAGCARGAGCTGCTTTTTTTGCCCTGGAGTAGCCTTGGCAAAAGCYCAGCACTGTGGTCTACTGGCCTATCTCCTTGTCCTTGGAGAGACTTTAGTAATTCCCCCATTTTGGATTAGCTGAAATGGAACCCAGTGTTGCGAGGCTTCAGCCCTGGGTTATCTGCCAGACAGGCTACACAGGTCTCTGATCCTGCCACCCGGTTTTATTTTTTTATTTTTATTATTTTCCTTTTTTTTTTTTGGATTCTGGACTTTATATTTTTTTACTGATTTTTTTTTTTTTTCTGTTAATAAATTACCTGTTATTTTAATTAAACAACAAGAGTTGTTCTTTATTCCTGACAGAAATGTAATAAGATGAATGTTAACTTCTTGGCATTTTGTAGAAATGCATTCATAAAGGATAATTTAATGCATCTTTTAATATTCCAGATTTTTAAAGATCACAAATAAGCAAAACCTCCAAGAGTGTCTGCATGAACTCAGAAATCTTTTCATCTGTAACTAACTACTTAGGTAGTATCAACAAAAATTTTGCATTGATCACACCATCTGTTCTGTTCTACTTTTCCTTTCTACCCATTCTTTTTACCTTCTACGTGCATGTACCCAACTGAAAGACAGAATAGGAGTTGAGTGTTCTTCCAGTCATGGACAGTCCTCACTCTTCTCCCAGACAGATGGAAAGAATGAGTGGCTGTCCATCCTATATGATTGTGCCTTACTTTTCCTACATTCTTGCCTATGCCACTGAGTAGAGTTGGTGCATTCGTTTTTCAAAATTTCAAAGTGGTATCTATTAACCAAACTGTGGCTAGTAAGCAGCAATTATCCTTATTCTAGGTTCTGTTTCTCTCTAGTCAATGACTCTTCTGAAGCACCATTTACTTTCTTTATTTTCAAGGAATTATCCAAGATGGACTTAATTACACTCTTGCTTCATTCCTAGSTGTTTTGGGAATGGATACATCACCATGTAGAGGTGACTATCACAGCAGATGCATCATGAAGATCTAGCAGCTTGATCTCTTGCCTAAATTTTGGCAATTTGTCACCCAAGATTTGCTAGGGTATTCTGACTGAGATCCAGCTGCCACTGCAGAAGAATGTGATTTTTTTACAATTTTTTTTTTATCTGCTGGTCCTCTCTGGGTATCTCAGCTACACTGCAGCCAACTGGATGGTATTAGACATATATGCCTAAGCACATGAATAAATCTATAAATCACTACTGTAGGCTACATACCTAGCTATAAGTTAGTTAAAATTAGGTGGAATTAGCTGAATTTATCTTTGCTGTTGAGTTTCAGATTTTTAACACATTTGTGCAGTCATCTTCATGCAAACATCTACATGAAGAGTAAGAATCCAAGATGTCAGTGTAGTCAGCTGATATTCAGTCAGTACAGAAATCTGTGGCACCTGAAACACACATTGAGTTCGTTGTCTCAGCATGGCATGCAAGGGTAATCAGAATGTTATAGAAAAGCTCTTGCAGCCAGCAGCAGCTCCTATAGACTCAAAGTTTTCTATAGGTCCTTTGTCACATAGTAGCCCCATGTACATGTCTCAGATACCTTACAGAATCTCAAATTGCATTTTACATCTCCGTGTAACTTTACTGTAGCTGTTCAGTTGTTAGAAAACAATTCCATGTATGTGTCTGTAATCTGGAGCTGAAGTACACATACTGATTTGATAGTATATGCCTCCTATAAAATCACTTATTTTTTGGCAGTGTAAACCAGATATAAGTTCACTAATTTTTTTGTGGTTGTTCTCTGGTCACTTTATAAGGTCAAAACCAATTTTTTTGTTGTTTCACTGATATTTGCAATTTCTGTAAGGCTATAAACAGACTTCCAAATTAAGACTGTAAGCATGCCTATCTCTGACCTTTGCCTTCCTAATTACTAGTTTTCCCTGTCTGATAAGGCTGAGAGTAGAACTGAGTTARAATTAAGCATCATACCTTGCAAAATACTGTAAAATATTGTAATAACATTTTTATCAGAGCTGGACAGTACTATATTAAAGATAGTGTTCTTATCAGAAGTGAAACTTGCTAAGCTTGGGAGTTGAGGACTTTTGTACTATAAAACCAGAATAAATTACTCAATTTATTGACAAGCTAAAGACAACCATTTCATGCTTTATAAAAATTATTCTACTAAGAACAATAGATATATGAAATAGCTATATGCTATCATCTTCCATCTCACAAGAAAGTCCGTTTTTCAATGTACAGGAGAAAACTGGTCTGATTTTTTAAAGAGAAAAATCAGCAAATGAAATTGTTTTCCATGCTCTCCATTTTTTGTCTTCTATGAAATCTATACACCATACAGAATATGTGAAAGGAGATTGTATCAGTAATATAAATCCTGAAAAAGAAGATAGACAAAATATCTCCCCTCCCCTCATAGAACCATAGAAAGGTTGGAAGGTTGAAAGGCATCTTAAAGGTCATCTAGTTCTGAGTATCCTGTCATGGGCAAGGATACCTTCCTCTAGATTAGGTTTCTATGTATTCATACAGCATACYTATCCACTAGATCAGTATTTATTATGTATTCAAAAATATCAGTTCCTAATAAGCTTATACTGCATCAGCTGTGGGTGAGCAGTACTGTGGAACTCATGCTGTACAATTTGTACTGATGAGTACAGTTCCTGATTACTCTTAGTCAATGGGGTTAACATGACCAGATCTGAGAGTTCCCCACAAAAGAAGTCGGAACAGAAATAGACTTCTTTCTTCTCTGTATTTTCTCTTCTTTGTCGATATGTTTATCTTTATATTGTATCTGACTATGTAATCACAATTTTATGAAATAGTTATATACCTGTTCATTTACTATTTTAGGAAACATATTCGAGTTGAAGGAAAACTAAGAATAATTATATTGTCTATTATTCACTTATAATTAGGCAACAATGTGGGTAGAAACAGATTCTAAGACTAATATAGTAACCTGGGTATCTTAAATTTTCTTCTGCTTTTTCTTCTCTATATTTAGGTAATTAATGTACTATGACAGTCTTCAGCCAAGCTAATATTCTGTTTGAGCCTTCTACTGAATTCCATTGAAACCTTTCCGCTTTATTTGTTTCTTATCTTCTCTGATGCATTTTGCTTCCCACTTATTTCTACACACTTGTGTTATCATGTTCTTCACATTTATCTACTTTTTTCTATG
This sequence comes from Amblyornis subalaris, assembly GCA_018881555.1. Classification (NCBI taxonomy): domain Eukaryota; kingdom Metazoa; phylum Chordata; class Aves; order Passeriformes; family Ptilonorhynchidae; genus Amblyornis; species Amblyornis subalaris. The sequence goes on from JACAXG010000112.1 coordinate 2,150,924, forward strand.
TATGGTGCTTGAAACTGTATTTCCTTTGATATCTTAAACAGAATACTAATTTTCTGTGATTTAGAAAGAAATCTGAAAATTGAATTACTACAGAACAATAATAGCTTTTGTGTTTTCTATATATGTCATAATACAATCAAATAGAAAACTATGAAATGTCAGTGAACAGTTAGAAATGATCCAGGAACTGCTCTATGATTCTTTCTCTTTCTTCCTTTCTCTAAAATCTAATAATCCAGATCAACCAATTCCCCATTCAAACACTCAAGAAAGATGTTATTTTAGAATAACATATATTGCTCTGCAGAATCTTTTTATTTCTGCATAACAACGCATTATAGAAAACATCTATGTTAGAAGTTGGGTGCTAATGTTTTTATGAAAGTATTCAATTTCTTTAATTATCTCTTTTTAGTAACAAAGGAAAAGTGTATATAAAGAATTCTTGAAAGATTTGATGAAAGAGTCTGAATCAGGCATTTCTTGAATGCCAGCAGTAAAGTTCTATTATTTCAAACTTGGTTTTCTAATGGTAGAATTAAATTGTCTGTAATTGCCTTGAAAAAGAAAAAAAGAGGTGAAAAATGGAAAAGCAACATGACTCTATTTATTCAACTTATCCAATGGATTCTTGGATAAGGAGCTAACAGAACATCTATGTTACTCTCTCACTGGAGCTACCCTACTTCAATGCGAGATAACTTTATATGGCATAGGTGGAGTTAAGCAGCGTTATAGGAAGACATTCTCCACATTTTCCCTTTGGTAAAGTGATTTGTGGTAGGAAGCAGGTCTATAACTAAGATATTTGCAACTTATGAAGAAGAAATCTTATAACTCAGTAATTTCTAAACTTTCCTCCCACCAACATACTGAGAGGTTAGGCTTACATTAAATAATGCTGCATTGAGATGACCAAAACCATTCTATGAAATGATGTTCTGGTATATATTCATGTAATGCTCTGAGATTCTGTTACTGATGCTTTTCAGGTTGCCACCAGGAGACAAGCCAGAATAACCAAGCTGCATTTCTGCCCTCATTCAGTTCTGAACTAACACATGTGTAGTGATGGGAGTTGGTTAAGACTATTAGTTTGTCTTCTCAGTTGTCTTGGGCTGAATAGAACCACGTATTTTCCTCTTCTTTTGCTGTATTTCTCAATTTTAGAAATACCTTGTGCTTCCATTGTTCACTGTAGGAGGACAGCAACCACAAAACAGCTAAACGAATTGCTGCATAAAAGAAGATACAGTGTAACATCAAGGAAAACAGGACTTCCAATTAAGATTAGTACACCCCCAGGATTCAGCATGCAGTTAGAAAGAATCACCCATTAATTAAATTTATTTTTCTTTTAATTACTTTAATGAATTACTATAGGATTAAAATTTAAATTAATTAAATCTTCTGTTCCTGGATAACTACTCTTATAGTAAGTAAATTTAAAACAAACAAATTAAAAACCTTCCCACCTAAAGTCAGATTTAAAAAATTTTGAGATGCATTGAATTTATTGAATCTGCACAAATTTTAAGTTAAGTAACAGATCGTCTTCTTCTAAGCAGCTGACATACTTGTTGTGTACCAATGAGCTTTGCTGAAACTAYTAGATATATCTTTTAGCCTGTTAACTATCAAAGAAAATTATCTCCTATGAAGACAGGCTGAGAGACTTGGGATTGTTCAGCCTGGAGAAAATAAGACTTCAGCGTGACCTTACAGCAGCTTTYCAACACCTAAAAGGGGCCCACAAGAAAGCTGAAGAGGGACATCTTCCATGAGCAGATATTGATAGGGCCAGGGGGAATGGTTTTAAATTAAAAGAGAAGAGCTTTATATTAGATGTGGGGAAGAAATTCTTTACTCAAAGGGGAGTGAGGCACTGGAAAATGTTGCCCAGGGAAGCTGTGGATGGCCCATCTCTGGAAACGTTCAAAGCCAGGTTGGATGAGGTTCCGAGCAAGGTGATCTATTGGGTGGGCATCCCTACCCAGGGCAGGRGAGTTGGAACTAGATGATCTTTAATGTTCCTTCCAACCAAAACCATTCTACGACTCTATGAATAAACCCATGTGTGTTAAAATGTGTTCATGAAATGCCATCCAGGAATAGCTAAAGCTATTGAAATGTCACCACTAGATACTAATACAGTGCCATAATTTAATTCTTCTATACTGCTTTTTAATTTTCACTCTTTTATATTTTGATTATACTCTTCTGAATCACATGGATCATCATACTAATATTTCCTTTAGAAAGGGAAAAGTCATGCATGATTAAAACACCATTTTCATACTAAGACTTCAGAAAGACTATTCTGTCTGTCAGTAATATAACTTTTACGTCATTMATTTTTTTGCAGCATCAAGCACAAATTATTTCAAGTTCTTGTTTGAAGTCTTCTCATGCTGTTTCTAATTGACTAAGGCTATCAACTACAGCACATTCTTAGTAATCCAGGACCTAAAAAGCTTKTTTGCTGGAGAAAAATTAATTAATTCATTGCAAGGTTAAGTTCTGTTCTGGATGTGTCTTTACAAAAAATTAACAGCTGGAAAATATATCTTCTTTAGAAAAGTATTAGTTGTTGGCACTGGATTTTCTCTCAGATGTGAAATTTCCAAGTTCCAGCCTCAGAGGAGTTCAAATACAATTTTGAGTGTAGACATGTCATTCTTTGTAAGATCAGTAGTTGACTTGCTTGTGAAATCTTTCCGCTACTGTATCTGTTCCATCTTTCTCTTCACCAGAAACCTGTTATACTGAAATTTAAGATTAATAATTGACTTTCTTATTATGACTGCTTCATTTCTTCCCTTGCAGGGACCTCAAAAGTTAGTTTTTCAAACTTCTTTTTCAAATGCTTGTCTTCAAGCTCTGGAATTTCTAATGAAAGTACTGAAATACAGTTACATCAGTCAATGTTGTACCTGGCAGTGTCCTGTAGCAGGAACTAAAACGTTTTCTTTCTTGTCTTTTATATAGGCTGAGCAAACAATGCTATTGCACATAACAGAGTTATAAAATGAGTACCCATTCTTGAATCATTTGCACTACAAAGAGAAATAAAAATGGTAACAATGTAAACCTATTGTCACAATACTAGTGAGAATTGTTTATAGAGAACAGATTGTATTTCCTTTAGCTTTCTGTTATACTTGCCTGAATGCACCCCTTTAAATGCTGCAGAGAAATGGTTTTGCATGTGTGAACTTGTTAAATTTCTGTTGGAGTATTTTAGAATTTATTGTTCCTGTATTTACTTGAGTGCTTTTTCCGTCATTGGAGATACGAGTTGGGCAAGTGTGTGTGACATGGATCCTTATATTTGCTTTCAATTAGAGATGATCTCAAACAAAACCAGAAGAAACAAAGGGAAAGACGTGATTTGTAAGATGTCAAAACAGCAAGGAAATTAACACTCCTACTTGATTCTATTTCACATTTTTGTGTGCTTGCATTTCTTAACCAGCTCCTAATGAAAAGTTAGGTAAACAGAAAACTATATACACCAGTATTGAAGACTTATGTACTTTCATCATTATTAAATGACATTGTGGTTAAACATTAGGTATTATAAATAACGGACATAATAAAATGGTATGCTACAGATTGGTTCACCTGTATAGGTGAAGGGAATATAAGATGGAAAAGAGCATACCAGCCTTTGCTATATTAGTGTTGGTCTTTCTATTTAAGAAGCCTGTTGAAAACATGAAAATTCAGATTATTAGTCAGTCTAGATGTCAATGAATAGGTACAGGTTTTTAAAGCCAGTCCTAGGAGTTTAACTTGCATATAAAAAGGTAAAGGCATGAAACAAGTACAATAAATTTTAAACCGATATCAAAATGGATATCTCCAAGCACTTTACTAGAACCTTTTAAAATCCAAATTTAAATAATGTGGTTATGTTAAGCAAGAACAAAAGCCGTGTTTTTCACAAAGTTCTAGAGAGATAGAAGTACCTTCTAAAGATAATGCAGCTGTTTCCGCAGCAATAAGTCAGGTGATGAATATGGGAACTTCTCATGGCATAGAAACAACATGTGTAAGGCCTAATCATGGATTTCAGAGATGTAAAATATTTAGTTTCTCTGTTTATGTCTGTGTACATCTTATTTTCCTGAAAATCCATTTTAACATACCTTATGAAATAGACAACTAAGGTGGAATTTTCCTTATTCAGATATCTAAATTTAGATGGCTAAATGTCTTCATGTGAACTGTGTTTCTAAGCTCCCATAATAAATCGAGAGTAAGGTAGGACTTAGTGCTCCAAAGATAAGCATCCAATGTCATTCAAGATTCTCTTAAACATCCAAAATATCTGCACAGACTGAAAGACACCAATGGAAATCTTCAAGGGAAAACATATACCTTTATTGCCATTCAAAATGTGCAACTGTAGAGAAGAAAATAATTTTGAATTAGAAAATGACTTCTTGACTTTCATGTATATAGAAAAGTAATACATGAAGAGTTGGTTTTAGGATCAGGACCTAAACCTTTACAACTTCTAGAATTTCTGAGTAATTTTATGAGTTTTGAGGCAAATAACAAAGCTGAGCAGAAAAAAGTATAGGAACAGTGACATCCACTTACAAAAGCAATAGGCAGCTATTCAAACTTCTCCTGTTTGTCATCTTGTAATAATGCTTATTTGTAAATATATTAATTTATAGAAATAAAGCTATAGACATTTAATGTTCTATTAAGCTTAAATATCTCAATTTAAACCCCAAACATAAATTTGGAGGAGTGCCCTTGGAATGAACATCTTCTTCATCAGTATTCTCTCAAGGAAGAAATTACACCTTCAATCAGAATAATAAGTATGAATGAGGTAATTCATGGGCCATGCATGCGTCTCTCAGAAAAATGGCATGATGTTACTGAGGCAGTGTGTGCTAAAGCAAACATTCAAGAGTTCTACTGAAGACTAATTTTTGAAAATGGTTTTATCTATTTTCAAAGAAAGTAAAAGCAAATGACTGGAACTAATTTGCAGCAATTTCTTCTTTGTGCTGCATACTTAAAAACATTCAGTACTTCATTTTGAAATCTTCTGTTCTGATTCCAGTGTTGGCTGCTGTACTCATTTTTCACTCCATTTTTATTAAGCAAGAAATCAATGTTCTGACAAAAAATTCAGAGAACAATAAATCTTGGTAAGTATCACACTATGTTTTCTCATCCTGCACAATTCTGTATTTTAGAATTCTTTCATTTCATCTATGCAGAAAAGCTGCACTGAGGAGCAATATCCGTTCTCAATTTGTGTGTCGTATACCTTTAAATAGGCATTGACTGAGATGGGAAATGTTCCAAAAGGAGCGGGAAGATGGTTCCTTGTCTGGTGGGTAACTGAACATAGTCTTCTAAACAATTCTGTGAACTACAGGGGATAAAATGCAAAGGAAAAAAAGAAGAAAAAGAATCACAGAAGAGGGCTGGAAATCTCCCTTGAAGAAGAGAATCTGCAGAGAGGAAAAGGACCCATATCGACCTTTTAATGAAGGATTCAGGTGGTGACCCTGGACTTCCTGTACCACACTTTCCCTGCAATCCCGAGATCCCTAGCTGATAGACAATAGTCATGTCTAAAGGGTAAAAGAAGAAATTACGAACCTTGATATGGAAAAAATACATCTTTGGCAAAACCAAATAGTTTCTGTGTCTTGAAAGTGTAATTTTAGTTTATATTTTATAAGCTGGACTTTGAATCCAAAAAAGAAAAATATATCATCCTTGTCTCTTTTTGACCAAACCTAGCATAGAGAAAAGAGCTTTTCACATAAGCCACTAAGCTCTGATCAGCTTTGGATCTGCCATTCATCATTCTAAGGGAGTTTCAGTGGCTTTTTGAAAGACAGATAGGACAGAGAGTTGATAGAAACAGTGAATTACAAACATGGAATACGAAAGTGGTCAGTCTACTTCCATTAAGACATTCCCAATCACTTCTAAATGTAATACATAGCAGGTCACTGGGGTATAATGACAGGATGATATTGAATAAATTTTTGTGCTTTTTATTTTCTGATGTCAATCAACTCACAATCTCACTTTCATTATTTTCTTTGTTTTTCCAGACAGGTATTTGGATTTCAGAGGCACACTGCATTTATCATGTTGCACTCAGGTAATATTTATTACCAACTGTGTGTTTTACTTTACTCTTGGAATAATACAATGGCCATAAGTTGGACCCTACTATTGACATGAGTTATTTTTATATGGATCTATTTGCTTAGTGGGTCAGAAAGAAATTGTTTGTCATATCAATCACACCTGTTGTATTTTGCCTCTAAGGTGTATGATAGATAGGGCAAAATTGCCTGAAACCAAAACTTTATGGTTCTATTTATTTATTAGCCYTTAGCATCACCTCTACTTCTGTGGAAAGTTTATCTTACTAGTCAATAATTTACCTTTTGTGATAAAATTAATTTTATTTTTAAACTCTACCTCACTTTTTAGGAACATATGCCTAGAAGCTTTGTATAGAAGACACAATGCTTATAAAATGAAGCATATAACAAAAGTTACTGTCAGTATCTTTTAAAATTTTTTGTAGAAACTGTAAATATTTGGTGTGATATTCAATGAACATATAGACAGATATTTAAAGTTTATGTTTTTAGCAACTACTCTAAACTCTCTCTATAAACTGACAATAGAAATAAGAATTTTCAGTGGCCAGGTTCTTCTCCCGAAATTAATTAACCAAAATACTTTCTGGAAATACCTGTTTTCTCATTGAGGAAACCTGGGTAGCTATTTTAAGTTACATACTTGCCTTTTAGACAGAACTGCAACGATGTAATTAATCACTACCTTTATCTCAAGACATATTCAGAGAAAACCTGCAGTAAATAATTATAGCTAGGCATTCATGGTCATCTTGCTTATGACAAAGAATCTGTCTTGATATTTACAGGACAGGAGAAATGAACTTCAGAACMTGCCTAGCCTCTATTTGATTATGACTATAACAGTACACATACTTTCAGAAGGAGTTTAGCTTAGTCTTACAATTAATTTATTTTCTCATGATTTTCTGCAATTTTATGTGATGTTATTCATGTTAAGGCATGTTTTCCTTACTTTCAAACCATATCCATGCAATAAGTCATATATCCAACATATAGGTGTTGATTTGCATTTTTAATCCTTTGTGTAAGTGCAGTCTTCAAAAAACATTTCTATCTTACTGTTATGAAATAAATTTGCTTAAATATATATTTTTGCAACAGTAGCTTCATAAGCCCTTTCATTGATAACTTTTATGATAAATAAAATTTTAATAGAGTTATGCTAAATACTTGTACTGCATATAACAGGTCTTCGCTTAGTTCTATTCACAAAAATTTAAATATGAATATAAAGAAACTCTTATTGTTTTGTCATAGTGTATCTTTTCTCATGAGAGCCTATGAAGTGATCCATTTTCATGTGCCCATCGATGTCAAAAGTCATTTGCGTAAGTTTCTTGTTAATCTAGGGAAATATTGTTTGCTAGTCTCAGAACAATTTGCATTTAGGGAGAAATTAAGGTCTGTCTAATGAACCTAAAAAGGACATTTTGCTCAGAAAATGATTTCGTATCTCCTTCCTCTTTATTACGGAGCCAGAAGAACTTCTGTTCCTTTGGTGATCAAAGTAAATGATCTTGAAAGTCTAAACGGCCCACAGATAGCTTCTGCTTATGAGGGGAGCTTTGTTCTAACAGTGATTGGAAGTCTATAATTCTAGTCCAAATTAGAAATTAGAACAGCTGATATGTGTTAGTGGTCGCTAAACAACTGCTTTTACAGCTAAATTTAAAAAATAAATAAATAAAAATTAAAGCTTCAGACAAGACTTAAAACAAATTTGGGCAAAGCAAAYTCAACATGGTCCAGTCCTGACGCTAGCAGAATTAACACAGTCTCTTAACTCTCTGCTCTCCTCAGTGTTTCAGCCTGATAATTAGCAGTGGTTCAGGCCTGACTGTGATATTATTCTGTCTGCCTTTTACCCAGGCATATGTTAAAATATGACTTGGCATAGTCACAAAAGACAAAGATAACAGTATTCATCTTGTAGTTCTGAGAAGGAGTCAAGTGACCAGCACCCAAATGCAAACACGCACCTGAATGAGCTGATACTACCCAGATACCAGACATTAGAGCCATCTGGTTTTTGACTTAGGAAAGCAACTAGTCATTCCTCATGCTAGGCAGATCTTCACCTATGGCAAAATGTTTATAGATACCAGTGATAAACATTGGAGTTTGGGTCACAGAGAAGATAACCCTTTTGCTTTTGGCTTCTTTCAGTCTGGCTCCCCAGAGTATGACTCTCCTGGTCTTGTAAACTAAGAATCAGCAAAGACTGCAGCTATCAGAACCAAAAATCTGTTATATACTTAGTGCTTCATTAGTATATGTTCTTAACATTTTTAACATTCAGTTATTAAAGACAGATTACTTATTAATTGTGTGCAATAAATATATGCTTATTTGAAGACCCAGATTTTTGCTGGTGTCTCAATTGACAAGACTTTTTCTCCCCAGTTCCCTGGTATTGACGATTTCAATGATGGTAATAACATTTCTTGAGCTACAGGCTTACAATAGCTATATTCCCAGGTGTGCCTTTCATGAGGGAATATCTAGAAACAAATCGTAAATAGTCATCACAGTTGATAAGAATTAGGCTCTAGGAAGAACTCTTCACTGTAGAAGCAGTCTCTTAAGGATCCTGCATCAGAGATGCAAAACTTGAATGAACACTGGATCTATAAACATATGTCCCATTAGAGATTTTTTTGTGTGGCTCTTCTGTTGCAATTTTAATGATTCTTTTCTGCTCTTCAAAAAGCTATGGTTCCCCTGCCTGCTACCAGAAAACAAATATCAGCTTTTGCACTTGTGGGCAAGCAGAAGCTTCCAAAGACATTTTTGAATTAGAAAATTGTCTAAGATATTGTCACATGGAGAAAACCATGTTAATTAGAATCTTCTCTTATATCTCAAGACAAGCATTTTCCAGGATAGTGATGTGTGTGTATATATATATATATATATATATATATATATATATATATATATATTTATTTGGAAGCAACATATGCTAGAATTTTGCAGCCAATATCAGGGCTTATCATAGACATTTAAAAGCAATAGTGAATTTAAAGACAAAGGTTTTACTTTTTTTGTATTTCTCTTTCTCAAGGTAAATAATATAACATCTTTCCAATGTATCATGCTCAGCTTTCAAGAAAAAAAAGTATCTTTGTAGCAGATATCCCCAGCAGTTAATATTTATTTTTCTTGTGATTATATTGATTTTTTTCCCCTAATTTTAGAGAATAGAGGGTTTTCTGAATCTGAATCTGATGTAGTGAGCAAATAGAAAGTTATTCTCCAGGCAATCAAAACCACAACTGATGGAGGATGGAAATAAGAACTGGGCATAAGCAATGGGAGGATAACATAAGCTTTGGAATGAGATGTCCAGGCATTTTCTTTATTGTTTTTTTAAATATGTGTTTACTTTTATTTGCAGCATTCATTTTTCTTAGCAGAGAAAAGGACTTCATAGTTTTATAGATATAACAAAATTTTCCTCTACTCTCAGACAGGAGACATTGTAATAGTGGGCTAAAGAATGAGAATCTAATGTATTTCACTAATAATAACAGCAACATATAATATTAATAGCAAAGAGAATTAATGAACAGCAAATAGATTGGTCAAACAACATTGTTTAGGGCTTTTAATATCAAATTGACATTTCAGTTTTAGGGACTTTGGTATGGTAGAAAGAGTTCAAGTCTACTAATGGCATATTCTGGTAAGTGTTACATAAACTTGCCAACAATTGGGTAATCTATCTGTATTCATACTTTATCTCCTAAAGAATTTCCAAGGTCACTTCTAGATTCAAGGTAACTTTAGCAACTGGCATTCAGTGCAAACTTCATTCCACCAAAACTTACATTAATCTCTGCTATCTGTATTACTATTTTTTAATATGCTGGCAGCCAAATTGAATTCATCTCACATACTTTGCATATTGTGATGTCAAAAAGTCTCTGATGAGAATGTGTTTCTGATCATTGTCACATTATGCAGTGAGTCTAACCTTGCAGTCCTGCACTCATGAAGTGTCCCTGGGTCTCCCATAGGATGATCATCAGCAGTATCCTACAGCTAGTCTCAAACTTGTTTCTGATGTCACGTAATATGTGTGACCTGCTATTTTTCCCTCAAGATTATTTTGTATGCTTCTGTACATAACAATGTGTATATAGTGTAGTGAACACAAATACTTCAGTACTCAGTGCTATCTTTCAAATATCAAAATCTCATTGCATAATGAATAATCTGGTCAACTGTTATTCAAAGGTGAGGAACAAGAACTGCCAAAATTTTCCACTTAAAACCTTTCACTGAATATACCCTATGTATGTGTATATGGGACTATGGATTTATTCTCAATTTTTTTTGACAGTTTTGTGGCAACTTGACAAAAAAATACTACCACAGTGAAAAAAAAAATTTAAAAAATGGTCACGTGCTGTGGTTTAAAACCAGCTGGAAATTATCTCCAAGCAACCATTTTCCTCCCCCACACCTCCTCCAGTGCGAAAGAGAGAAAAAAGACAGAGATTATAAATTGATAATAAAATTTACTGGAAAACCAGTAATAAAATAAGGAAAAATTAACAACAGACATTCATTTACAGAAATGTATTCCCTGTCTTTGCCTGGACTTCAAACTTGTTTCACAGAAGAGGCAAGCATTGGCAGTCCTTTGCTTAAGAATCAGATGTTTACCAGTGAAATGAACAGAACAGTTTTTTTTGTTTTACCTTGTTGTCATCGCTTCAGTGAATACATTACATCACTTCAGGAATTATGAGAGACCAGAGTTTATTAAAATATTTGTGTGTTCTGTGCCACAGTAGATCTCCTTATGTGATTGGAACCATTTGAAAACCAAGAAAAGTAAAATTAAAGAACAAAGAGCTAAGATGAAGCTTTGAAGAAAATTAGTCTTGTTCTTTATTTTTGAGGGGGGGAATAAATGTGGGATAGTTCTCTCCAGAAAAAGATACAATTCCTCTCCAAAATAAAGCATAGTTACCTTCCTCATTGTTAAACAATCTCCTACATGACAGTACAAATCCAGATCCTGGAAACACAAATATCTTCTACCTCTTGCTGTAAATCTCCAATCTACTGTCTTAACTTCAGCCTGGAGAAGCCTTAACTCTAGTCTCTCACAGACTGGAGAAACAGGTTGTCAAGAACCTCGGGAAGGTTGTCAAAGGAAGGTGCAAATTTCTGCACCTGTAGAGGAAAGCCCCATTCAGATACTCCGGGGGTTTTGCTGCCATCCGGAGGGGACATTGACAGGCTGGAGAAATGGGCTGACATTCCTAAAAGCAGTGCAAAAAGATGGAAATGCAAAGTCCTGTACTACTGCTGCTAACTAGGGGTCTCCTTGCTGGAAAGCATCCTTGCAGGAAACATCTTGGAACCCTGGTGGCCAAGAAGTTGAACATGAACTGCCGATGTGACGTTGTGGCAGAGAAGGCTGACAGTATTCTATGCTRTGTTGGGCAGAGTGTTGCTAGCAGGTCGAGGGACGTGATCCTGTTCAGCACTGTTCAGGCCATACCTGGAATGCTGTGTTCAGTTCTGTTCTCCTCAGTACAAGAGAAACAAAGGCATACCGGAGAAAGTTCAACAACGAGCCATAAGGATGGTTAAGGGACTGAACACCTCACGTGTGAGAAAAGGCTGAGAGTGCTGGTGCTGTTCAGTCTAGAAAAAGACAGAAGAGATCTTATCAATATGTATAAACAGCTGAAGGTAGAGTGCAAAGAAGACAGAGCCAGACWCTTCTCAGTGACACCCAGTGACAGGACCGGAGGCAACAAGCACAAACTGAAACACGGAAGTTTCCATCTGAACATCAGCAAACACTTTTTTACTGTGAGGATGGCTGAGCATTGGCATAGATTGCCCAGAGAAGTGTTGAGCCTCCATACTTGGGGATAKCTAAAATCTGTTTGAAAATGGTCCAGGACAACCAGCTCTAGGTGACCCTGTTAGAGATGGAGGCTTGGACAAGATGTCATCTATGATAACATATTTAAGAAAGAGTGAAAACTACTGTGCAACAGTTGTGAGAGACAGCAACGAGAAAAAATGTGAGAAAAAATGCGGCAGCCACTGAGATCAGAGATTCTCCTGCAGCTCATGAAGAAGGCCATGGTGAAATAAATTATTCCCCTGCATCTCTTGAAGGACATCGTTGGAGCAGATAGCCACACTGCAGCCCACAGAGGACTCTGTGCTGGAAGCAGGTGGGTACGTCTTGAAAAAAGCTGCAGCCTGTGGAGAGCCCATGCTGGAGCAATTCATGGAGGACTATAGCCCACAGAGAGGACTGATGCTGGAGCAGGCGAAAAGGGTGAGAAGGAAGGTGTGGGTGCAAAGAACTGCTGCAGAATGACCGCAGGCTCTAATTCTTCACTTCCCTGCACTGCTCAGAGACAGAAGAGGGTAAAGGAGTTGGGAATGAAGGAGTAATGTTAAGTGTAGGAAAAAAGGTGTTGGGGAGAGATGTTTTAGGTTTTGGGTTTGTTTTTTGCCAACTTGCTATATTTTTAATTGGCATTAATCAGCTTAAATATGACTGTTTCCTTTCCGYATACTTGTGACGAAAACAGTTCGCAAGAGTTTTATTCTGAGGTGTGGACTTTCCGTGAGTTTTGAATGGAAATGAGAATGGAAAAAACTGAGAAGGGAAAGTAAAAATATATATATATGATCCTATAATAATATTACTCCTGGCCTTTTGTGACTTCAGCAAATAACCTGTGAGGTTTTTCACTTCTGTTTTCTTATGCTATAGGTAAAATATTTTTTCCAAACCTCCAATGACTCCATATGTGCTAGTGTTTGGAAATTTTAAGAGACATGAATAAAGCTGATGTACTTTTCTGCTGAGGGGAAAAGAAAAATCTAACGACTTTTTCAGATAGTCTGTAGCTACTTATCCATGTCTCCACTTCCAAAGATTTAGGCTATAGTTTTAGAAGAAGTCTGACATATTGAACAGGGAAATATACTCAAATCTCATCTTCATTTCCTTCTCCCACTCTGTTGGCATACCAGCCGTAATCTTAATTATGAATATTTACACAATGTGTTACATAGTTTTCGTCTTGTTTAAGTCTTTCAGCCATTGTCCCTTTCTGCTGTTTGTCTTCRTGCTTGAGAGGCACCTATTATTTGTATTATGGGATACGAATTGGTACATCTGCATAATGAGGTGCTCAGCTGCCTCCCTGTGTGCCTTCCAAAGCTTTCAGAGCTTAACATACATAATAAAAAATCAAAAAAACCCCAATAGTTCAGTTGCTTGAACAGCAGTTTGCCTCCTCCTTTTCTCCCAAGTAATCCTAAAGTAATTTGTGAATTACTCACCCCAAAACCATWTGCTAAGCTCACCAATTGCCAAAAAAGATGAGAAATAGAGGAAGATATGCTAATAGTTTCAAACCCTAACACTGTTTATTTCTGATTTTCTTCTTTCTCTTTTTCTTTCTCTTTTTGTTTCTTTCTTTCTTTCTTTCTTTATTTCTTTTTCTCTTTCTTTTTTCTTTCTTTCTTTCTTCTTTCTTTCTTTCTTCTTTCTTTCTTTTCTTTTTGTCTTTCTCTCTCTCTCTTTCTTTCTCTCGTTCTTTCTCTCCTTTCATTCCTTCTTTCCTTCTTTCATTTTCTTTCTTTCTTTCTTTCTTCTGTGCATTGTGAGCATTGGAAAAAGAAGCAAGACACTTGCTTATACTTTGCTGTGATTAGACGTTTATTCAATGCCCTGAATAGAGATCATCAACAGGAAAACATTTCTTGGTTTCATAGAATCATAGAGTTGTTTGGGTTGGAAGGAACCTCAAAGATCAGCTCATTCCAATGTTCTTGCCATGGACAGGGACACTTTTCACTAAATCAGGCTGCTCAGGGCCGCATCCAAAGTGGCCTTAAACACTTCCAAGGATGGGGCACGCACAACTTCCCTGGACAACCTGTTCCAGTGCCTTGCCACCCTCACAGTAAAGAATTTCTTCCTCATATTTAACCTAAACCTTCCCTCCTTTGATTTAAAGCCATTTCCTCTGGTCCTATCACAACATGCCCTTATAATAAAGTCCCTCTCTCTCTTGTAGGCCCCATTCAAGTACTGGAAGGCTGCTATGAGGTCTCCCCAGAACCTTCTCTTCTCCAGGCTGAACACCCCTGACTCTCTCTGCCTGTCTTCATAAGAGAGGTGCTCCATCCCTCTGATCATCTTCATGGCCCTCCGCTGGACTCACYTCAACAGGTCCACATCCTTCTTATGTTGAGGGCCCCAGAGCTGAATGGAGCACTCCAGGTGGCGTCTCACGGGAATGGAGGGGCAGAATCACTTCCCTCAGTCTGCTGGCCCCACTTCTTCTGGTGCAGCCCAGGCTATAATTGGCTTTCTGGGCTGAAAACACCCATGGCTGGGTCATGTTGAACTTGTCATCCACCAATATCCCCAAGCTGTTTTCCTCAAGGCTGCTCACAATCCATTCTCTACTCAGCCTGTATTTTTGCTTGGGATTGCCCCAACWCATGTGTATGACCTTGCATTTGGCCTTGTTGAACTTCATGAGATTTGCACAGGCTACCTCTCAAGCCTGTCAAAGTCCCCCTAGATGGCATCCCTTACCTCTAACATGTCAAATGTACCACTTGGTTTGGTAAATTTGCWGAGGAAACACTCAATCCCACTCATCATGTCACTGATGATGTTAAATAACTCTGGTCCCAGTAGTGAACCTACAGGGATACCACTCATCACTGGTGTCTACTTGGAAATTGAGCCGTGACCATGACCCTTTGAGTGCAACCATCCATCTAATTCCTTATCCACCAAGTGATCCACCTGTCAAATCCATGTCTCTCCAGTTTAAACACAAGGATGTCATGTGGGACAGCGTTAAATGCTTTGCACAAGTCCAGGCAGATGGCATTGCTTGTTCTTCCCTTATCGACCAACACTGTAACACCATCATAGAAGATCACCAAATTTGTCAGGCAAGATTCACCCTTAGTTAAACCATGTTGGCAGCCACCAATCACCTCCTTATTTTCCTTGTATGTTAGCATATTTCCCAGGAGGATGTGCTCCAAGATCTTTCCTGACACAAAATTGAGACTGACTGTGACACGTTGCAGCGAGGAGATCCTCACAAGAGAATGCACAGCGTCACTCCCTGCTGACCTTGCCTGGGAGGCAGTAAGCCTCTGCAGGGCTTAGGCTSCTCTTCTGCCGGTGCTGGCTTCTCTTGTAGGAAAGCACCCCCYAGCCTGCCTAAAGATTATTAACTCACATCTCCAGAAGCAAAGGATTGAGAGGGATTCTTCACATGGGTTCCAGACAGTTTATTATCCAGAGGGTCCAGAGGTGAAGAACCTCCGATCTAAGGGTTGCAAGGGTTTTTATACAGGGGAGGAGTGGAAGGGAACAACCAATTGGAAACAACCAAAGGGGTGGTAACAAGTAACCCACAACCAATGAGGGAAGGAGGAAGGCGGGAGCAGGGTCAGGGAACCAACAGGGTATCGAACTTGATAGAACTTTCTAGGTTGGGGGGACGTGGCTTAGACCTAGATGCCGCCCTCGGATCCACCCGCAGATCCACCTCCATCAGTCTGTTGGAGGGCGAGCATCTGATAGGCATTGGTCTGCCATCAGACCAATGATACACAGGTGGGCTGGGCCACCACTACAACTGACCACTCTGTAGTTCCCCAGGTCTTCCTGATTTCCCTTTTTAAAAATGGGGGCTATGTCTCCCCTTTTCCACCCAGTGGGAAGTTCACCAGACTGCCATGACTTCTCAAATATGATGGATAGTGGCTTAGGCACTTCCTTGGTCAGTTCCCTCAGGACCTTTGGATGCATCTCATCAGGTCGTATGGACCTGTGCACCTTCAGGTTCCTCTTGAACCTGTTCTCCTACAGCAAGTGGCTCTTCATTCTACCAGTCCCTGCATTTGTCTCCTGCAACTTGGACCGTATGGCTGGAGCACTTGGCAGTGAAGAACAAGACAGATTTTAGAGTCAGTATTTGACATGGCATCTGAGGATGATTCATCATTGAGACATCACTATATCTTTTGGGATGCTAAGGAGACATCAAGAACCAACCAGAATGCACTACTCAGCTGCATGTACATAATTTGTAGAGGTTTTATTAAGAGCGAAAGCTCACAAAATGAGAGACTTGTCTCGCAAATAAATTCAAAGTGATGATAATTTTATTCTACAGGTTACAGAACAATGGTGTCCAGGGCCCTGGATCTTGCTCAGGAATTCTCTGGCAAGGAAATCTGTATGCAAGGCCAGCTCTCTGATAAGTGAAAGCTGTTTCAGARGCCTCAACTGGCCTTGTAGATCCTGGAAGGAAAAGCTGGAAGAAATCTCAGAAAAGGTTCCCCTCTCAACATCTCCACTAAGAAACCTTAGTGTGGGATCCTCTCACTTTTCCTCAGGAGTAATTTTTAAGCCGAGGCTGTCATTCTTAAAGCCTTTCTGAGCCACATTTCAAATGCACTGCAGCAATGCCCATCTTGGCYGCTTACCTTGCTGGTTCAAACCCTCAGCTGAAGGTGGTTATACCATACAAAACACTAGAGATGAGAAATATAGTCATAACAGTGTGTCTATCGTAAAAAATAAAAAAAATACGATTTCAGCTAACCTACAACAAGTCAAGGAATTGACAGGTTTTTAGAAAAATAACCTCATGTCCACTTTTGACAAGGTAAGAGAAGTTACAAAAGCTGACTTCATCTGAGTTATGGAGAAAACTTGTGATACAGTAGTCAGCCACATGGCAGATGGAGAGTGTTGAAGAATTTGTGTACTAAATTCCAGGATGAACTAAATAATTCAAAAAATGTTATCTGATTTTAGGAAAAAATAAATCAAAACCAGTAAGTATTTTGTAAAGACATGCAGGTCTCAAGTGATTTAAATTCTGCTGCGTTACAGATGCTTTCTTTGAGTCAAACCAATGTAATGAAATTTTTCAGTTAAATGACAAAGCTCCCTGAAATTCCATAACAATATCAGAATAAGAAATCTTATTCTGTACACTGAAAAGTGTGGAACAGTATTCCAGAAACACAATATGTATGAAAATACTCATTTATTCATCAGGACCATTAATAGGGAACAAACTATTGAGATCTACCCCAAACTTTGGCACAAAATCTCTATGCTTCTTGAAAGACTGAAGAACAGATGGGCATCTCTTATTTTACTGTCAGATGCTGGTAAGAAAAATTTCATCTCTAAAAAGTAATATTTTTTGAATAATGAGCTATTGAAATGTGCAGTCTTCTTTTTCTGTTTTCCAGTGTATCACAATTAATACTCTCGTCTTCTCCAACATTACCCCCATATGAATAGCCTGTACTGTTCTTGCTTTGTACAGTGTTTTTGTCTTAGAACATTGTGTTGTGTGTACACACACATAAAGGTCTACTGCAGAATTTTCTGTTGAGATCTGATTATCTAAAATAATTAGACTTGCCACTGACTGGGATATACTGCTGCAAAGCAGAACTGGAATATTCTCTGGATTTCTTACTTTAAGTAGCTGTCTCTCTGAATTACAACAGTCATAGCCTATCACTCTTAATGTCCTCATCATAATTAATATTTAATGACTTATACCAAGTGACATAGGTTCAATAGAACACAATGCCCTCTCCTGCCCTTTCCTACAAGACTATTTATAGGGCTCCCTTTGTTAATGTACTGACAATCTAATTATACTTTACCTCTTCAGGACTCTAATCTATCCACTGGGCCCTAATCTGGATCAAAATAGAGGATCATACAGACATGTTTAAAGAGGTACAATAAATGCCTGAAATAACAGATCTCTGTTAGAGYGTATTCCAATAAAAGGAATAAATGCCACAAAAACCAATGCGAGTTGGTACCTATGTGGACTAACTGCTTCAGCATTAAGCGACAAATTAATCAGGGGAAAAAATTTGTTTTTTTCTTCAAATGCAAGAACATGCTCCAGAGTTAGTTCTTAAAAATATATAATATCAACTTCCTTTTCAGCAATCAGCAACTCAAAAAATGACGAATTGCAGCAAAGTGTTTTGGCTGTTTGGTCACTGTTCCCAAGTAATTACTAACAACGCACAATCCAAAGCGGAACCCAGTATTATTGAAATGCATATCTGAAACATGAAACTGATGTAAATTTCCATGAAGAGGGCTTATTTTTCACCATATATAGTTTTTATCTGTGGCTTTAAAAAGAAAGCAACAGAGAAACAGACAGGCAATTTTAATGTTGGTTAGAGCTTGCTCTTAGCTATGCAATGCTAAATTAGACCGTCAGTTGCCTTCCAAGTAAATGAAGCAGTCCTATTCTGCCCGGGGTGCCTGGATAATGATCACACACTAAAGATTATGGAATTAATGGATAGAGAAAAAAAAGTAAATTTCATCTCTAAGCTACACCTATACATGAAATGTCTGCTTATCACTGGTGTAAAAAAAAAAAGTGTATGTTTCTTGCTGAAAGGGCATAAAATACTCACTGGGATGTAGCAGAGCAAGGAATTGTGTGTCACTGTGACTTGTTCTTTCAAAACAGTTGTAACTTTTTGACAATAAACTTCAACAAATAGAATCATAGAATCAAAGTATGATTCGGGTTGGAAGAGATCTTAAAGATCATTTAGTTTCTAATCCCTCCACCATGAGTAGGGGCACCTTCCACTAGACCGGTTTGTTCAGGGCCCCATCCATCCTGTACATGAAGACTTCAGGGATGGGGCATCCACAACTTCACTGTTTCAGTGCCTCACCACCCTCACAGTAAAGAATTTCTTCATAATATCTAATCTAAACCTATGCTCTTTCAGCTTAAAGTCATTCCCTCTTGTTCTGTCACTACATGCCCTTGTAATAAAATCCTGCCTTCTTATGGGTCCCTTCAAGATACTGAGTCTCCAGGCTGAAAAACCCCAGCCCCAACTCTCTTACCCTTTCCACACAGAAGACRTGCTCCAAGCCTCTGATCAACTTAGTGGCCTCCTCTGGATTCGCTCCAACAGGTCTGTGTTCTRGTGTCAGGGACSCCAGAGCTGGATGCAGCACTCCAGGTGAGACCTCACCAGACCAGAGCAGAGKGGCAGAATCCCCTCCCTTGCCCAGCTGGCCACRCTGCTTTTGATGCAGCCCAAGACACAATTCGTTTTCTGGGCTGCAGGTGCACATTGCTGGGTCATATCCAGCCTCTCACTCACCAGCACCCTCGAGTCCTTCTCAGCAGGAAGAAATTAATTACACTGGCACTTGTCATTCAAACCATCATAACCCCAAGAAGCACAACTATGACCTTTTCTGAAACTCTCAGGCCCTACAAGCCTCTGCAGCTACTGATACAGGAGTAAATTATATTTTGAAAGGCAATACATATCTTTCCAAACTTTGCAGACAGGAGGGAGGTATTTTGTATGTAGGGCAGAAAGAAAAACAAAATTATGTTTGTATATAAATTTTCTGAATGCTTTTCAGCAATATTAGAAGCAGCATTATTTCAATTTCTRTTATTCTTTTTAGTCTTTTGCTGCTTATACAGAGGAACATAAGAGGAAAGACCCACAAAGAAAACCTCTCTGCAGGACTTCCTTGCAAATACTGCAAAATTACCCARTTGTTCCCATTTAAGACTTGAACTGCAAGATGCAGTTGGTCTTTTCTTTTAATGAAGTGTGAACTTCAGCTGGTTAATTGTCTCTCATTAGGAGTAGAAAACACAGGCCATATGAACTTCTTACCTGCAACATTTATCATCAGAGAGCAAAGTCACAATCTGTTTCTCAATATTTGCTCGACTCTCTGAAGGTTTAACTTATGATGCATAAGTATCCAATAAAATCAGTATCAAAACTTCCATTTGACTTCAATGAGAGACTCCAGTCCTGTTCTAATGCTTGGGCTTCATGGTTCTCCAGTTTCTCTAAGCTGGAAGTTACTTGAAATTTGGWATCTTTTGTAGCTTCCAAAGAATCTGACACTAAATGTTATAAAATCATTATCTTTTCTATTACAAACTTTTCTTAATTAATTTTGAAACAAAACCTTCATTTTTTTTTTACATGGGAAAAATTCATTCCACTTACTTTGTCCATATTTTAATACCTAATAAAATATAAACCAGTGGCATGTTTAAGTTTTTTAACGTGCAGAAAAATGAATGATAGACATTTCAGAATATGTATTACGCAGTGGGAAGACTTTTATAATTCATAGAAAATAATTTTTCTACAAACTATTATTTTTTTTTAATTTCTCCCATTTTATAAATTCCTTTTCAAGCCATAGAAATTATAGTTTATAGGTGATCTGCTATATTTTTGTATTCTGAAGTGTACATCAAGCTGCCAACTTCACTGGCAAAATTATCTTTTCCATGTAATAGAATTATAAGTAAAACATAACAAATGGAAAGATTTTAAGCAGACTTTGATCCAATTAGAGATATAAACATTGCCTAAATCATATAGGCTTGAGGTGTACATCCAAAAGAGAAACAAGCATAATTAATTACAAGTGTTATTTCATTTGTTGCCTGCAATTAAAATCTGAATGAGATCCAAAGCATTTGGCTGAACATTCAGTACTTGGCTTCAGCCACGTTATAGCAAAGTATGGTTTCCAGATCCATGATCCTTTGGGAAGAGTGAGATACCTCCTGATAACTTATGTTCAGAGCAATGGTGTATCATTACTAGACTGGCAGAAAAAAGATATTTCAGKATTCGATACATATGTTTGAATAACCATGCATGACCTTATTTTGGGATCCAGAGCACAGAGGTTTGTTTTTCTTGAAGAAAAACATCTTCCTGTAAGTCACAGAAGAGGGACTTCTACCTACATAATAGTGTATTGACTTGGGTACTCTGCTGGGAGTCAGTTTCCTATAAGTGTCCTCTGGGCATCTTTAAAAAAAAAAGTTGAAAAATACACAGTGGCATTTTAAAACCTGTACTCAGTGTTCTCCTGAGTTTCTGGGGCTAAATTTCCTGAGCACTGGCATCTAAATGATACTTTAGTATTCATGAGAAGATGAACAAGTACTTCAGAAACACCACCAATCTCCATCAAGAAAAAAGGATGCAAATTATGGATAGTTTTGCATATGTTGGATATGTGAGATTAATTCTACCAACCTGAAAATGTACCAAGAATTCATTCCTTATGTTTCTGCTGTAATGTAGCTACAGTTTCCTATTATATCTGCATGGTTTCTTTATCTTTTGGTTAAAATATTATCTCCCAATTCTATCATCTTTAATGTGTCTAACCAACATGAGAAAACGTTGTGAAAATGTCACTGAAAAATTACCACGTCAAAAAGAGTATCTGGGCAGTGTCACGAGCATCCTGGACCCCACAACTGAGTTGATATAACAGTAGTTGTGTCACCATATAAGGTACTAAGTGAGATTAGAGCCAACATGATTGGCAAAGTAAAACRTCATCTCTGCTGAAGAGTGCTTACCACGTAATTAAGGAACAAATACAACACTTCACTGTAATGGAAAAAGGGAAGTGGAAACCTCAAGGAGCATATCAGCCTTTTCGTTTCAGTGTTTTTATGTGGTTGATCAGGTGCCAAGACAAACAAGGTGACAGCTATCTGAAAGCTGTGGGGAAGGAGTGTCTGCAGTAAGGGAAAGCATTCCTCTCAAAACTGTCTGGAAGTTTTTGTAATGACAGAGCCCGTTGACTCTTGCTCACTGACAGTGTTTGCAGGTAATTCTGGAAACAAGGAGAGGCTAATGTGTATAAATGATGATGCAGTCTCTGTTAGTAGCACAGGCTCTACTARTAACACTACAGCATTACAGTTCCTCAGTAACACTTACTGAGCAGTACCAGATGAATTCAAAAGCTAAATGATGATTGCTGTATTTTAGATGGACCAACTATTAGGAAGCAGAGGACCTAGAAACAGGAAAGAACAGACAAGTAGAAATGCTAAATATGGGGATATTTCTCACTTCTAAGCAAGTTTTTTAATATTTGACTTTTGAACACATTGTTTCTTAATTTTGTTATTTTAGGGTTTTGCTGTTGGTATGACGGAAATCAACTTTAATTTGTGTGTTTTACCCATTGCTTTAAATTATAAGGTACATGTAGAAATGCCTACGTAGGTGCTCATTTGGATTCAAGAAGCATTCTAGGAAGAAAAAATATCCAATCAACCTCTGAACTGAAAGGAAAGAATGGAATCAGAGTCAGAATAGTGGACTTCATGGAAGTCCTGTTGCCAAAAATGTTCTTCAGTGTATTTTTGCACCCCTGACCTATCTGACAAAAGAAAGGTGCATTGTGGTGCTTGGTTGCCATATGGGTTAAACCCAAGCTATTAAACAATAGATTGCACAACTTTAATCTTTCTGTTGAACAGGCTGTCTGGCTGCAGAGTTAAGATCCATGGCTTTTCAGTGATGAATCTACAACATGGAAAACAGTAGGTCATTACAGCTTAGTAGAACCCCAAATATAGATGGGTATAGCATCTATTCATCTTTTAGTGACAAATAATGTAGATTTATAGATTCTTTTAAATTTATTGGTATTTTTATGTTAATTGTAATTCTTGCAAGAGGCAAATTTCAGGTAGGGCATAATTTCAGGTTACTGTAAGCAAGTGCAACTCTACTGAAATCARCACTTACTTAACATCTGAATTTGGCCTTTTTTGAGTAATTCATAAAGGAAAATGTATGTCCATATCATCTTAATTTCTTTTCTCTCAGAAAGTCTTGATATAAAGCAGTTTATTGTCTATATGTAATGCAGATTAATGTTTTCCTTATTTAGTCAGTACTTTCACTTAAGGTCTGAAAATAACAGTTCTGTAGAAGTAAAGCTAGTTACAAGTCTAGCATCTCATCTAATTTTTTAACAGAAAMCACCACCTGAGAGCACTTCTAATCTATTTGAACTTACATTATTATTGCTTGTTAATTTGCCCCTCTCTCTTTATTGACACACACCCCCCCCCCCCATCCACCACTCATTTCATTTATCCAGAAAAAGATAAACAAGTTCTTTTGGCTTAGTGAAAGTGAAAGATTTAAGGCAAGTGGATTTTGAAAAAATAGTTTTTCAAGTCCCATCAGCAAAGCAGTATATCAATTAAATTTTATTACTTCAAGTTTTGTTATTGCCTCAACATTTATTACAGCACCTTTAAATAACACATTTGCAAAATGCATACTAGGATGACTGATTGGAATAAAAGAAAGCAATGAAACTTATTTTGCTGTAGGAATTAAATTATTTATTTAGAAACATRTTAATAGTAAGTGTATAGTGATAATGTGACTATATGAAAATCGGGTTATACTTTGTTCTCATRACTTAATGATGAAAATAAGAACCCCTTTATAAATCTTGATAGCACATATTGATATGCATACTAAAATTGATAGTGGGGCTTTATTAGATTAGCTTGCGTCCCAGGAAGCACTTAATTTATGCATCAGAACTTTTTTCTTCTGACTACTTTCTAAATAGTTTTTTAATTTTTTTTTGTTGTTCATTTAACACATATCACTTAAACCAGCAAAATGTAAATCAGGAGGGTGTGAAATGTGACAAAACATTCGTTCTAAGAGATATAACAATGTTAAGTTGGAATCAAAAAAGTGGGTTTATAGTTTTGTAGAATATGAATAACTATTSCCAGTTGAAACTTTTAAACCTTTTTTTTTTTTGACTTTATAAATATGGTTTATTTCATGAGGAAAAAATCAGGTACAAACATTAGCCAGAAAAGGAGATGATTACTTAGCTCAAGGTGCTAATGAGAAATTAAAATACAAAAAATACACATATAAAATGAATTTTGCACCTCTGGCTAATTTTGTTTAGGAAGAAAATAGCATCCTAATGATATCTGAAAAGCTTTTTCATCTTAACTGTGAAATACAATCAGCTTGCCAAAACATAGAGATAGATATTGAAGTTTGACTCCAAGATATCACTGAAGACATTGTTATTTAACTCTGAACTGAAAATTTTAAAGTCTTAATTAGAAAGCTGTGGAGTAAGTGTGATATCCTGAATTAATTGATGAATTGCTTGTTTGATTAAAGTGTGATTAACAGATTTATTTTTATTTCATAATCCATAAATGATAAATTACTCTAAAACTAGTTCTGTAATTAAGTTACATATACAGTAAACAAAGAGATTAATGTTTAATTAACTAAGGTCTTAACCATAGCACTTTAGGCTCTATTCATTAAGGAAAAGCTACAGTAGCTATGCTGGCCTAACTGTTTTTTTTCATAGAACTTTAGTAAAATGAAACAATTGTGCATGAAGAATTAGGCTCATTAGTGAAATGGCTGCAGGGCTATCTCTTTTTCTCAAAGAGACTTGTAGGTGTAGATTCTTGCTTCTTATAAATTATACCTGTATCTGTACTCACGAACACTTACTGATTTCTATCACACAAGGTTCTGATGCTAAGCACATTAAATAGCTGTTGGGTCAAATTAGTCTTGACCATGACTCCACAAGTTCATTATGATTATATTACATCTATCTTCTATTGAGTAAAGCTAAAAAAAGGTCAGTCCAGAGATTGTGAAATGTGGTTCCATACAAGTTCAAAAAAATTAACTGGAGATGTAAAAATTGCTTCAAACTTCTTTGAATTCTTTCTCTTGCTAGTCAGAGATAAGGATGTAGACAGAAGTCAGTGCRTCATGCAGATCAGTACCTGACACTGTGGCTGGTCATCAGGGCTTTTGTTTCTACTGTCATAAGTTCTTTGACCAATTAAAGCCTTCTGGGGAGAGATGGGATTCACCTGTCTAGAAGAAGCAAAAGAATCTTTGCTAGCAGATTGACTGACAATGAATTGTAGTTTAAACTAATGAATTTGGAATGTAGAATTCAAAGCTGTGACATCTGCATATTCATAAACAACAGAGAGGATGATCAAACGTATCAGAGTAGTGGGGATTGCTCCCCAAACTCTTCCGAAGACGAGAACCGTAAGTCTAGCCACCCCAAATGCGTATATACCTATTCACACAATCTAGGCACAATAAGGAGGAACTGGAGTTCTGTGACCAGTCTGGGAGTTATGATATCACAAGAATCACAGAAACTGGTGGGAAAACTCACGTGACTCGAGAACCACAGTGGATGCCTACAAATCCAAAATGTAGTATCATGCATRAGCTTCTACAAAAAAGATAAACTCCATACCAGGCAAAACCAGTATAGAGTTGTACTGATGATCTCTTTGGATCTGAAAACAAATATTGACCCAATTGGTCTAAAGAAAGGAATTCAGCAGAACTAAATACTGGAGAAGTAACCACCTGGAAAAAGTGAATCTGCARTACTCTTTGTGTGAAATATACACAGAGTGAATTTAAAACTGTTTTTACTGACTTTATGTGATTTTATTCCTCACAAACTTAAGTCTATGGATTTATTTTTAGATTAACAAAGAGAAAAACAGTATAGTTGCAAAAAAGGTAGGTATTTCTATTAAATTGTTTTAATTCATTGTTCCTGTGTAGTAAGACCCATAAAAGTTCAACATATAGGTCTACAGCACCGCAGCATTTTGRTGCTTCTAAGGTATTGTCATAGCTACAGAATACAGGGTTTGAATTTAACACTAGCTGTGAATCTTACAATAAGGTCATGGCTTAACAAGTGCTTATTTCTGTCGTCATTGGAAATAACAGCATAGTCACAACCAAGCAAAATCATGTATGCTCTGAGATCTCAGGGCAAGTTTAAAATTATTCCTGCCAATGATCCRTATGTGATCAAGAGTTCAAGGATCCATACAAACACTTCAGCAACTRTATTTTTACACTTGCTAAACTATTTCATACTAATGAGTCGTTTCTATTCTGAACTCAGACACATTTGGTATTAAAACCCTGGCATGTGAAATTTACTAGCCCATGGAGAACTATTTTTTTTTCTCAACTGAGCTGGARAACAAAGATATGATAATAATATTAGCCAAAGAAAAATTAGTTTTGTCATAAGATTACAAATTGCCATTGTAACATTTCCAAGCTCAGCACTAAATATATAAACTTATGTCTTCCTCATCACATTATCATAAACTAMATTGACCATGAGTAGCAGCAACATCACAAAATTGATTATGTCAGTGTATCTTTTCATTTTGCCTTCGGAATTACACAAGAAAAAAAGAGAAGTTAAGTTGAAGCTGTCAACTATACTTGTGTTGATATTTCAGTTTCAATATTTATACTTCAAATATATAAATGTAGGATTATATATTTAAACAATTTTACAACCTTCAACTGACTTCAAAATAGAAAAACTTTCCTCTTAGGGAGGCTGACAAGAGGAGAAACTGTTGGAATTACTGAGAGTCCTGAACTCAAAGTACCTTTGCAGCAGTTACAAGATGATTCAGAGAAAGCTTTAGTGACTTGAATTAATGGTAAAATAGTGCATTATTTACTATTGTACTGCTGTTTTCATTATTGCTTCTTTATAGAGCTCTTCACTTAAGCCCTTAATTCTTTTTCAAGACTACTTGCAAATGGCATCTTTAAGGATAGAACAAAAAATAGAGTAGAAAATCAGTACTGTAATCCTTCTAGTTCCTGTGCAGTTTCTGACTGGAACAATGCAGATGTTTTGGAACGAGTATAGGAACAGGACATGTGTCGTGATGTTTTCCTACATCTTGCATTCTTTCAGTGTACAGTGATTTGTGGCTCAAGGTCTTCCTGACTCATGTGTGATTTCTTTCTATTTAATAGACCTCAAAGGATTTTTCTTCAAAAATCTGTCCAAATCTTCTTTTGAACACACATAAACTTAGAGCACTCAAAATGTCCTCTGGCAAACAGTTCAATAGCTGAGTATTTCCTTTTATTTGTTCTGAATCTGGCAGCCTGGACCTTTCACCAGGAAAGAGAGTAAACAACATTCTCCATCACTCTCAGAATATTATAGACTTCTATTTCAGCCTCTGTAGATTGCAGAACAAAAAGCCCCAGTATAGATCCACTGCTATTAGTGCTATTAAGTCCTTCATCACTTTACCTCTGCAGTAACTGCATCAAATAAAACCAAAATATTTCCTCTCATTTTCAGCCAGAAACATTGTGTCACAAAGGGGAAAAAATCCAGTTTTAGCCTACTTGCATTTCAAATTAATTCTCCTTGCTGTAGTCCACTGATATGGAAATAGGGAAATGTGTCTATTCACTTTTCCTTTCTCTAGGATGTCCTACCACATATTATTAAATTTTAAAAAAATTTCAAGGTTTGCTGGAAGGGAAAATGATAAAAATATAGCCTTCAAATAGGTCTGCAAATATTTTCCTATTCTTAAGTTACATTGTTTCTATTTACATGCATAAAACACTCTTAATCACCTGATTAATGTTTCCTTATTTTTCTCCTATCTTATGCTATTTCTGTCTACCCTGCTCATTTTCTGTGTTTTTAATCAGAGTTTTAACCTTCATGAAAAAAAATCATAAACGCATCCTTTTTTTCTTCCTTTTCTCGTACACTGCTCATTGCTGAATATGAAAATGCAGTAATAACTTGGGTCAAAAAGTACTTAACAAAACTTACTTAGAAACAAAGCACCCCCACCGCACATAAGCTTATTTGACTCATGTTCATTATGATTTCTATATTGTTTGATTTTTAATGTCCAAATTCTAAGTCTAATTCACAAGAAATATTTCACTGATGATGTTGAAAAATATGCTTTCCAGGAAAGGAAATAATCTGGATATATGYTTGGAAGATGGAGTTTACATTGCATTTGCAAAAAATGTATAAGTAGACTGGATTTTTTTATCACACAAGTATTTTGAGGTCAATTCAACTATWGAAATTTGTATCTGCTTAACTTTCCTCACATTTTTCACCATAGTTAGATAAGCAGGTCTTTGTTATACTGACTTTCAGTTTAACATCCCGCTTCCTCTGTGAAATACAGTGTTGCTTTTGAAGGTGTTCTACTTGTGTCCAAAACAAATTTGGTCCGCAACTAGAACACACCTTCTTTATAAACATGASAACAAAAATATGCATGCTTTGAAGCCGGGAAAGACATATATAAACCAGATGATGCTACAACACTATTGATTTGTGAATTATTGTTCTGAAAATATTTTATAGCTCTGTTGTTCTCTTTGTCATGTCAAAGGATGACATGCATGAACTGTGACGGTTATTTAATTTAAAAACTGTGTTTCTGAATAGTGCTCTACCATTATGTTACTTATGTTTGTAGCTATGTGAAAGTGAAAATAATACTCAGTGCCTCTATGAATTGTCCAGGACATTCAGAAATGCTTTGATTGATACTTCCCTAAGTCCTTATTTTCACAGCTTTCTATAATTCATGGTGGATATACCGAGCACAGTGTTACTTCATCCTATGGTGAATAAGAATTATACTGAGTTTTATCTGAAAACCCTGAGGTATTTCTTTGAAAACCCAAAGCATATTTTTCAGTTTTGTGACTAGGTAAAGGACATATTACCTTAGATCAAAAACAGGATTTGTGTTGAGATCATAAATATTATCTCTTCCAAGCTTATGTTCTGGAGCGTGCATRACTTTTTCCACAGTATTCATACCTTGTGAGTTCTCTTTTCCCCTGAGTTGCCAAGATCTTTTCAACTCCACCTTTAAAAATTGTTTTAAAAATTTATTAACAAAATATTGAAGCTCCCAAGAGCTTTTTTGTACTATGTTGGTAGAATAATATTTTTCTTGTTCTTTTACYAGTAATGAAGGATTTTATACTGACTTTAATACCGAACGAAAATTATTATGCTATCCTCTATAAATGATTAATAGCAAGAAATGTCARGACATTTCTCTGCAACATACTGGTTGTTTCAAAGTTTATGTCTTTAGTTTTATTTTCTATTGTGTTTATCCATCTCTTAGTATATTATCCTTCAACTGATGTTAACATGTAACACTCAGTATTTAGTTGAATAAACTGAAGATCTGGATGTCCAACGTTTATGAAAAGTGTAAKTTGCTAACTTTCTGGCCCTCCCTAAGGTCTACTCCCCGGACTAAAGTTTAAGTCTAATTCTTGACCTACTGTCCTCTCAAAGCAGAAAAATAGATCCTTCAAGAATGAGGTTCTATTATGACAGTGTTTACAAGTGTCTTTGCCATAAAAACATTGCTGTAATTAAATTATAGCCTAGGTGTAATCTATATTATTATATTTCAAAGGTTTACTCAGTGTTTTCGTTTTATTTGTCTAAGGAATAGCATAATTTTTGATTCCCTCCTTTCTTTTTAGGTATAACAAAAATTTGTATAGACATACTGTATAAGACCAAACTCACAAATGAGTCATAAAAGGCCACTGAAAAAGGAA
Source organism: Amblyornis subalaris (assembly GCA_018881555.1). Lineage (NCBI taxonomy): Eukaryota > Metazoa > Chordata > Aves > Passeriformes > Ptilonorhynchidae > Amblyornis > Amblyornis subalaris. The sequence continues at coordinate 2,180,473 of JACAXG010000112.1, forward strand.
TTTATAAGAGTAAGAATTCTAACTCATCCTGTTGTGCGCACATCCTCACAGAGAGCCTTTACCCAAGGAAGACTTAGAAAGAAATTTAGCAAGAAAACAAGACAGACCACAATGAACAGGTGCAGARTATACCAGACATAAACCACTTACATGTGACTCTGTATATTCATTCCCTACGACTTTATTCTCCYACAGCTGATTCTACCAACATTTCCTAACCACCTGTCTTTTCCTGCCTTTAGTTGCTCCCCTAAACATCTCATMATAATTTCTGTGAAATTCTGAACTGCTCTTCTGCTGCATCCCATAATCAATCCCATGCCCCTGGGCAGTAATACTCCTCGGTCTGCAAGGTAACCTGGAGAGCCGGTCCCATTGATTATCACGATGGGTTTCACACCTTGATCATGGGGCTGATGATTCTGCACCACCTGGAATGTTCACAGAACAGATGTTAGTTCCTTATGTGTCCTTAATGTGAATTCCTGCCTGTCAGATGATCACTCTGTGCCTCTCTGAGCATATGGAGACAGACTTTTGACAGACCACTATGATGGATCTGGGAGTAACCCAGCAGGGTGTTGTTGGGCATTATTTGGGCTCCCTCTCCCCACATTGTCTCTCTGAGCTCTTCTGTTGGTCTGCAGGTGAGTTATATCAGGTAAAAGCTACCTGATTTTCTCTGGGAATTTGATTTGATGTGTGTTACTAAAAGAATCGACAAATGAGACATTAAATAAGAGGAGGACCAGGTATCTCAAGAGATAGCAACAATTAAATCCTGCTCTTCTGCAGTACTAATAAACTAGAATAGTGACAAATAATAGATATTTGTTCCCTTAAACAAAACAAAAAGAATTGAAGTAGGAAAACCTAAGGCTTAGTTACCTACACTACAAGTATTCTACCACAAACTTTTCATGAATCTGATATAAATCCTATTGGTGTGAAATAACATCTCACCCAGGAAATATCGTTGTTCCATCCCTCCACAGTTCTTCTTTATGAGTTTTAAAATGCTTTCCTGTCATTCTTCACTAAATCCATACTCTTGGGTTAAACTCCCTATATATTTGCTTTATAGAGAAGAGAGCAGTTTTGCTGTCTTTTATAACTGTAGCCATGTGGTGTCAGGTCTAATCGCGTTTGGTAGTATCTATATTCTGAATATGATCAGGCAAATACCTAGACTGTATCATAGATAACCTTTCTTTAAAGAACTCAGCCTACTGCCCTCCCAACCTTTGAAGTTCATAAATTTGCTGAGGTAGATTATTATGGCTTTAGTTACTAATAAGGGTCCTTGTAGATTGCATCTATCAATCTTCAATCTTCATGGATCCTCAGAGCCCTTGTAAACCCTCAGCATCAGAAGGATCTTTTGGCTGGAAGCATCACTCTTGTAATTGTCTAATGGGTAATGAAATACTCCCTTTGCTTGGTGTCAGATTGTTCCCTCACAGTTTCATCTGATGTCTCATTAGTTCACCCTTTCCATGCCAGTCTCATTGTGCTGTAACATTCAGAGGGTGGAAATCCATTTACATGAAATAAGTAATATAGCTAATTAAAGTCCTTACTGAACTGAGACTTTCCTGTGTGTTGGTTTTGGCTGGGGCAGAGTTAATTTTCATCACAGGGGCTGCTGTGGGGCTGTGTTTTGGTGWTTTTGCTGAAAACAGTTTTTGTAATATAGAGATGCTTTTGTTATTGCTGAGCAGGGCTTATGACAGAGCCAACGCCTTTTCTGCTCCTCATACTGCCACTCCAGCAAGGAGGCTGGGGATGCATGGGAAGCTGGGAGAAGGTACAGCTGGGACAGATGACCCAAAATTATCAAAGGGMTATCCCAGATCACATGACGTCCATGCTCAGTTTATAAAGCTGGGGGGAAGAAGGAAGAAGTGGGGTAAGTTTTTAGTGATTGAGGAACATTTGGGGAGTGTTTGTCTTCCCAACAGTTACATGCCTGTCCATGGGAAGCAGTGAATTAATTCCATGTTTTGCCTGGCTTGTGTGTGCTGCTTTTGCTTTTCCTATTAAACGATTTTTCTAGCTCTAACCTTTCCAGTTCTGTCTCCAGTCCTGCTGGTGGGGGAGTGAGTGAGAGGCTGCTTGTTGCTTGGCAGCTGGTTGAGGTTAAAATACAACTTATTGTTTAAAAAAAATAGAAATGGCCCTGTTATTCATAAATTTCACCTAGGTATTTCTTTCCTATGCCAATATATATATACACATGTATGAAGAAACAGCCTACTGTGCTATTTCTTCCCTTTTTAAAAAATTAAATTTATTTAATTATATATACATATGTGTATTGTAGGCAGACCGGAAATWAGCTGAATGCATGAACATTTGGTTTGCAGAAGTCTCAGGGACAGTTTGGAGGTCTTTTGAAATTCTGTGAACTGATTTTAAGGTAAGTGGAAGAGCATGGGAAATGAGGCTATRAGGTCCGACTGATGCTATCATATCTTATTTCCACTCAGAAGAACATAAAGGTATTCAATTCTATATTGGAGGACTTGTAAAGATGAAGAATTAGGGACTTCAGTGGAGAAAATATTTTTAAACGAGTAAGAGACATAATAATAATAAAACAGTCAAATCACAAAATAGAATGAAAGATAGAAAATGAAGATCTGGATAAAGATTACAGGCAGGGATGAATCAAATCACTGAAATTCACATGCCATTCATACAAAGAGGGAAATTTCATGTAACAGGAAAAATTATATTTAGAATTTAAGACTGAAAATTATAAGCTGGGTGAACCTTCACTGTTCAGTGAGCCCAGGTTTGGTCACTCTAAAAAGTATGCACATCTGCATGGTGACACTCACACTGTACTGAAACACATGCGGTCAAATTTGTTTTTTATTTGCAGTGGTGAAATATTCTTTCCCATAACCACACTCTTGTCAATGCTAATTAGTCCTTAGAAATGCACTGTGAAAGGTAAGCTTTTTGATGGACAACTGATACAGGATTAATCTTAGTCCATGCAAACTTTCACATCCTTACATTGTTTCAGTCACTTCACATTCACCCACTGTGGATGTTGAAGAATGGAATCTATTGTGAGGATTAAGAATATTTAAGACAGAGTAAAATGTGAAAGAATACAAAAATTAAAAAAGCATGTGATTGAAAACCACAGGCAAGCTGCAGCATATTTTGTTGCCTTGTAAAGAGGCAGCATGCCCTAAAGGGATCACACAACGGCTTARTGAGGTCAGACATAAACCTGGTCTGAAAGAAAAGAATTCTTTCCTTTTTTTTTTTCTTTCTGGAACAGAACTGAAAGCATAAGATTTTATGGCTGCTTGCTTCTTCCAGCTTCAGATGCCTGAAACTGCATCTAGAATTCTGGGTATCAGCTTCCCAGTCCTGTCAGATCTCTTCTTCAGCACCAGAATCTATACGAGRTTCTGCCAGACCAGAATCATGTCCTTACGATTTCTCAGTTACACAGTTATAGTTAAACAGTCTGGTTGATGCTGACAGTTGACAGTTGTTGGGTCAGTGATTTGCAAAGCAAATATTTCTCCTTGTAACTGTGAGCTTTGAACAGATTTCTTCTCTATGCTGTGTTTATCAAGGGTGTGCAGTCTGCTTGCGTGGTTCACATGAATATGTTAATTGAACATTAATTTTAGTAGCTCATTAAGAATGTTTTGATTGATCACGGAAGAAGTGTGGCAAGCTCTGTGATGGCATCTACATCTGTAAAGCAATGAGCTTATAAAAAAAATAATTATTTACAGAAGTGATATTCTCCTGGWTCATTCATGAAATGAAGACACAAAAGAGCTTATCAAACAAGGATCTTGATGAGTGAAATCAAGATGGGAGCTAGGGAAATAAGGGATGGTTTTGAACTAATTTTGTTTTTGCTGAATTTTTTTTTTTCTTTTCATTTATACCTGTAGAGGGAAGGGATGTAACTCCTTGATTAATAGAAGAAGAAGGAGGTGAAAAACAGACTGGAAATAGGCAGGAGTTTAGCCATTTGTTGTGGGTGTATGGAATGAAGGAAAGATTTTTAAAGGAGTGGCAAGGATTAGATAATTTACACCAAAAAAAAAAAAGGAGATAAAAAACATAAATAAGAAAAATGGCAAAAACAAATTATAAGCTAAAAGAAAAGTCAAGAATTGAAAGAAAAATAAGAAACACATAAAAAACAGTGAAGACAGAAGATAAAGTATGAGTTTATAAAAAGGAGTAAAAGGGGCAAAACCAAGATTCAAGGGATATGTTAAGATACATTCATTACAGTAAACCTACGTGATAGAGAGGAGAAACTGTTTGCCCACATCTTTCCTGGAAAGTGGAAACTCAGTAGAAGMAGCAGAGTTGATCTTTGCTGTACTGAGCTAGCAAGCAGCTAGGAAAACTTTGGAGGCCAAATTATCTTGCTTAAATTTATGCACATAAATCTTTCTCAATTTCAATAACAATTACCTGAATGTCAAATAGTAGATTCCTACATTTGTGCAATAATTAATAAATAATAATTAAACTTAACAAATAAATAGCAATAAATGTAAATTGGTCAAATGTAAGCACATACACATATACAGAGGAGACAAATAATTAGATTTTTGCATTTGATTGAATGAGTTAAGATGATAAACATGCTTTCACTTTAATTTAAATCTGTGTGAGTCCAGCTACTTTATTTCGTAATAGGAATGATCTTATCTTCTGGGTCATTTATCCCTCATGAGCTCATACTCTCAAGGTGAATGGATTTCAGTTAAGGAGAACAAATATATTGCTTCCAGACATGCTGTATAAATGTTGTCTAGTATCCTGTCAGTGTTTTAAAAGCCAAGTGATAAATAAAATGGCAAAGGTTGTTTTAACTGATGAGAACATAATGCTTCCACTTTATTATACACCACCAAAATGTAAAGAACCTCAGTTCTCTAGGGAATCTGTTAAGGTTCTACATCTTTACAAAATAGGAGGAAATAAATTAAAAGCTGTCTTTGAAATAATTTATTTCAAAGAGTAACTACCGAAGTATTACTGAGTATGAGGTGACATCATCCCATAGTACACTATCTAAAATTAATGTGTAATTTTTAGTCTTGCTTTTCAAACTGTCACAATGAATGAAACTTACGACAGAATTTAATGAACTATGGAGAATGAACTATGAGGAAGTTGATTAACTAAGAAACACCCAACTTCCTTGCCAGCATGCCAGCAGGAAAACCAGAAAAGCCCCTGTCTCTGTGTAAGCCCTGCTCAGCAATAAAAAAAACATCCCTATATTATCAACTCTGTGTCTGGCACGAACCTAAAACACAGCCGCATACAGCCATTGGGAAGAAAATTAACTCTAGCCCAGCTGAAACCAGCATACATAGGTACAATAAAATTATTATCTTGTTTTGTCTTTTAAACAGAAATCTAGTAAATTTAAAACCTTGTGTTTTGCATTGAATGGTAAATTGTGGTAAATGATCACTTTGTGACAATTCCTTGATGTTCAAAGGAAGAATGAAACTGGAGGATAAGACTGGAACAAAGAACTGTAGGAACCTAARTTCATTTTTAACCGCATCAGGTGTTGTTAAAGTGCCAGTACATTTCTTTATTCTTACATTTTTTGAGGCAAAATTTGTAATAGCTTGCATATGGAAATGAACATACATACTTTCATGTATGTGTAYACACATACACAAAGACACGGTGCTAAGGAAACTATATGATTTTGCAGRGATTTCTTTTTTCATTGGAAAAATACACAACTGTTGAATCTGAAACTTCTGGATTGAGGTACTAATAATCTGTCCCCTAAAAAAGAGCTTCAAGATGGGAGTGTTTGAGTTGAAAGGAATATGTAGTCAAAATAACCAACAAGAACTAAGGATGACAAATTGAAGATTCTTGTTGAAGACAAACCACAGATTTTTTGGGGGGAGGGATGGTTCTTCCATAGCAAACAAAGAGGTACAGGATTTTTAAGGCATCTTTACCCTATTTATGTTAGATGTCTATTTGCAGCATTGAGGGGATGCAACAAAAAATCAAACCCCTGTAAAACAACAACAAAAAAACAAACCAAAAAACCCAAACAAAAAAMYACAACTTTTTCAGTTTGTTTGTAGGTCTAAAGCTATGCAGAAATTAGTTCTTCTATGTACTTGGCTAAATTCAGGCATAACTAGAAGCATCCGTGATTATTTRAATGAGTCTCAGCTCACAGCCTGAAGACCAGCAAGCACTTTAAATATACCAAACAACGGGTCTCCAGAAAGAAATATAGAATGCATAGAACAAGGTACASCGCTTCACAGTTTTGTAATTTCTTTTTCACTGCCTACAAGTACTACTACTGTGATTTGAATCTGTGTTAGGACATGGTGGCAAATTACAGGAAAAAATCAGTAATTCTGTGAGTTCTGAGTACATAAAGTAGATGAACAATCTATGTGGTAAGCAGGTAATTATTCAGTGGAGAATAAAGAATGCAGGTATTGACTCCCAGAGAAATTTGTCACAGGGTATTTGATGGCACTCCAAATTAAAGTGTCTATATATATTTTTTTAATATAGAAATTAATACATTTTCCTTCASTAAGAGGACAATTCTGTAATCTTGAAAAATTAACAAGATATTTTACTAAATCTAAATAAAATTATTAGATACAATAATAATTGTTATTATCTAATAAACACTAAAGGACTTCCACTACACTTAATTAAGCATAGCATGAAATAGAATAAAACAAAAGAAAAAACTCAGAGGATTTAAATATATACTTTTTTWATATTAAACACGTTTGCAGTAAAAAAATTATTACTGAAACATTTTAAAAGATAGGGAATTAATTAAAGTTCCCTTTACTATCCATCTGTAATTTTGCATATGTCCATTTAGTACAGGTAGCCTTTCATTCTTATTTCTGTAATGTCTTTGAATGTCAATACGAGATTTTGAAGGAAATATCTTCTTGCTTTAGAATTTCCCCAGGAATGATAACTTAGATTTATTACTATTATTGTTGTTATTATTATTATTGTTATTATTTTATCATTCTACTAYAGTAACACTGTTGTTACTAGTAATTTCTGTAGACCCTTGCTTCCTCAGAGCAATGCTAAGAAGTGTGGAATGATTAGTATAGTGCTCTGGAGTTATTCACAACTACTTTGGTTGAAATATAATTTAGCTGTCAGTTATTTCAAGTGTCAACCTGCAATGGAGAGATCTAAACTCATGGATGATTCCTCATTGAACTGAGACAGTCTGTTAGAGACAAAGGTTTCAATCAAATGTTATCATTGTTTGCATATTGACTTGGTAAAATCTCAGTAAGTGAAAAATTGGGTTAGTTTACTAAAACGAACACAGATCAGGACTCTCCTCAGAAATACAATCAATGAAGAATTCTTTACCTGACTCTATTTGTATTCTAACTGATCTGCACTTTCAGATGAAAAATTCAGTACTTAAGGACTTAGAATAAGGAGTCCTGAATACTTGTATCAGTAAAGAACAAAGGCCCCATTGTCCAAAAATTTTTAAAACCTTTGATGTATAAACTATAGATAAAGATTTTAAAGTATTTTACAATCCAAACAAAGTAAAATAAAAATTATTAACCAGGGTTAGAAAAATAGCCTTACTTTAGTTAGCTCTTGTGAAAACCTTACATATAAAAGAAAATTACAAGGGGTGCTGTTTAACACATTCTGGATAGTATGTGTACTGCTATGTGAGACCAGATACCTTCGCCACAGTGCGCAAGAGAAAAGAATGTCACATTTCTTAAATGATGCACACTTTCCTGTGTGGAACACTGACTATATAAATATCAATTTCTGATAAACTTTTCAATTGCTAAAGGCAAATTGGAGTAGCCCAAAACCAGTGCAATAGTTAGATGGAGCATATACTATTATTAGGCTACAACTATTTTTGGACTGCAGACAGAAATTTGAAAGGAGAAAGTGAAGTGATTTTTATTTTTTGCTTGGGGGTATTTTAGTCTGTTTTTCTTGTTTTGCTTTGGCTTTGGGATTAGGTTCTTTTTTAATGGCTCTGTCTCCATCTTAAATAGTATTAAATCACTTCTTGATACTTYGTGATACCTCGTACAGGAATCACATCAAAAAAAGAACAGAAGTTTAGTCTACTGGTTTGCAACAAGTACTATATGTTGCCAAGGAATAACATATCCCTGCTTCCCCATGAGATCAGTGGTACAAGGTTATATTAGAGATACTGTATAGTTTAATTYCTCATTAAAATTAGAGCAGTTGCATGAAAGATTGAAGATATATATATCAGCAGTAAACATTTATGTATTTCAATAGAAGTAAGATGGGAGTCTTTGTAACTGAGTCTTATTTGAAGGCACAATTAATCTGACCTGTTTTGGGAGTCTACTTTAAAATGAGATGAGCCATGCCCTAGAAGTGCCTATTTATCTCAATTGTTTGTAAAGGGAGTTTAGGGAGTTTGGGTGAGATATAGACATCTACATGCATTGAGATGAGTCTTGCAGTGCATAACTACAGAGACAAAATGCAGACCTCTGATACAAGTGTTGACAGATGAAAAGATACAAAAAAATACATTTAACATATTTGTATTTTCTTGATTTGGAACCCAATTTTTCACTTTTCTTTTAAAAAAGGGAATAAATATTTTCAGTTAATGCTTTAATACTCTAGCATTTTGCTGTCTGTCAAACCCCATGTTTAATGCACTTAGAAGTGGAGAATATATTCTCTAGCCYATTATTGAAGTTTAGAGTTTTTTTCAGGAAATATTTTGGTGGGATTCTTTGTTATAATATTGGCAACCTGTGCTTCTGTAATATTTTTACACGTGGCTTCATTTCTCCCTATGGAATTAAGGATCAAATCTTAATATAACAGAATCTTTTTAAGGGTTCAATAACCCTGAGTGTGAATACAAAAGCAAAGTACTTATGAACTACTTTATTATATTTTAAAATTAATTTATCAAGTGGTGAAAAAAAACCCAAAAAGGTGCCCAAAACTTGCTTACAGAATTATACWTGCAAATATTTTTTTTTCTGATTTCTGCTTCTGAATATCAGATTGCTAAGAAAAACATAATATTTCAGTCAGCTTCTCATGTCTCTCATCCAGCAGCATATTTCTCTTAAAATCATATCATTCTTTCCTTCAAGGTCATACTTCAGTTCACTGTTTTGATTGCTCAGTTCTGAACTCCTGACAGTACCTCACATTTAGCACTAAGCTTGCTTTTTTCCTATTTKTTTTCTTTATTTCCTTCCAGCAATAACTCAACACTTCCTATATATTCCAAATTCTGTAAAGTCTCCAAAACATTTGATGTTGTCTGGTCAGTGATTCAGCCTATGACTAATGTGTCAAAGTTAASGCTCACATGAAAGCTTGCAAGCTAGAATTAAAGAAAACAAAAAGAAATTTTCTCACCCCTTTACAATGCTAAACCAATCACCCAGCATTACTCATAAAATTAAACAAAATGCTTAAGGCATTTTAGCCACAAATACCCATGCCAAAATTGCCTGCACATCCTATTCCCATTCTCCAAGTTCTTTCTCAAAATGCATTGCGTTTTACTATCTCTCTAAGGTGAGCTCTGTCTGTATCCTTTAAAAAGGGAGCACAAGGCATATGATATGGAACAAGTAACCTCCTTACCTTCAATACCCTCTCTGTTTGTTATCTGGTCTAGATACTAAAGACAGAGAGTTCTCTTTGTCTGGTCAAAGAACAGTATTATAGTTAATAACAAGGACGTTCAATATGCATAATAACATTTAAAATAAAATACAGGGAATAATAAATTATATATCTAGGGAATATTAAATAAATAATAATTTTAAAGAAATTCAAAAAAGAAGAAAATGGTAAAACTCATAGATTATAGAACAGATAAAAGYGAATATTCAGTAGAGATAGATGAGGGTAAAGCTCTGACATATATTTGTATTTTCTGTAACTCAGTGATTTTTTAAGGTTGGAGAAAATGTTTGTGCTACAAAATAGATCCTCAGTGACTCAAAACTTCCCATATCACATAATTTAGATTCAACATCTTGGCTATATACCCCATGCTTCATCATTGCACAGTTTCTCTGAGTCATGTCATAGCTTTCTTCATAGTAGTTTATCAAGYTGGTCAAGCATGACTTCCCCTGAGCAAATCTGTGCTGACTACCCTGATGGCTTTCTCATTCTTCATACCTGGAAATGGTTTCCATGATTAACAGCTCCAAAAACTTCCTAAGGATCAAAGTGAGGCTGTCTGGCCTGTAGCTGCCTGGATCATCCTTCTCACCCTTCTTGAAGACAGGAGTGACACTTGCTTTCCTCTGTCCTCAGGCAGTTCTCCCCACCGAGATGGTCATTCAAAGGTTATTTGAAARTGCTTTACAATGACATCAGTCACCTCCCTCAGTACACTGGGTGCATCCCACTGGAGCCAATGGAGTTACGTATGTCCAGTTTGCGTAAGTTTTCCCTGATCTGATCTTCTTACACTGAGTGACCTYCTTCCTCAAGACTTTCCCCCTGATCTTTTGGGTCTTGGATTGATGAAGGGCAATTTTGCCAATAACGAAAGAGACAAAAAAGGCATGTAGTACTTCATTCAGTCTCGTGTCCTGTGTCGCCAAGGCCTTGGCTCCATTCAGTGGCAGGTCTGCTTTTACATTAGTCTACCTTTTGTCACCAATGTGCTTACATAACTCATATTCAATTCTGGGTAGACTTTGACTTTCCTAAGCTCATCTCTGCACACTCAGACAGTGTCTCTGTATTCCTCACAGGTTACACATTCCTGTTTCCACCTTCTGCAGATTTCCTTTTTATGTTTAGGCTTTGAGGAGGCCAGAAGCTTCTCTCCTAAAGTTCAGGGTTGTGAACTTGCTTTGGCCCTGCTCTCTCCTCTCAGGTGGATTTTGAGCTCCACCATCTCATGACCACTGCAGCCAAGGCTGCCTTTGACCTTCRCATCCCCAACAAGTCCCTTCTTGTTGGTGAGTATGAGGTCTCACAGAGTACATGTCCTTGTTGGGTCCTCTATTACTTGGGTCAGGAAGTTGTTCCAGCAACGTCCTGGATTGCTTATGGCCTGTTGTGTTGTCTCTCCAGCAGATATTGCTGTGGTTGAAGGCACATATGAGGACCAGAACCTGCAGATGTGAGGATGTTCCTATTTTTCTGTAGAATGCCTGAACCACTTCCTGACCGTTCTGGTCAGGTGGCCTATAGCAGACACCCAGTATAWTGTCACTTTTACTGGTCTGCTCCTTGATACTTACTCATAAACTTGCAGCTCACCCTTCATCTCCAGGCAGAGGTCCATGAATTTCAGCTGCTCTCTCACATAAAGTGCAATTCCCCCTCCTCAAAAATTCTTCATCCTTCCATTGCAACACTTCAGTCATGAGAGCCAACCCACCACTTCTCCCTGATCCTAGTAAGACCGTAGCTGTACAACTGCACATAGATCTCTACCTCACCATCTGTATTTGCTATGCTGCGTGCCCTAGTGTACATGCACTTCAGAGTGGAACCCTACGATGYTGGTTTCCCAGAAAGAGTTTTGAGGGTTTCTCCATAGACGTGACTTGTAAGTGCTTTTATGCGAGTGCTGAAAATGTTCCTATTTAAGCCCTATCCTGTTGATTTTCCGATACCTTCCTATCACATCACTCGAGGCACTTAGCTCATCAACCTTGTCTGTTACTCCCTCACATGGCTGCTGGTATTTGCCTCCCTTTTACATAATTCCTAGAACAAATGAAAAGTTTCTCTTTGAAAAATATATTTTGTTCAAAGGTCCTCGGCTGCAGGCTTGGGTTTGAAGTATTYGTTGGTACTTTTTTTCTCTCCAAGGAGTCAAAAAACAGAGTCCACCATAGTGGTGGAAGTCACATAATGACATAAATAATCATCTTCAGTGCAGACATGTGAATCTGTTCCAGTAATTCAATTCCRCTTTTGTAGTTGAAGGACAGAACATACACCTTTGGGGTGTTTGTTTTTTGTCTGATATAAGGTAGACATCTGTTTTGGACAAATTAATAATTCAGGGGAAATTTCCTTTTTCTTTTCTTTTCAATAATAATAAATCAGCACCAAAAGAAAGTGTGAAAATATTTGTAGTGGAAGTATTAAAAAGATGAAGTTCTATATCTCGTAATAATTTAATAATTTTTTTGAGAATCCATTTCAATAGACTTCTATGACAATAATTCTCTGAAATGTTTTATAATCTTTTAAAAGAGTAGGTTATTTAAAAAAATAATGGTATGAATAACCTTAAAAGGACAAATGCAAGTCTTGTGAATTTGAGTGTTCTAAATAAAAATGTTATGCTAATACTTTAAAAATTAATTAATATGTATAATGTGTGCTCATTGTCCTGGCTAGAGCAGGAAGAACATCATAGCTCATGAGCTTTGGGTTTGAGCCAATCTAAAATCACTTCACAGCAGCAAGCTCATGAAAATTCCCTAGATTTCTCAGAACTAGTAACTAAATTATGACACCTTCGTGTTTCCCAAAAATAAGGTCATATGCTTCTGATATTGTTGCACAAGGCTCTAAGGAATCACTGAACAGAATTCACTTAAGCAGAGGGATATATCAGTCGTGTTCTCAGGTTTTTTTCATGCAGAGTGTACAGGTTTCAATTTATTACTTATAACACGCTTCTCACACATTCAATTAAAAAAAAAACCTGTTGTATTCATGGTGAATTGTCGTGGGCGGTTTTCAAAACCAAAATAAGCTTCTGCCGTTATCAGGAGTCTAAATCTGATCACTAAGAACATAATAATAAAACTTGCAGTTTGATATCAATGTCATACAGTGTGTCAATGCAAAATTCAGGGCTCATCTCTTTCTGTTCCCGCCCACCCTTGGAATGCTCAGCGGTTTTTCTCAATTTTTGTAATACAGTATTTCTTTTACCTTTGCTCTTATGCAATTTTTTTTTTCCCCTTTTTTTTTTTTTTTTCCGGTGGTCTGAAAAAATTTATGTCCTCTTGCTAAAGACCTCTTTCCCAAGTGTTTTTGACATTACTGGACAAGACATTTTCAACGTTACTGGAAAAAGGTATATGTACTTTTACACTAACATTTTCTAAACTTTAGGTTATGTTTCCAGGCTGTTTGTATTTGACCACTAAATCTGTAGCTAACTTGAGTGTACATCCTCCAACATTTTTTGSAGTCTCTAATCTAGGTGGGGGGGAAAAACAGGATAGCACATAGAAAAGAGGGCCTCTGATCTACTAAATAAAACTTTTATTCTTTGCAGGATGTGAAAAACTTAGTATATAGTTTGGTTTAATATGAAATCAGTAGGACTGTGTAGAGTTTAACCGCAAGACTCTGGGAGCTAGAAAAGGATGATTGCTAGCCTCTTCTACCKTAAGTATGTAACAGGCACTTCACTGAGTGATTGCCCTTTTCCATAAGAAATGGCCTAACTATAGTAACTGAAATCCCTCGAGAAGTAGGTTTCCCAAGATGCAGGAGCTGTCAGACTGAAGTCTTGTAAAGGATTTAAAGTTGAATATTTTGTTCCTTCTCCTTAAGTTCCTGACAAAATAATTTTGAGAGGTCAATACAAGGAGTATTTAGTTCAACACAGTATTCTAAAACAAGGTGATAATCCTCACTTCACAATCAAATTATTATAGCCTTTATAATTCAGGGTTTTTTTCTGTCTCTGAACAACATTAAAAGTAACTAAAGTAGAGACATAATAATATCTACCACAAAGTATTAAATGTTCCCAGAACTCAAGACAAAAAGTTCTCCAATGCATACTATATTGACATACTAAAAGTAATATTTTATATCTTTGAAAATCTACAACACCCAGGAGCACCACAGTGACATTAATTTCATTCCAAAAAATGCCAAAATACATCCTGTATATGTGTATGTCACCACACACCTGTTTTAACAGCAATATTTTGCACTCAGTTTTATTCCTTAGAATTTCTAGTCTTTTGGAGAGTAATTTTTCAATAATTATTTTTTTAAACTTTAGAAAAATTATGTAAATTCTTATATCTTAGAACTATTTCTCTTTATAGGTTTCTTATGCTCATTAACTCAGTGGAATACCCTGAAAATACATAATATTCTTTGTCAAAACTGGTATAGATGTCGTTCTATTTAGTTTTTCATTTCTGGACTGAATAAATGTTTGAGATTTTTTCTTTTAAATGTGTAACTGCACAAGGACAATTGTGAAAAGCAATGGCAAGTGCCATTTTGATCTTCAGTGAAATGGACTGAGTTTGAATAATTATCTGAATCTATTTCTTCAAAACAAAATTCAAATAAAAGCTATAAGTTTCTGGAGTACACTGTGTTCCCAGGTTTATCACTTTTTATCTGTCACATCTGTAGGTTTATTAAGCCAAAAGTGCTACCACAGATGTCTGGTAATGTAGCTGTAATAATACATGTTGTAATCACATCATTTTTCAGTATACTTTTTCTCTCATAATTACTTATGCCAATGAAGTTGATAGATGATGGGATTCTGTGATCTTTTTAAAAGAATCATTGAATTTCTTATGCCCAAGGTGGTGCCTTTTTGTACTTCAAATGAGTTGGAGATAAATGTAGGAACCTGTAGACCTCAGTGTGCAGTGCTGGTGGTTAATCTCCCAATTTTGAGTTCCTTTTCCTGGGAATCTAATTTCTGTGTGATCAGTCAGTTTTGCAAATTTATTTTCAACAAAGTGAAATGTAGAGAACATTTAACTTTGCTGTAGAAACTGCAGACAGACTCCAATTTAGAAATGTCGGGGGTTAGAAACAGACTTTTCTTGTGCTCTCATGCGCTTATGTTTCATCTCTCTTTTCCATGCATCCCCTGAATATGCCTTGTTTTCTTTTAATGAATATATTCTTTTCCGGACTGAGTATTTTCATATGATGACAGAAAAAATACCAACCCCCCTCCAAAAAAAACCCCATGAAAACCCAAACAGACCAACACAAAAAAAACCAAAACAAATAAACAAATAAGAAACACAACAAACTCGAAGATTTTGCCATAATGATTTATCTTAAGGCTCTTAGGTTCACCTATCTCTACTTGAAAACCTATTACTGTTAACATACTCACATGCAGAAATTACATAGTTAGTCAGTGAGGACACAAATAAGGTCAAAAGAGTAGAGAATTCTTATAACTTTTAGCCACAAGTGAATATATTAATATGAAAAGTTTGTCTTTTCCTACTAAAAGGAAATCCATTAATATAATGAGATGATTTATTGGAATTTCTAAGTTCAGTTGTTCATTTCTCATTTAACGTATTTAACAAAGAAGTATTGCAATGTTTCCATTTCATTGTATGTGTTTGTTTCCATCTTTTCTTGGTATATCGCTCAGTTTAGTTCTGTTCAACAAGATTTCCCTTTTTGTGCAACTTTGTTTTCTTGGTTTCTTAGTAAGACTTTCCTCATAGCTGCTCAAATGTCAGATATTTTCCAGACGTCTATTTTTAAAATAAAATTTCATTCTGGAAATAGATAAATATTCATATAATTTGTTTCCCTTGTGGTGTTTAAAGAAAATTATAACTTTCCAAGCAACAGCAGTATAATTATATGTAAAAAGCCTCTTAAATAATAGACTAAATTATGCAGTATATCAGAAGCAGAAATAAAAAATGTTGCGACAGACTTTTATCACCAAGCATAGAACAAAAAAAGGAGTTATTTAAAATACGTGTTTCTTTACTTAACCAAATTCCTAAAAACATAGCCCCTTGGCAAGTCACAAAATATTTAAATAGTTATGCTATTAGGAAGAATAATATTGTGAAGAATACATTGAAAATCAATGGCAAACTCTTCATATTGCTCATAGATACACAAAAAAAATAACCAAAACACTCAGTCATTTATCCCCTGTGTTTTCCTGGTGTGGTTTCTTGGGTTTTTGTTTGTTTGTTCATTTGTTTTTTCTCTCTCCAGTTATAATATAGAAATGAAAACATTGTCTTAATTTTTTTTGCAAATTTTGGTATGGTTTAGGATTATACCATCAGGATACTGGAATTTAAAAAAGAAGTTTTCACTCAAAATTACATATGAAACAGTGTAATTGAGATATTTAGGCTTTTAGATGTAGAACAAGTAGTTGAAGAAATATCTTGTAAGAGGCAAAGGCTGGCCAGCTCTACCAGGCTAAACAGAATTCAGAGGACAATGCAAAATTGACCATGAGAAGAAGCTGCCAAGCAACAAGTGCTACATGACATTTCTATGGAAAATAAGCCAGGTAAACACTCTTAAACAGATGTGTCACTAACGAAAAGCTTTAATACTGATTTACAAATGCAGGCAACACAGAAGGTCCTCAGGGAATGGTTCTGGCATGGATAACAAGATAATTTGTTTGTTGTTTTATTAAATAGAAATATACAGACGTGATACAGACTTGGTGGCAACAAAAAAAAAGAGAATTTCTTATGCATATTTTCAGACTAGTTCATTTTAAATCTATAAAAAAAAGAAGTTCCAGTGATTTAGCAATGTTTAAAGAAATAAAAGCTTTTCTAAAGAAGCTACAATACATTTCAAAATATTATACCCTCTTCAGTTTTGGCACTTATCTTACAAAATTCGAAACAGAAATGCAATCTCAGATTTTGAGATTGCACTTGAAAATAAAATTATTAAGGCTGAAAAGACTACATGAGGTCTCAAGGCTCTTATATTCATTCTGATTTATAAGTTTCAGCCATTTGTCAACCAGGGACTGCTATTCATGTATTTTACACTAGGGAGCTGTTAGATACAGAACAGAACTAACATATAAGCAGGATATTTAAACTTCAATACTCCTGTTCCCTTCTGACTTTTGGAAGCACAGCCAAGAGGACCATTAGTTTTTCCTCGCTCTTTCAGCTTCAGAGCTCATGTATCATGGCGTGGCTTCAGGAAAGGCAGCAGTGTTCTTCTATAACATGCCCTACAGTAGCGGGGAGGATAGTTCTCTCAACATGTGAGAAATATGAATTTAAACAACTGCAGAAGGCCTGGAATGCAGGTATCTGTCTTCCTAGAATATGCTCTGACCGTGACTACCCACCCCACTCTACTGAACACAGAAATTTTACTTTGTGTTGTGAGTGGAGCCTAACAAAGACCATGCAAATTTCTTAGCCACAAACTTTTTTATGTTCAAATTGTCTTGGACAAGTTGAAGCTGTCTTGAAGTCCACTTAGTTCAAATGCTGATTCTAATGTATCAGGTGGGTAGGTAGTGATTTGTCTATGCCAAGGCATTTTCCCACAAGCTATGGATTTTATTACTTATTTCCCTAAGTTAGACTCTAGATGGTTTATTTTTATTTATGTATCATTCTATGGCTCTTAACTTCTTAAATCCTCTCCAATCTTCATATTTATGAGTTCACTACTATCTGGGATATTCACCCGTAGGAAAATCTGCAGAGTTATGGAATCCCATTATCTAATATCAAGAGGATTGTGCTTCCATCTTCAAGAATATTATTTTCTGAATTTATTCACAAACAGTTTGTTCTCTACCATGCCAACATTTTCTTTATATGATATGTCTCTCTACCTTTTCTGATAGTTCTGTTCCTAACATATTTATAGAAAGCTGTCATATTCCATTCATATTTTGTTAGCCATTCAGATTTTTTTTACTATACTGAACAAGAAAAGGCTCCTGTAGTCTCCTGTTGTAAAAGTGGGCTCTCAACTCCTCTCATCACTTTACTTATTGTCTGTATTTGGTTCATTCTGAATTCATGTTTCTTGATCACAAAAAGGTACAAAATAAGTAATTTTTTAGTCATAGTATATAAGACATCAAGAAAAAAATCATATGCAACATTCTTAATTCATCTAATAAATCTTTCTTGCAAAATATGAGAATGGAATCTTTCCTTTTTGGAGTTATGGATTTAGGTAGTTTACAGTCATTCTCTAGTCTCTTCCATTTTTCTTTACTTTGCTTGTTCTACATAGCAATGCCTCTGTTAATCTGAAATTTTTTTCTAGTCTCTTTCAGTGACATTCACCTGCACAGACTATTACTATTAAATTTATCCTCTCATTTGCATTCTTAATAATTCAATTTCATTTTTATGACACTCTGATTCATACAGACTGTTTGGTCCGACTAAAATCTTAAATACTTAAAAATCTAATTATGCTTTAATAAATTTTCTGATTAGATGGATTTGTCATTTTCCTGGGGAGGTTTATCAACACTCTTTGATAAAAGACAAGAGATGAAAAACTTGTGGGTTTTGTTTCTTTCTAATCAAAAGAAGTGTAAAGAAGAAAATTACTTTTCTTTTTGTTATTTATGCATACTTCAAAAATACACTGTCATGATTTTCTGCTTGATTTCCAGTCAGACTATTTTTATCCTTGCAGATATTCAATATTATTCTTTTTCTTTTTTTTTTTTCCTTCATCATTTATGTAAAGAACAGACAAGGAGAAAAAGAGAAATTGGATGTAAAAAAAAGGTTTCATAATATGAAAGCCTACATTTGAGACAGAAATCGTTTTAAGCTGTATCCTTCTACAGGCAAATCTGCACTAAACTTAAACTACTCTAGCAAAACCACTTTTGGTGGCTCTTTGCAGGTCACAGAGTACTTTCAGATATTTTCTCTGGCATTTCTATGCAATGTGCTGCTGACATGGCACCAAATTACTTACCCGTTCTAGAAATATCAGCAGTTTTATTTTTCTATTTTGCTGGAGTAAATATGGTAACATATTGGTAAAAGATGGAAAGTTTGCATAATCATTTCTGAACTTCTAAATAAAGAACATGTCTACTGCACCCTACGTATAGATCAACCGTTTGCCTCTCCAGTTTGTCAGGACACCTTTTTAATTGTCTGCTACTGTGTATTGAAATGCACAGAACTCAGTAGCAACATAGGTAAAGTAAGTATGTGTGAAATAATAATTTGTTTAAAAATGTTTCAGAATGAGACAGAAGAGGAAAAAAGCCAAAACAGATAACAAGATAACACCACCTTTTTCATAGATACTATGGATATGTAGGTTTTAACTTTCTCACTTAGCTCAAAAAATTTCACTACTTCATAATATTCATGACAATAACTTCTTCATGATTCCACTTACATTTTTCTTTTTTCTTTCTCCAGGGATCCACGGCATCTTATTTTCTCAAAAATTTTAAGTGAAACTTTTAAAGAATAAGTGACATTTGGTTAATTCRCAATATGAGATATGAATTCTTTCTTTAAAAAAATAATCTGCATAAATTCTAATAACCTAGATTTCTAAAATTGTCAGAACAGTAGAAAGAAAAGAAATGTTGTATTTTATAATATTTAACTGTGTTTAACACAGTCCCAAGGTATGTTTATCAATGGTAATTATCCATTCAATACTAAATTAATATCACCTTAAATTGTAGAATAATTACATGTGTAGAAGCAACTTAATTTAATTCCTTGCATCATGTCAGTCCATTTTTTTATACAGAATATGCAAAATCAAATGTTATAAGTATTTTCTTCAGTTAAAGGTAAGCCATTTGAAGAAAGATTAGAAAAGTGTAAAATATATGGAAAGAGAATAATAAGGAAAAATTAACACAAAATATTACTCTGTATTATTCCTTTTAATATTGCATTTTTATTGCTACATATATGGGTTAGATACTGAATGTGAGAAATGGACATACATTATTATGTCAAAAGCAGAAAACAAGGAGCCTCAAATGCATCTATATTGCTGCTTCCCTGATAGGACTTATATACAAGCACTACTCTCTTGATGTGCTGTGACTTCCAAACCAATGATGTAACTCCACTGTCAACAGGCAATGAAGCTCTAGAAATTAAAGGTCAACACTATACTTTTGTCACTGCGTAAAATTTCAGTTGATTGTCTTTAAGTACCATATTCATTACAGTTATTCTGAGAGATTCTTCAGAGTGTTTCAGTACTGATCATAGACAGTGGATAAGTACTTTGACCACAGATTCTTCTGGGTTTTTTGGACAAATACTAACGAGTAATCTTTTGTGATGTAGTCTATATAGACAAGACAAATGTGGAAAAGAAAAGAAAAAAAGAAAAGCAAAGACAAATTAAATGTTTTGATTCTTTTCTTAATGAGAAATCAGAAAACTTAGAAGAGTTAAGTTGTTACCCAGGTTTTTTCATCAGACTTGAGTTTCCATTGGGATATCACAGAGATCAGCACAATGCTTCATCCTTTTGGCTTTTTTTAATTGTCTACAAATAAACATGAAGTTTCTACTGAAAAAAAACAAGTGGGATGACAAGAGAAAAATAAAGGAGAGTAAATACTATTGAAAGGGAATCAGACTCCAGGACAATCTGATATTCTTACCTTATTCAAGCAAAATATATGTTAATGTAGTTACATAAAAGCTAATACATCTACATTTGGGAACATAGTTCCTATTGACTTTACGAGAGATTTTTAAGGAGCACAGTGAAGCAGTGCTGCTGGTACAGTGCTGTAGCCAGAAAATCTATTGCAGTCCCTGCACACATACAGAGAGCAGAGTGAGCAGGAAAGGAATGTCACTGCTGTGTACAGCATTGGCAAGGGAACGGTTGGACTTCTGAATGCAGAGATCTACTCTTAAAATGGAAGCTGAACAACTGAAAGAGGTAAAAGGACAAAATATACAGATGGACAAAATGCTTTACACTTCAAAACCTAATGCTTGCCACACCACTGACTGTTTTTCAGCCTTGTTTACTCCGACTCTGTACTGCGGTATCAATTATCTTGTCATGTGGGAAGGCTGAAGCAGAAACACAACATACACTGAGTTTCAGAATTCTAATTTACTTAACCTAATTATGTTGTCATTCATAATGTTTTATGTATGACTGCTGTTTTTTCAGCAGAGAAATGCGGTGAGGAGTGAATAAAAAGTAGCTTTTCTCCTCCACAGGAGGGAAGGGGTACATGTTGGCATTTAAGTAACAGCATCAATCACCCGAGGTCCTCAGCCAGTGTAGACTGAAATAGATCCGTGTCTGCTCTTTTGTTTCCATTCCCAGACTTGTTGTAACAGTTGTACCTTCTTTCTACTTAATCTATTTTCRCCACAGAAGAAGTACACATCAGAAACAACACATCAGTTCATGTTTTTGACAGGTCTGAGCAAATGTATTATGTAGGTGTTGTTGCTTTTATTATTAATATTCCTGTTATCCAGTAAGATATGACGTGAGACATATCTCCTTCAAATTTATAGAGAAATAATAAGGAAGTTGCACTGACACATTCTTATTTAACATTTCCTTTCAGTGAAACATTTTTGTAAATATTTAAACCAAAGAGCATATTACATTATGAAGAGATTTCAATAATATCATACCATTTTTGTGCCTTAAAAATAAAATATTTTTCATTGAATATCACACAGTTGTTTGTCAAGTTAGCAATCAGAAACCAAGTTGAAGCAGGACTGCTTCACTAATAGCTTGTAGTAATTAATGATTTTCATACCTTTGAGCACATAGATCATCAATATGTCAAGAGTGGCAGCTGTGTGGCAGAGCTGAGACGTGTTGGCCTAACAAAGATTCAGTGCTGTGGGGTAAAAGACACATTAACTTTCCATAATGCTCTAGGTTGTGCAGAGATACATCAATCAGGCACAGGTAAAGCTAAAAATCTATTTTTGCTGTTATTGTTTTGTAACTGATACTCGATCTAACCCACAGCCAAATATATATGGCCCCTGTCTTTATACCTTTATATTACTCTATATGGTAGCATCCATGTGGAAATAGTGTAATGCATGGAAAAGCCTAGAATCAGCCCAGCTCTGGACTAATCATTAGACTGAAGATACTAGGAAAGATGTCAAGAGCATTCACACTGCTTAGATGAAGTACTTTTCTTCTTTTTCATTTGTGGCATATAGAAAGGGACAGGAGAAGAGAACATGAAAGCAATGTTGCTTTCTATGTTGAAAGCAATGATGTCTGGAGAGAAAAACAGATGGATAACGGGAAGTACAGTCATGACTGCAATCTCGTGATAACTCACTTACCAGGAGGGTGATTCCTGTAAACATGGTCACAGGAATTGCACTTCAAGATTCTTCCTTCTGGCCGACGTTCTAGAACTCAAAGGTAGAAAAAAAAATCAAGTAGAACCACATGTACTTTCTATTGTCTACATGAAAAAAATATTAACTACAGACACGTGAAATGCTTTTAAAACTTCCTTTCTCTCTCTAGTCTTGAAGTTATTATAAAAGCAAGCTTTTATTTGAGAAGCTGAAATCAGCAAAAAAGTGGAGAATACAGATTCATACAGCTGATGCATCACATTCACCTAATGTAAAAATGATTAGAATATGAAAAGGACAATGCATGATTAATGCTTCTGCAGCTTGGTTTGTTTTTTTTTTTTTTCAAATGTGGAAAATTTACAGTTGGCTTTTGTGTGCTAAACTGCCATGGATCTTCCATTAAAAAATGTTTTTACAGGTATGAATGATCATCATGGCATGGATATCTCTTCCTAGGCTTCATATGTAACCTATCCTAATTACTTAAGCTGTTTAAATCCTAGTAAATCACAGTAAAATAGGATTGCTAGCTAAGGATGCATGAAACAACAAGTAAAAATATTTGGTCTGCTGGAAGTTAATAACTTGACTTCAAGTTTAGGGAATGGCAATTATTATATAGCAGGAAGCTAACCAGGTTCTTTGCCAAGTTGTCATTTTATAAAAAAGAAATTAAAATATATTCTTGTTCCGTGTTTTGTAGCAAATTTAACTTGGTACACTGTTTTGTTTCAGTCAGAATGTTAAAAAAAATAATACAAAGCAGTATAAAAAGTACAAGACTGTGGGCTGTGCAGAGAACAAATGAGAATGCAAAATTCTACTCAATAGCTGAATGTGGCAACATAGAAGCAGAGGACTCCTTTCAGTCCTGAAACTGATGATGATAGCCCACTTCTGATCTGTAGTTTAGTAGCAAATTATTAATATTCTCAAACTTAATCCAAAAGAATCACTGTAATTTCTGAAGAGAAGAACATGACCAAGTTATCACATAAATTATGTTTACTTAAGATACTGAAGAATATCAAAATAATAACAATATTTATTCTGAGATGAAAACATTTAGTTTCATGGCAATGAAAACAGTTTTAAAAAGGGAAATGCAAAACAGTAGATTATAAGCAATGGCAAGTTGTTTCTACAACTGTTCCAGGATCTCAGTGGAATAATTACTCAGTTTGCTATTTAATGTCTGCTTCCCGTGAACTGTCTTGCCTAGAGGAAATTATTGATACTACATGAATATTTAAGAAAGAAAGTCATTGCCCCTGGGTATTTCAGGAAGTATTTACTAGACCTTCATTGACTGAAATAGGAGCTGAAATGGCTACTTACCAAGTAGATACATATATTTAGATACCTGAATGTATTTGCAATTTGTGAAGTGCAGGAGTCCAAGGGTTCCCATCAATTGTATAACCATAACTCCTGTGCTAGTTGAGGGTTTTAAAGGAATCTTGTCTGACATTCAGCTGCTGAACTGAAATGGGAGCTGATCCTCTGTAGTTATGGGTCCTGTGGCGTATCTTTCAGCCACAGCCTCACATGGAGGTCTCAAACATCCTCAGCACCTCAAGTTAAACTGACCACCTATTGCTAAGCAATTMAGCTGAATTTCTTTTTTTTTTTAAATACCAAAAGTTAGGCAGCATGCAAACTAATTTTTGTCATGAGTACTCAGGAACAAAAGGAAGATGAGGAAACAGGAAATAGATTTCAAACATTTAAGAAGATATATTTTTATTATGTCTTGTAATGATATAATTGAGACCCCAATATTAGCTCAGTTGGTCAGAGCATGGTGCTAGTAACGCCAAGGTTGTGRGTTCAATCCCCATACAGGCCATTCACTTAGGTGTTGGACTCTATGATCCTTGTGAGTCCCTTCCAACTCAGAATATTCTGTGATAACTTCTACTGTTGGGTTTTCTGCACTGTTTTCTGGGGGAAAGAAAAAAAAACAACAACAAAAAAACAGAAAAAGAAAAAAAGACAAGTGAGTTAGATGTTACTAATCAACTATTGAATTGGAATGAAAGGGTGAAAAGCTCATAACTCTAATAAGCACAAAAGAAAATATTATATGGGTCTTAATGATTTCCAGCTTGAGTGGAAAGTATATTTCATTGTCAAACCTATGTAACATTTTCATCCATCTGCCTGTCTGAAGTACTGCAAGGTAGCAGTTGTTCCACGAACTTACTGGTGATTTAATGCTCAATGTTTTTTTCCCCATTCCCTGAATTTTACAAATATAGAGGAAAAGCACTGGGGAAAATTTGAAACCTTTTTATAACATATTTTGCCAAAAGAATAAATTAATTTTTATATTGATTAAAAGTTCCTCAGCAAATGAAACAAAGATTTAAACTAATACCATATTCTCCCAAACACATGTTTTTCCTCAAAACTTTTCTTTGGTATTTATCACGTGAAAATTGGCCACTGACTTTCATGTGCCTTTATCAGTTATAAGATGTAGAACACTAAGAAACTAGGAAAGAACACTGTGCTGGGATAATGTTTTTTATAGTAGCTTATGTGAGACTGTGTTTTGGAATTGTGATGGAAACAGTGTTGCTAAAACAAAGATGCTTTAGTTAGTGTTGAGCAACACTCACAAAGAGTAAAGGCCTTTTCTGCTTCTCTTTGCTCGTTTTTGTGGTGTTCCTTTGGACTATCTTCAGCTTGTTCATGTCTCTTTTGAATTGTGGTGACAGGAACAGAACTCAATACTCAGGTGCAGCCTGACGGTTCCTGAGAAGAGTGGGCTGATCATGTCTCTGTCTCCGCTAGTAATGCCCCTGCGAATGCAGCCCTGGATCCAATTTGAGACAAAACATGCTTGCCTACTTATGCCTGTTCCGTCACGCTACCATGCTCCAGACAACCTCAAAACACTGCCTGATAAGCCCTTCTGACCCTCTGGAGACCTCCAGTTGCTGGTTGGGCTTGTGGAGCCAACAGCCAGCTTGGGTGACCATAGAGTCYGTAGCCTAAGACTGCAGGTGAGCAAAGCAAGCAGCAGCCTGGCAGAGTGGACTGTGCTTCCTGATGTTACTCCTTTTTGGTTTGTTTCGGTTTTTTATTTAAAAACACAATTTCCTTCCCTAATCGATGCTGTATATTTTTATTATCAAACTTACAGATTTCAGCAGGATAATATCATTATAATAATTATGAATATCCGAATTTGAAGTCTCCTATACTTACTTTATTAATTACATGTAAATGTCATTTAAAATGAAAGGTGGCAGTATGGGTGAGAAGTGGCAACACACCCACCTTAATTATATTTATAATCATTATTATTTGGTGAACAGCTACACTATATCCTGAAAGCTCTTCCACTCCAAACTTATTTGTTAAAACTTTTCCTGACATCAGGCTGACATACACACACATACACACACACACAAATAAAAATACTTGCAAGGTGTATAGTTGATGTCATATTTTGACTCTTATTGGTAAAAGCAATTTGAGGTAAAACCAAAACAAAGCAAGAGAGAGAGAGAGACAGTCAGAGACAAGGAAAGCGAAAAGGAAAAGGAAAGCGAAAGAGGAAGATCTCTCCAGTAGACACCAAGGAATTGGAGTGGCAGGGATCTCCCATATGAGTGTAGTCCTCTGGAGGCCCTCTATAGTGGAGCAGGTGGCTGCCTCGAAATACTTTTCTGATAGTACTTACGTTGTTTCTGCAGGAACCTGCTCAGAGTCCCTGTCATTTTTTCCTGATTATGATGCTGTTAGTACTGGCTCGAGAATGCTTTGATCAGGTGCAGAAATTGCACTCTGATTTGATGCTAAGTTCGGTGCATATATATTACTGGTGTGCTTACCACGTATTTAGCTGACAACTATCTACTTTGTCATCCATCAAATCTTGATTTTCCTCTAGTGCAAGCTAAAATCTACCAAAAAAAATAAAAGAGGGAGTAGAAAAATGAAGGTCACGGATAAAAATCTTCACCCCAGCAACAGTCACTTTCCACAATAATAATACTACCACCTTTTGCAAGTGTAAGTAAAGAAAAATAACAGCAAAAAATAATTGTATGGCAGTAATACCAAAGGAAAAAAAAAATATTGATACATCAGCTTAGTTGAAAGGTTAAGCAATTGCAAATGAAAGGGAGACTGCAGGGGTGAAAGCCTCCAAGTAACCAAGTGGAGCCCCTTAGTATTGCAAAGCTTAAAGTGTTTAAGGCACAGTGTAACAGAGGAAATGGAAAGGAGAATATTTTAATTACAGGATTTAATCCCTTCTTTCAATCACAAGAATAAGTCAGTAGAAATACAGGACATCCTGGACAAATTTGGGAACCACTGAAGAATTAACAGTCATATAGAGAATCCAATTCTCTGAATTTGTTAAAATGGACAATAGTTTGTTGAGGGTTTTTGGTGGTGATTGTGAAAACACAGGAAGCAAAGAAGAAAAAAAACTGGTTCTGTCATTGAAGTTACCTTCCTTGAACATCACTTGAAAGCATGAGGTCAAAGCAGAGTTAGTATTGACACCATGGTTGCTCCCAGATCATTCTGTAGCCTTGTTTCCATCTTTGTCTAAACAAAATATCCTTTGGATGCAGATTTCTTACTGTGACTCATACCCTTTTTATTTAAACTATAATTCTGCAAGCACTAACATTTCAGGGCAATTCCAAASTCAGGCAGAGTTCATCGATACAGGAAAGAATAGGAAAGAAGGTAAGAGGTTGAAGATTGCCAGATGCTGATATTTTCTAGAAAGGTATCAGCTCCATGAACATGTACTCAGTTTTTCTTTAAATACTGGTTTTGATTTTACTTACCTAAACCTGTTACTGTGTTTAAAAATTTTTGAGAGTAAATCCTCATCACAAATTAAGAGGCTAGGAATATAAGACTGTGTAAGTCAGGAATTTAAAAAAGAAAGAAAGAAAGATAGATGGAGAGTCCCCAATTCCAGAGTATGCAGCAGAGAATATTAATTCAATGTAGCTTTGGATGAAAAAATCGGGGATTTTTTCTGTTTGTTTGTTCATTTGTTTTTTGTTTAATTTGTTTTGGAGGATGGGATTTCTCCCGGAGGAGGCAGCAGTTAGCTGCTGAATTTGTGACTTGATTAATTGTTCTTTAACTCAAGGTAAAAAAATTCCATATGCAATACAGGTGCCTCTTTCCATACATTAGAAATTGAAGTAAATTAAATATTCCGTACTATTAGATGCTCCTCTTGGTTTGTTGCAACAGGATCTGGTTGCACAGCTGCAGTCTAACTATGGTAACAGACTTTATTAAGAAGAATGTGTGATATATGTTTCGTATCTATTGTAAAAACAGATGCTTTTAAGTGAAAAATAAAGATAAAATGTGATAAAAAATGACAGCTAAACTACAAAGATATTAACTGCCTTGCTTTTCTTAAAGAAACTTTAAATTTAATCAACATTCAGTTACTGAGCCAAATCATCATGTTTTAAAAATACATTATGATGCAGTAGGTGGAAAACATTTCATATCAAAAGCTTAATACATCAAGCTGCAAGGCTGGTTTCAGATGAATTACATCTGAAATATTTTAGTCAGCTGCTGAGATTTAAAAGCAGCATTTTAATATATTGATATATGACCCACTCTAACCACTGCCTTCCACAGTGCATTAAAAAGCTGAACAAAAGCATTAAATAGCTTCTTCATTTTATTTTTTTAAGCATACTACATACTGCTTTTACTGTTCTGTCTTTAAATTCACCAACAAAGTTATACAGAACACTAAGTTTGTCGTTACCATAAAAGCGATGTTGTTATCATAAAAGCTTGGCTATTTTAGGCAAACTTATAAATTCTTCTCTCTGCAGTTAAGTAATAAATACCCTAATTTGCCATTGACTGAGAGTCTGTGTGTCAACAAGATCAAGTCATAAAATCCCTTACAGTTAGATGTTGTTAAATAGTAGATGAAATGAAATATGCCCTGTGCTGCACCTTACAGTTTTTCAGAGCTATTTCCAGGAAATTCTCAAAGGCTGCTTTGAACGAACTAAGATACGAACAGAAGGCAAGTGGACACAGGCAGTGAGAGAGGCACAGGCATTCTCACTCAGGGCAACAGTGTAAGCATTCCTGAGAATGGGGAGGTACTGAAAGTCCTGGAGAAGCAGTGGCTAGGACTCCACAGGTGAGGAGACATCCACCATTTACACTGGAAGATCAGGAAAGCATGGAAAAGTTTTGGAGGACTGATATGAAGAAAGCAATAAATGGTAAAAAGGGGTTTCTGTAACAGCACTTTGTAGTGAGCAGGAGCTAGGGCTTCTCAGTGGTGAAAGGGTAACTGGTGAACTCAGGGCTGAGATTAATAAAGTGAAAGCAACGATGAGTTGAGAGGATGGAAAGGTTTGAAGAACAGAGAGGTTTGATGAGATGAGGAAGAGGTAGTTTATGGGATAGTAAAAGATCAGGAAGACAGCAAGTCACAGCATCCGTGAAGTTAAAAGAATAAAGAAGTGATGATGATTAGAACTCTAATCAATGTTAGTGATTCTAAATGCACTTTTTGGCTTAGGAAAGAAAATACTTGTAGACTGTAATCTATCTCTTGCTGATGTTGATTCAGTTGCCTGTACATACCACATAGATATCTATTGCTACCTGAGGCATGCTGGATGATCTGAGATGTCCTTTTCAGACCAGGAGCGGTGGCACAGAACAGGAGCACACAAGCTATTTGGCAGTGTCAGCTACAGACCATGTGGAATGCTACTGGATACCTCACAAAGCAGGAGATGGAAATGCATGGGTGGTTAAACCAGGTCCACAAGCCTACTTTTTACATGCAGTAAGCATGATCACATGATACCAGGACAAGCTGTCCACATGTTGTCAGATACTTAGAAACCTCAATTATCCAACAGCCTGTTTTGTCCACAGTTAACAAAGTGGTTTTAGGATAACAGCTCAGATTTTACATTATAGTTACGTAAAGCCAGGTGACATAAAACCTACTCCTGTATCATGCTGCAAAGAGACACCTTGCAACTGTCATTAVTGTCTACAGACATGGAAGACAGTAAATTAATATATTGCCTTTGGTCCTTGGCTGCAAGGATAGCTCTATACAACCAGGGAAAGGTCCAGCTTATTAGATAAGTTAGCACTATGTTTTATCATTTGTGCTACATTTGTTTTCTTTCTTTTAATGTTAGGAGTGGGTTTCTTGACCATGAAAAATGTTCTAACTCCCAGAATAGGGCGTCTGGCCCTCATTCAAAGCTTCCATTTGTGTCATCTAACCACTTAAACACTTGGTTAGCTTTCAGCATGTGTCTGAATCCTCTACTGCCAATAAAAGATAACTTGAAAAGTAAGTGAATAATTCACTAAAATGGAGTAACGAAGCTCTTTCTAATTCCCACTAAAAGGGAAGTAAAATTCCCAAATTAATTTTCAATTTAATCCTCCTTAGCGGAATATTTGCATACCTTCAGGAACAGAAACATAAAGGCACTTTAATATGATTAATTCTATTTCATTCCCTCAGATGTCTTGCTTGAGAAAAATGCATGACACATGGTTGAAAATGTAATTTTCTTCCTAACTCTTTATAGATAATCATTGTCTATATTTATGTGTCCACAATCACATGGTTATACATACAGAGCTGGCATGTTTTCTTCATCTTTGCTAATGCACAAACAATAGATTTTGGTTTTTTATGTACAAGATGTTAACCCATCAATCCCAAAGCATGACAAGGAAGACAACAGACCAAGTAGCAGAATATCATCAAAACCAAAATTAAGCACTAAAACACTTCCAGTGCTAAATGTGGCAATTTCAGGAAATGCTTTCTGACTCACAGACCAAATGCAAGTTCCTACAAAGTGAAGTGGGTATGTTCACTCTACATAAAACCTGACTTTAGATGTCTTCTAAGTTTCTTGGTATACCCTAGTGGCCCTAAAGTATGTATCACATACATATTGCTCTATGGGTGAGAGAAAAGTTTGAGGGTATGCAACACACAGGCATAACATAGAGCATGGAAAAACATACCACAGTAGTACTATTTGTACCCTCTCATAGGTAGTTGTCTCCAGAATGAGGTATCTTTAGGAATATATCTTTTTCTGAACCTTGAACCTGTGTTTTGCAGTCTAGTGACTTAGTCAGGATCCTCCAAAAAAGGATGGAAGAACAAACTGACAATTAAACAGAATGGATGACCATCCATTGGCCCTACACCTATTATTGTAGCGCCCTAAATATAGCTAAAGTAATGTGAGATGTTATCTCATCCACCTGCCTTTTTTTTTTATCTGATATAGAGATGTCTAAGCCTATACTATATTAAACACTTAACACAAGAAAGCCAGTTGAAAAAGAGAGGACTTCTTTGGCCTTCTCAGACATAACTTATCTTTAGGAACAGCCTCTCTAATTCATCCATATATGAAAGGAGAGTCTTAAAACTTAGAATCATGTCCTCATTTTAAAACTTATGTGTCGTACTTTAAATTAAAAGACTGACTGTGCCTGTATAAACAGATGCACACTTGTGTATGTGCATTATGCACACAAGTGTGAATATATATATATACAAAAAGTCTTTGAGATTCTTATACATATAAAGGGTCTATTAGTGTATATATATATAATCTGTATTTAGGATGTGTTCATTTTTTCTTCTCATTTCACTACACAAGCTTTCAGACTTAAATAACTGTTCTGTATTTTCTTTCTTTGACATACAACATACCAATCACATTTTAAGATACACTGAACGTTAAATCTGTAGTTTATTTATATACTAATAAGGCTTTTCCAACAAAATCTCTCCAGATAGAAGTATTCAGTTCAGATCATGTTTACAAGTAACTGTGAATACTTTAAGCTTGCTTGTGAATACTTCAACCAAGTTTGTTGCCTCCTTTAAAGATGTGGAAAGTTGCAGGTTTTAAGCTTTAATGAGAGAAGCAAGTGCAAGCAGAAGTCCAACATGTGCTTTAATGCCCATATTCCCATATGCTCCAGAAAGCAGAACAAATTCTAGACAACATGGCAATGCAGAAAACAGAATGTGTCTGAGTGTCTCAAAAAGTATTTCACAGATTAAGCAGTCCTGAGAAGTCTAAATGTTGCAAGAACTGAATAAAATATAAATATAACAAGGGATATAAATATTGGATGGATACTGAAAAAAAAAATCAGTTTATTCTTTGGAAAGTAAGTTCTTAATGGAAATTAAGGGAAATTAAGGACAGTGTATAACTACTTGCATTTTTTAAATTCTGCAGCTGTTTTTGCCTTTTTATTATTCTAGCTAGAAAATTGAGTATTCCTCCACACAAACTTATATTTTAAGAAGTTAGAGATTCATAACAGAACTAGCCACTTCAGGCTATATTTATAATCAAACAGAAATTAAGATTCTAAAATAGGCTATTAAGACTAACTGCAATATTTTTGCAGGTGCATACTTGTCTACATTGACTATAAAAAGACCCTAAAATAACTACTTCTAATTTAAATATACAGCTTTTTTATTTTTAGTTCAGCCTTCTGATCAGCCATTAGTGACTGCAAATACTAGGAAATATAGAAAGAAAAAAGAACGGGATTAGACAAAAATAATGGGCGTGGAGGTTGAAAGCTTTGTGGAGGCAAACAGACCAGAGAAATAGAAAGACCTGATATAGAGGAGAAAGAGGTTGCTATAAGGACATGACAAAAGAAATACTAGTTTCATATTTTCTTTGCCTTTTTTTGTGTGTATTACACCCTGTCATTTCTCTCATACTGACATTTTTTCTGATGTTTACATGGAAAGGTGAAAAGGAGGTGAAACATTTCATAGTGTTCAATAAGACTCAAAGCTCAAAATGTTCATATCTGTCAGAAAGTGTCAAACTCATCAAGTTCACCACTTCTGAGAAAAGATCTGAAACACACATTCACAAAAACCTTCAACAGCACATGGATTTTTTCTTTTTTATTTTTTTTAGACACTTTAAAAATTCAACTGTACTGTAGCTGTGTGGATTTCTCCTCCCATGGGAAAAGGCAAACCCGTTCGTGGGGAGACCCGGTGTGTGTGTTAGGGAGATTAAACCTTGGGGAAAAAATAATCTGTGGTGTAAATTGTATGTTTTATGTTTTACGCAGGAAGTAAAGTAGCAGGAAGACATGAACCAACCAGGAGTGAATTTTGCAAGGGGCAAGGAGAGTGCAACAATAACCGGAGCTAGGCTGATGTCAGTGCCCAATGATCAAGTGTACTGCTTCTCCTGTCCTGAGTGCCCTGATGTCCTGATGAAATGGAGACCAAGTCATGGATCTGGAGGGGTGGAGGATGCCCATGAAATGGGAAAATATCTATTTGTGAAAGGAGTGAGGATAGTAGTTAATGAAAATATATAAATCTGTATGTTGGGTATAAAGACGGTTTAAGGACACAGTTTAAGTTGTATGGATTGGTAAAAAGTGATTTCAGTAAGAAGAAATAAATACAGTGGAATGGTTAGAAGATGTGGAGGCCGGTGGGCCTAGTGGCAGAGGGACCAGGAGGGAGAAACCCTAAGTGGCACCCCCAGGTTAGGGAGACAGAAAAGGCCTCTCCCAGGATGCTTTGTTTCATTATGTTGATATACCCCCATTCTGCTTCCTCGGTTGGCCCATTGGCCTCCCTGGCCCTTTATACCCTATATGTTCATGCCCTAGAAAGTTCTACCTTCTCTGTCCTCCCATTGGCCCTTGCTCCCTCTCCACTCCCTCAGTGTTTCCCTATTGGTTTCCATACCCTAGCCCCGCCTGTGTACCGCCCCCATGCCCTCAGATCATTGGCCCCTGATGCTCTCTCCCCGCCTCCACCAACCCTATATATAAACCTGGACCCTCCCACATTCGTTGTCTTCATCCCTGGACCCCTTCGTGTATGTGGCTGGAATAAACCTCTCCCATGGAACCCTACACGAAGACCCTTCATGCCTCTTTGCCGTCGACGTTGCTTTTGGAAAGGCTATCCGATGTGTGCGTGTTTTGTGTGAGTGTGAAGTGGCCTGCCGAGCGACTCCGTGCTGGAGATGCTTCTGGAAGGTTGCAGCATCCACCATCTCTGCCCACCGCAACAAGATATATGAATTATGTAGAATCTGGGTATGAAAAAATATAGTATGGAATAAGGGGTGGAGATTGTATTGGGTCTGACTGAGATGGAGCTCATTTTCCCATAGCAGCCCTCACAGTGCTGTGCTTTGCATTGGTAGCTGGAAAGGTGTTGATAACACCCCAGTGCTTTGGGTACTGCTGAGCAGCGCTGGCACAGCATCAGTGCTGGCTCTCAGCATTCTTCCTCCCATCAAGGGGCTGGGGCTGGGCAAGATTGTAGAAGAGGACACAGCTAGACCAGCTGACCCAAATTAACCAAAGGGATTTTCCCTAGTATATGATGTCAGCCCAGACATAAGAGCTAAGTGAAGGAGAAGGAGAGGGTGGGGAAATTTGTTATTTACAATGTTTGCTTTCTCAAGCAACCACTACACTTGCTGAAGTCCTGCTTCCCAGGAAGTGGCTGAACATCGCTCACTGATAGGAAGCAGAGAATAAACCTATTTTTTCCTTCTCTTTGCTTGTGTACACACAAACTTTCACTTTTACTTTAGTAAGTTGCCTTTTCTCAACCTATGAGTGGTTTTCCACCTAATTTTCTCTCTCTCTTGTCTATCAGGGAAGGGGAGGGATAGAACAGTTTGATGTGCACGTAGCATCCAATCAAGGTCAACACACCAAACCTAAATATGCTTAAATTTCTATGATCTGTGAGTCAGTAGTAGTAATGCCTCCAAGAGATGCAAGATGCTATTTTTTTTGCCAAAGTAGGAAAACCTAC
This sequence comes from Amblyornis subalaris, assembly GCA_018881555.1. NCBI lineage: Eukaryota > Metazoa > Chordata > Aves > Passeriformes > Ptilonorhynchidae > Amblyornis > Amblyornis subalaris. The sequence continues at coordinate 2,214,478 of JACAXG010000112.1, forward strand.
TGTATTTCACATTCTGAAAAGTTTTAAGTTTAGAAACTAAAAAAAAAAAAAAAAATTACATTTTATATCAGGTAAATATGGAAAAGTTAATCTTGAAAAATCGACAAATTCCAGCTGCAGAGACTCTTTGATATTCCGTCTCTTTCTATTATTTCACATAGATTATAGAAACACTTGCTATTATGAGAGACCAATTAAAGCAATTCTGTGGAATCACAATSATATTTTCTGTCCCAAAATATCTAAAATTCTACTTTAGACAATGTGTATGAACTATCTATACCAATTAATCAAAAGGAGGAAATGACAGGGTAAAATTACATCCTCAATCTCTCTTTCAGTAGAAAGTGATTTGATTCTAGCAAACCAAAAAAGAGACTCAGATGAACAGTTTCTAGCTCTTCTTTCCTTTTTCTCCTTTTTCCTTCACTGGGCACTGATTTAGCTTCAGTGAAAGTATCACTGAAATAATGAGTGAAATTATCACTCACAGAAATTGTCTTCTGAAGACTGTTATGACCATATTTTTTCAAAATCACAGAATCATTATCCAGCTCTCATTATCCTTTACCACTTTCACCACTTTCACCTGTGCTAGTTCAGTTCTTCTTTTGTCAGCACTTGAGTCATGCTGTCTCCTGCCTAAGAGTTTATCTTTGCATGCTCAGTGTCAGCAACTTGGCATAGCAAAGGTACCTAATCTTAGTTTATACTGATGTGAAGAAAAGGTCAGAAAAAGCTTCAGCAGTGCCCTTCCCCTTCACTCCCCAGTTCCTTTTTCTTGCAAGTACATTTAAGCTCAAGCCCTCATTTTCGGTCTTTAATTTAGATAAGCTGCACACATGCTTTGGTTTGTTTGTGTGTCTTACTCAGTTTAAATGGGTTCTCCACAAATCCTCCCCATTGACCATGGAGGTGATAGAAAGTGGACATCATTCCACAATCCATGCCTTATACACTGGATTTTTTTTTTTTAAAAAGCATCTTTTTCCCATTTGAAGAAAACTCATCAAAATTTAGACCATTTGTTTGTTAAGCTGTTTACCTAATAGCCTAAATTATATTATGAGTTTTTCGCAACGTTTCTTTGTCTGTCACCATCTTTAAACATGAAGAAAATAATTTTAAACAGTAGGTCCTGTTTGATGACAGCTGTATACGTTACCATCTGCAAACCACAAAAAATAAAGACATTTGCAGCAATAACTGAGATAGATTCATTTTAGTATATACAGTTAGTTCCTGAGTTAGTCCCTGAAGGCATGGGGAAGGAAGTAGACACTGAGTGAAGTGATTCACCTGACTTATTTTAGGTATCTACTTTAGGGTGAGAAACATATCCTAATTATGCTTTCTCTTTCCTGCTTATGAAAAGGAATCAAGAGTGAATAAATCAAAAATAGATATCAATACTCAATTCAATAGCCTAGTATGGCACTAGAAAGCTGAGATGTCCTGTGGTAATCTGACTTGATCTTTAGSTACCATTCCAGAAAAGACTGTCTCCTATGTGTCCTGTGTAATGCCTGCCAGTCCCAGGTGGGTGTTCAGATTATTGAGGACAACTCAAATACGCTTTCATGCTTGCAATTAGGCAATTGTAGCTAGCCCAAGATGTCTGATTTCCCATTACAGCCCATGGAATTCTATAACGCTGTTTAGCTGTTCACTGGAGTTATAGAATGGGTGTCTGGTGCCATATGAGATGCCTTAGATTTCCCTCAACCTGTCATTTGTAAATAGGACACAAGTTTGCCATTGGTCATATTGCATCTGCCACCATCACGTCTGCCTTGGATTCACTAAGGCATCTCAAGTGGTTGAAAATGCTTGTTTGGGCAGCCCCTGAGCCATATCTATTGGAAGTTTCAATCCTAAATTAAGATGCAGAGTATTGCATTCAGATTCCTAAATTAAAGTGTGTGCAACCTGGACGTGAACACTACCCTCAACATAACATGGAATTTCTTTTACCTTCATGCCTGCCTAGAATTTCAGGTATGGGATTTATCGTTTTGTAAACCTCTCCTAATCTTTCTTTCACTCATCTTCCCTTCTTTCCAAATCATGTCATACCAGTGGGAACAGAAAGTCAGTTAAGTTAAGAAAAGACTTATACCCTTATATCTTTCTTTTTTCTGGAGGAATGTATGGTTAATGTAGTCCTTGGTCAAGTCAGAGAGGAACTTTGGGCTTCACTGAATCTCAAGAATTTGTCAGAGGCAAATTATCGTCTGTAAACTAGAAGTTTGGAAAAGGAAGCTGGTAAGGGTTTTATAGCAACAAGAAAACTACAACTGTAAATAGGAAGAAAGTACTAAGAGTTTATGCTAAAATATGGAATAATTCCTGTATGTAAACAGGAATAACATGACATTATAACAGAAAGGCAGAACACTTGAGTCTGGGCTTATTTTGAAAAGTTAGTATACAGAAAAGGAGGGATAAGCTATTACCTAGTGATGGACAGAAATAGACAAGCAGCTTCAGAAGCTGGATAAGGTTCAAAATGATAATCCCAAATGGCAAGATTTCCTTCTGTTGAATTAAACTGAGGTGATAAAAAGCCTTTATGATTAGCTGTCCAACAAAATGTCTAACAGAAATTAAAGACCTTTCAAGACAGCACAAAATTGATGATATAGCAATGTTTCTCTCATGAAAAAGAGTGTAATACATGAGGCATTTATAGATCAAGTCATCTACTACTGGATGTCTGAGATTTCCTTGTTAAAACCTATGAGATTTTACTATAAACTAAACTTTAATTCTGATAATGTGAGTTCAAAATATTGGTAGTAGGAAAATACTATTTTAATACTTGTTGAAGACAGGCTCTTAGCACATCTACACTTTATAGACTGTAAACAGGAAAATGGTGACAACTATATCCCAAGATGTCATAGATATTTCAACATGTAAACACTTTGATGAGGTACAATGCTCGTATATATTTTTCTTGAAAATAAGGTTGTAAAACTGACAAGAAAAACCATAAACAAATCAAAATAAACCATCATAGTGTTACATTTATTGGCAATATGATTCAAGAAGAACTTTATAAGAAAATAATTTATTTCAAGCTTTACAAACAGCAATAGCTGGATTTCCCAACTAACTCAGAAAAAAATCCCAAAAAATGTAAATGTGTCAAAGAATGGTAACCCAAAAAACCCAACAACGTCTGTAAAAACAAATACTTTTTCATTCAGAATTTAAATTATGAAGTATTTCAATTACGGTTTATTTGTTGGCTTTTTCATTGTTGTGCATTTTGGTTTTGATTTGGTTAGAAAAATTCGCAGTGTACGTCATCTACAGGCAAAGTTAGTATTTGTGAACATCAGACATTTAACATAAATTTTGTAAGACTGTCTATAAATCTATTTCATTTTTTTCTCATTTATGAAAAAATTGTRTGAGTATTTTAAAATTTGCACTTAATTTTTAATGTATTTATTATGTTTATTTTGGAAAACAAATAAGTGAATTGCCCCTAAATACCTCAGGTTTCCTTATATTCTGCAATGTCTTCTCTTAAGTTCTCCGACAAATTCTTTGAGAAGCAAATTTCTGTAATGAGTTCTGTCTTGCATAATAAGTAAGTAAGTAAATAAATAAAGTAAGTTTTTCACATTACAATAACGTACCTAATATTTGCCAACTGAAAAATAGTTGACTAGTTCAAACAGGTAGTCTTCGTTCCTTCTCTATATAATGTAGAGAGAAAATGGCATATACAGAGTGTGATTCATTTAATCCTAGAATTGATTTCTACTACCCAAATTATGCTGCCTTTTAAAGATGTCACCACTGATCAAAAATCTTATTTGCACAATTAGTTTAGACTAGACATCTACTTCTAGATAGTTAAATTAAGATGAGAGCAATCTCCCACTGCACTAAAGTGGTCTGAATTAATCTTAGCTAACTAAGATACTGTAATAAGCAGGATAAGTTTGAATCATGCATAAGTTTAAATCAGTTAGTTTGCACTTAAATTTTAAGGCATTAATCCCTTTAGAGGAAGTGTCAAAATTCTTAATACGTACAATGGGCATACAGGTACCCTTGAAGTGGCACAACTTTACAAATTAGGATCTAGTTTTCTCATTAGATCTTCAGAAGCATCTACCTTACTGCACTGAGGACTCATCCAACTGATAAAACACTGGAAGATGCTGCGTGGAACTCTGACTTCACAGTATGATACTGATGTTTCTTACAAGTCCTGAATATCTCATTGGTCCACCAAGATGAGTTAAATTTGCTTAAGATGGATCCTGGGTGTCTAAGAGTTAAGCACGAATTAGGCACCAGAATAAGTTGCACTGGAACTCTTTCTGCTTTGCAGCCTTTCTGTGTAGTATATGAATGTACATCTTCCTGACACACAGTAAAATGGTTTCAAAACTAAGGAGAACCAAAAGTCTTGGATGGTAGCATTATTTTCTCACTAGTTTTCTGATAATGTATCTCACTTAAAATTTTTACCTCCCTTCATTCCCCAAGAGTGCTTGTGTAGTGCCAGTGCATATATTGAGATAGGTACATAGGTTTCAAATCCAAAACCGACTACCAGGAGTGACATTTAGCTGTATAAGGCTAACACAAACTGTGGAATTACACTAGTTTATTCCTGTATCAGACTTCTATGTCAGATTTACCTAAGCCACCATTTATGGTCTCAGCCTAGGAATGTGCTGGGGAAGTTGCTGCATGTATCTGCAGCAGAAAAAAAACTACCCTTCATATCTAGTTTGGATTTATTTACTTTCAGATTTTAAGACTAAGACTGCTTCTGGTTTAGAGCCAAATATTTGACAGGGCAGACAACCCAGTGTCAAGCAGTAGGGAAAAGACTGATGTTTTTGCTTCAGTTTTCATTGATGGAGCTTGCTCTTGGGCTTTCCAGTTCCCAGCACTTCAACACAGAGTCTGTGGGAGTAAAGCAGTATCTGCAGTAAAGGAAAGAAGAGTTAGGGTTCACTTAACCCACCTGTACATTCATAAGTACATAAATTTAGATGGGCATGGACCTGAGGGTGTTAAAGTAGCTGACTGATGTCATTGTAAGATTGCTGTCCATGAGTTTTGTCAGATCATGGCAATCAGAGGTTTCAGATAACTTGAAAACGGTAGATGTCATGCTTGTCTTCAAAAGAGAGGTTCCAGACAACTACAAATCTGCAGATTCACACAGATTTATGGACAAAAATCCTTTCAGAAGCTATTTCTAAATACATGAATGTTGAGGAAGATGACCTGTCAATCAGTCTTCTGGACATAGATGTAGATGCAGTTCCTGTATATCCCTAAGAAGTTAGTTAAGCCTGTGAGAAACTTGGTCTGTACCCATGAGAAGCTTAGTCTGTACCCATGTGAAACTATGAAACTGTAGAAGCTAAAGCATAAACAACAGAAAGATAAAACTGCACCTGGGCTAGGGAGTTTTTCTTAGTTGGGTATGTGTTTTAACAATAGGCAATCAGTAGCTCTGTAAACAGGCCTGGAATAGATGACCAAAAGCGTTATATTATTGTTAAGCTGCAGCCAATTAACTTGCGACATGTACACTGGAAAATAGTATAAAAAGGCCTTCTGATTTATTAAATAAATTCTGCCATACCTACAACTACCCGCGTGTGTGTATACTTCGTGTCATTTCGGAGTCTACAGCGACACATGAAGGACACGAGGATGATTTGGAGCTGACAACATGGGTTTATCAAGGGAAAATGCTTAGTCAAACTCATTGTTTCCTGTGGTGAAGTGGCTGATGATGTGGATCAGGGCAGGGCAGTGCACGTTATACACTTTGACTTTATCAAGGCATTTGGCATGGTGTCACATAGTCTTCTTAGGAGCAAATTGGTGGAAGATAAGTGGATAATAAAGTGAAATTAATATCCACTGGGGTCCTGTGCTCAAATTCTTGTGGTCAGTGGTGTATAGCCCAGCTTTACACTAGTAACTAAGGAGATCAGTAAGTAGTAAGACCAGTAACTAGTGAAGTTCCTCAGGAATCAGTAGTGCTACTAGTACTGCCTTCACTACCAAACTGGATAATGGGACAGAGTAGACTCTTAGCAAGTTTGCATAGGCCAAGTTAGCAGAAGGAGAGCTCGGTATTGTACAAGGCAGGGCTGCTATTCAGAGAGCTGGACAGGCTGAAGAAATGGACAGACATAAATCTCATGAAGTTCAAGTCGCTCAATGCAAAGTTCTGCCTCTAGTAAGAGGCACACACTAATACAAGTCAGCAGCTGGCCAGCTGGAAAGCAGCATTGGAGAAAAGAACCTAGGGATCCTGGTGGACAACAAGTTCAAGATGAATCAGTAATGTTCCCTTGCCAGCAAGGCTGACAAAAGTAAGGCAAACAGCCTCCTGGGCTGCATTAGGAAGAGCCTTGGCAGTAGATCAAGAGAAGTGATATTTCTACCCAGCACTGGTGAGGCCACATTTGGAGCGCTGTGTCCAAATCTGGGCTCCCCAGAACAAGAAAGATGTTGACAACATAGTCAGAAGCTGGAGAACAAGATATATGAGAAAAGGCCTTAGGCTGAGTTAATTCAGACAAGTGAAAGCTCAGGGAACACCTTAGCTCTGTTTGCAAATACCTCACTGGAATATACAGAGAAAATGAAGATGGACTCTTCTTGGAAGATCATAGTGATATGACGAGAGGCAATAGACACAAGTTAGACTATGGGAAATTGCAATTAACTATTAGGAAGCTATTTTTTACCATGAAGTGGTCAAACAGTAGAAGAGGTTGCCCAGAGAATCTCCATGCTTGGAAGTTTTCAAGACTCATCTGGACACAACCATGGGCAGCCTGACATGATTACATCTGTGTTGAACTAGGTGATCTGTGGGGAGTCCATTTCTTTGTGAATTGTGGTATTGCAGTTTCATGATTGTACTCTATGTTGTGCTGAATTGTTGTCAGCTCTCATTCTCTTTCTTTATTCAAAACCACCAAACCTTGCTTTGGTGTCCACCTGTTTTCTTGACCTTCTTAATCTTCTAATTGTGGTAAATGGTCTTGTAGTGTTAGCATTTAGCAAGTACAGAGTAGAAATTACTTAAGTATTTTTATCCCTCTCTAATTTTTTCATGTCTTCCTGAAGCATGGAAAATGTATTGCCATTACCTACAGCCTTAATGAGATTGTGATCTTCTGTCTAGTAACTTCACTAGATTTGTAATTACAGCAAAGAATTTATACTCTCTGTCACTGTCTGTCTTTGCACAAAAGATGCATCATGAAAACTTTTTAATTTTTATATATATATGTATATATTTCTATTTTTCATGTGACAATACATAATCACTAATATGATAAAATACAGAAATTTTGCCTTTACTAGAGAAAGCACTGTGCTAGAAGGAGATTTTTAATCTAAATACTACTTGAAAAAAGTTAGCATTTTCAATCTTTAATGCACTCTTGGCCATTCTTGTCGGTTATTTCCTTGAGTTTTGGAAGAAAATATTCTGCTATCTAATAGATTCTGGCAGCCTAGGCTTTAAGAAAAATCTTAATTAACATGCTTATCATAAGTACTAAAGTATTTCATGGGAGATGGAACTAATCAGTAGAATGATGACACCACCCCAGAGATATATAGAACTGTTGGCTCTGTAAATAAAGAGACAGGCAGGGATTCAAAGTCATCTAGAATGATGCCCTTGTTTAACACAGATAATATCTTTAATCAGAAGATGGGAAGGTTAGCTTTTATTAATTACTTGTGGTTTCCTTAATTAAGTTTATATTTGTGAACAAAGCTTTGAGTGTTAATGATGTGTGTGGTTGATATAATACAAAGCAATGCATTACCTGTACTTTATGCTTTCACGCTCAGCCACCGACCACTTCCTGATCTTGACTGGGTGTCTCTTAATACACTCCTGTTGCAAAATGTCCTCCTCACTGATCTTGACACTCAACCTTTCAGTCAGTCTCTTGTCCCATCACATATGGGATCTTCCTACAGGCAAGCTGCTCCTTCACACTGAAGACAAAATTCTCTGCACCACCTCCCTGCCCATCATTGCTGCCAACCTGTATTTGCTCACTACACCACTCTGGTTCCACCAAGTCTTAGCTCATCTGACAACACTGCAGCTGTGCAACAACATGTTGAATTCTGGTTCCTCACACTTTTTTCCAAGGCTGTGCACATTTTCATATGTATCCTTTACAAAGGCATTGTTCCACTCTGTTTCTGAGGTCTCTTTTTTTCCACTTGTCATGGATCTTTGGTTTTCCATGTGTGTCCACCATTTCCACACTAGAATGTGGCTTGTAATCTCTATTCCCTTTTTTTCCTGGCTTAGAAATCTCTCCACCAAGACGGCAAGCCTGCTGGATCTTGTGTTTGGCCATTTTCATCTTTCTTCAAGCTGTTGGATGTTTTCATTTTTTCTTCATCACTCACTTCAGTGAACTAGTAAAACTGTTTGAAGAAAATAAATGGCTTATCTTTTTCCCTTTTACAGCCCTCCAGTCCTTTTGTCATTTCATTCTTAAATCAGTCCCTTCAGAGAACTGCTAACACTTCTTAAATAACTTCATTGTTAAGGCATCTTTGCAGTGCAGAAATTGGTTATTCTCAGTAGGGACTAGCTTATTTTTTAGTGTATTTGCATTTGAATAGAGGCAGCATTCATTTAAAAATCATATACTGTGAGGTCTGTGTTACCTTTTTTAGGATTTCAACTAAATGTTGAGATAGAAAGGCAACAGAGAAATGAGAGTCTCAAATGCTGCTGACAGTGCAGCATGTCAGTTAGAAAATGGAAATGGCAACTTGATAGAGACACACACAGAGTCTGTAACCTCAGCCATGATTAATAAATTGTGTAGAGAGATGCTCCAACTTGTCCTGGAATTTTTTTTTTCTTTTTTGTCATAAAATCATTTAAGTAGTAAGAAAAAGATATTCTGCTCCTTCCTTTTCTATTATGCAAGAGAAAAGTAATTAGAAGACTTAGCGGGATCATCAGATATAAGCAACCCTTATGTCAATTGGACGATGGTGATCATTTCTCTCTGTTGGACCTTCTGAACCATCTACTAGATTATACAGGGAAGAATAAAACAAGATCAGTAATATCTTCCGTAATATCTTTCTTCTTTTCAAAAAAAGCCATTTTTAGTCTGAACATAAGGCATATCTACAAGCCTGTTAATATAGGTTTCAATSAGTAGAGGATGCAGTATTAGGGAAATTATACTTAAAGGTAAGTCACCACAAATACATATTTCATCTCTGTTTAATTTAAGAATTGATGTGATAGAGCCAATGGCAGATATAACTGTGGCAGAAAATCATATGTGAGCATTACAGTGAGCAGAGCTGAATGTTGACACAAAGCAGATTTAATTTCCTCAGATCTCTTTGATGCTTACATTGTTGATGTACAAACAGACTCTTACACTTTCCTTCAAAGAGTGTAAAGTATCTCCACTGAAGCAAAGATACCAAAAAACAGGAAAAAAGTTTGAATTTCAGTGGTTTCTAAGGGCTCTATGTAGAAGTATGCAAATCCATTGAGGGTGTTCTCTTAAAACAGGATATTCCTTTATTTATAATTTAAAGAGATAATTAATAATGTCACACACAGTTTCTATATTTTCCACTTGTATAATTCTAACCATTTAGATAAGGATTCAAGTTAGAGTTGTTTATAGGAGAGATGGGACAAAAAGCAGAGAGAAAGAGTGGAAGGAAGAAGGCTGAAAGGATGAACAAACAGTCTGGACAAAATCACCAAAATAATTTGATGCGTCTTTCCAGGTAGACCTCAGACAAGGAGAGTGGTATCATAATCTCACGTAACAAAGCAAGCCTGAGATAAAACTCAACCAAGGACTCAGAGAAATAGCTGACAGCAACCATGAATGTAGACAGGACACTAGAGTCACAAAGGACAAGTTCTAGGACCAAGTCCTTGTCCTYGGACTTGGGATAAAATCAGCTTTGCTTTGCACTCTGATTAGGGCCATGGTCAACACGGACCTATCCTTACCAGAAGTATAAACTAACATGAGTGATCTTGCCTAGAAAGCTGCCCACAAGGGCAGGTGTGTGGGAGCATGACTGCCCAGGCACAGCCAGATGTCACAATGTCACAACAAAAGAGGCATTTGCTGTGTGGGGGCAAGGTGTTAAAACCGCTGAGAACCTTGAACTATCTCTGGTACTTCAGCGCCACAGCTGCCCCTATGGTAGCAGGAGACAGCCTTTGCACCCCTGCTGCTAAAGGAATGTTATTAAAAAGCTCTGTCTGCAGCTCAAGCGCTAATATTCATGTCAAAAACTGTATTAATCAGTAACAAAGACAACTCCAAAAGTGAAGCTCCTTGAATTGTAGAAAGGCAAAATATAAATAATTAAAGGCATATGTTAGCAGAACTCTAAAGCTTTACAGAAAAGGAGATGGAAAACTTGGTTCTTTGTGAGAAAATACAGCAGAATGGTAGAATATAAGAAATAGCTTTACTTGCTTAACCAGATGGTTTCAAATAAATTTTGGGAATACATAGCTGTTTACAGGCAGCATCCTACTGCCTTACTTAAATATTTTATGAATATATGCTTTCTCATTAACAAACATATAAAATAAAATAAATTCTGAAATTTTTACCATTAAATAGGTGCAAAATTAACCTTCAAACCTATTGGTACTGGAATAAAAGTGGCTACGGAAGAACTTTTTCTAAAGAACAGAACATTACACAATTTGAAAAACTAGCTGTATTAATCCACTGAAAGACAAACATTCAAGTATATATTAACGAAAGATTCCATATCTTTTAGAAATCTATAGTCCTTAAATTATAAGGAGTAAAGTTATAACTTCAATTTTCTTAGTCAAAACAGAACAAGCTGGATAAAGTGGATTTATTTCTCTCAAAACTGCAGAGAAAGCTTGGAATATCTCAACAAATATCTTCTGAGAGCTCAGAAAGTTAAAGATAAGCTCTTCTTCTACCAAAAACCCCCACAACCAACCAACTAAAATGCCAAACCAAACCCAACCAAAACCTGAAAAAAAATCATACAAGTCTTATTTTTAAACCATTCTTTTGGTTTTCAAAAGTATGAAAATAATTGGGAAAATTAAAACACTAAAGGTACTTGTTAGTAAGGCATGTTGAACATGTTTCAGGCAAATTACAAAACTCCTTCTTGTTGCCCTGAAAAGACACAAATATTTTGTCATAGTTAACGAAGAAAAATATAGCAATGTGAGTACAGTATAATGATGTCAATATAGTTGGATCTAATTATTACTGACTTATCTTGAACTCTTCCTATTTCTGCAGCTGCTAAGAACTGAGGATGAATGTGAAAAGTGGATATAGGTTCTAACTGTTAAAATGAACAATGTTAGATGTACAAAGAACCTTTTGTATAGCAGAAGTAATGGAAATATCCAAGGACAAAAAAATAAAAATAGCTTGGGTTTTTAATCTGTAAAATTATATTGAAGTGTTAGAAATAACAAAATCAAAAGTTGATTTAAACTGCCTTAATTATAGTGAATTAAATCTTTCTCCTTTTTTTTATTTTACTGCTTTTTTTTTTCTCTCTCTTTCTTTATAGATTCAGGCTGATTTCTGTTTGCTTGCTTAGGCAGGTTGTGCACATGTGTGTGTATGTGCACAGAATACCTCTAGGCCTCCTGTGCTAATCCTAAGAGTACTAATTATACAAAATTCTTATCTGGCTAACACACACTGAGAACATTTGTCTTTCGGATTAGCAGTGGTTTAATACTGATAAACAGAAACTCTTCCAAGAGTCATTGAATTCCATATTTTAATTACATTTCACTGTGTTGTTTCCCAGTTATGCTAGAAGAATCCTTTCTGAGGCAGGAAAACAGTTTAGGAAAGAGACTAGTACTGACAGAGTTTTAAGGCTGTGCAGAAGATGATCTGAAAGTTGTTTGCGGATTTTTTTAATACATCAACATGTTATTCTCAATGATTAGGGGACAGCAAATTGTTTAGACCTAGAGTCACTGACTGAAGATTTTTAAATGATTTTGTGAATGTGGATTTTCATGACTGCACACATTGTTTTTATTTTATCATATTTATCATATTATATAATATCTATCATATTATCAGTACAGGGAGAAATTAAAGAGCTGACAAAGACAAAAACTCTTAGCATCACCAGTATTATTCATTTCTTTTTACCTGTTTCTTATTTACATGTTTATTCTGTATGTGACATCAGGCCTACAATCTATTGCTGACATCGCAAGTGTTCACATACTAACAAACCTTTATAAATGCTATGTCTACAGTTCTTGATTCTGACTTTGCAGCATAAATAATAGAGGGAAAGAAGAGCTATGAGAGCTATGAGAGTATTTTTTCTTGGAACACGGAGGAGACAAAAACCAATGATATATACCATCTGTATTCCAAGTACACATTTAAGTACTTTGTCTAATCTGAAAAGGTGTTCAAAACAGGAGTTTGCTGTCCTAACTTTAATTACTGGCAGGTCAAAGGTCTTTGTCAAAATGGTTATTGCAGAAGGTCAAGGTCCTGAAAAGAAATTAGAAAAACAAATGGATGCTGTTAAATGTTGCATAGAGATGCAGATTGGGAAGAATGTATTATGGTATAAAAAAATCAATGAAAAGAAAGCCTGAAACTGCAACATCATTTATCATAAATCTCCATTCAGTTTTCTCTTAAAATAAATTAGGGCAAAAAAAAGCCGCATCACATCTGCAATTTGTTAAAGTAATGTTTTCCATGCACTGTCTACATGTTGTTAGGGAAATAATTATTTTGTGTATTTTTTTTTAATATAAATATCTGTAGACTGAAGCAAGGTGTTTTTTACTCTTAATAACCTCATCACTACATGCTTTCTACACTTCGAGGTGGTTTGTGGTTTGGTTTGTCTTCTTCCCATTTTTACTCAATTTTATTATAGTTTATTGTACTTGAGTCCATTTAATCTCAGTTTTTGCATCTAGTTAAGCATAAGAATTCAAGTGGAACATAGTAATTCTCTCTCGCTGGTGGAGAAGTTTAATTAAAGCTAATTGAATCTATTTATAAAAGAATCTGGTTCAAAGCCCTTACAATGTATTTAATATTATTTTTATTCATTTAGAAACACAAATTGCTTCATTACTGCAGCTACACAATTGTACATTAGAGATACATAATGACTTTGAGATACTCCTGCTTCAAAACATACTGCAATTTCAGAGGCCATCTCCAGGTTTTTAAATATTCACACATTTTTTAAGGCAATTTGTCTTTTTCTTTTAATACCTTAAAATCATATCATGTTTTCCTATTTCAACTTCCTAGTATTTATTTTCATTTTTTCTCAATGAAAAAACTGTAAAAATAGTGCCTGTATCTATGAGCCATGAATGATTATAATCCCTAAAGCTCTGGTTTCAATAAGTAGGATAAATCTAAAATAATATATAATAAATGAAAAATTCCAACTTACTATAAATTAGTGATTTGCATTTTTATCCAGGTAAAACTCTATTCTATTTTGGGGGGGTTTAATTATTATTTTATTGTTATTTTATAACATTATTATCCTAGTAAAGTCTGAGACCATATGTTGCAAGTGAACAGAATATTTTGGGTTCATATATAAAACAACTAATGATGAGTTAAACTATAATCCATACCTTCATTATTCTCTGCCTGAATTAAAATCGGTCTCAATCTGATCATGTGAGAATCCCAGCTCAGTTTTTCTATTAACAAAATACAGAGGAATATTTAAGAATAACTGTAGGGCCAGCACCAGAAAATCTAATCTCATCATAGACATTTTTCCAACTTTTCTAATTCAGTTCATAAAATAATATCAGTGGAGGAGTTGTTATTAATTTTTATTTCTACATTTGGAGTTAGAAGTAGTTTTCTTTGCTGAGAATTTTCCCCACGTACAGTATAATGTACTCTTTGAAGTATCACACTAAGATATATTAGCCTAAAACTTTTCTTATAAAAGGAATAATGCTACAGACATAGGTGTAGAAAGTTAGAAGGTTATTGTCAAGGCAGGACAAAGTTTAAAGTTAGAGGTAATATTCTCTATTAAACCAGAAAGGAGACCTGGAAAACTTAAAACATATTTTTGGTCACAGAAAATTTTCATCAACGTTGGAAAGGAGAGATCTTGAAGAAGATTTCATGTTTTATTGTTTACTATCTAAGATAATATGTTTATCTACCAACTTTTCCTTCCAACACTTTATAAAGAGTGTATCTGAGAGGTAAAAATGAACATATTTTGCTCAGGTATAGTTAGGCATCAATTTTGGCAACAATGCAGCAATGTGAGTTTCAGTACATTTCTGAATGCATGCTTGGCAGGAACAAAATTATGAGGGCTTTATTCAGGTTGCTGATATTGGTTTTGTCATGACACCCGTTCTGCTATCCTGAGTAAGCTGGCATGAGAAGGTCAACTCATGCCGTTTTCTTACTTTAACTTTGCTGTGGATCAATAAAAAGCCAAGAGTAGCTGCTAGGTAGTCACAACTATAGGAGCAATTTCTCTTTCTAGCTTCCAGATCTGCATTTAAGAGTGAGAACTCAGAATGACTTTAGCTTAGCCTAGTGGCATTTAGTGCTCTGGCACCTGACAATAGCCATTCCAGATGCTTGAAAGACCGCTTCTGTACTGGCAACAATAAACTGGACACAGCTTCCAATAACTAGACTTTTACTGGGCATCTGTGTTTCAGTGCCTGAATTACCCAGGGAGTGGGGTGCAGCTCCATGTTCAGATAGTTGAATTTCAGCATATACAACATATACATAATAAATGTACAACATAGCACACAATAAAGAACCAGGCTTCACGAGGGCTGGAACTTAGACGTATGAGCTTCACTGTGCAATTCTCTGGACCTTCTTGTCTACATTGATGAAGTTTCCATAAGGTGGCTTGCAGGGCTTAGGTACAATGACATTTTGCCCTGGACAGTGAGCAGGAAGACATTTTCCTGTGTGTTTCTGTGCTTGGTTTGACTGGTATATTTTTCTTCATAGTGGCTTCTATGGAGCTGTGTTTTGGTTTTGTGCTGAAGACAGTGTTGATAACACAGAGATGTTTTTGCTATTGCTAAGGAGCTCTTGCACAGAGTCAAGGAATTTTCCCCTTCTCACGCCATTGCACCAGCAAGGAGGATGGGGCAGGACAAAAAGATGGGAGGAGACAGAGCCAAGACAGCTTACCCCAATTGACCAAAAGGATATCACAGACCACATGGTGTTATTGTCACCAGTGACTTCTGCAAAGCTGGGGGAAAAAACGAGGAAGGGAGAGGATGTGTGGGGTAATAGTGTTTGTCTTCCCAAATAAGGGTTTCACGTGATGAAGCCCTGCTTTCCTGGGGATGGCTGAACACCTGCCTGTCCATGGGAAGTGGTGAACGAATTCCTTGTTTGCCTTGCTTGGTACACAACATTTGCTTTTGCTACTAAAATTCTTTGTCTCAACCCATGAATCTTCTACTTTTACTCTCCCAGTTCTCTTCTCCATCCGACCATGGGGGGTGAGCCAGAGGCAGGGGCTTAGTAGGGCTTAATTACAGGTGGGGGTTAAACCACAACAGCTGAGTAAAGAGCCAAGCAAGAGATAGATTACAATTTAGCACTGCCTACTGATTCATAACTAAAACAGAGAATGGAGTTTGGAGAACAATTATTCTCTGGGGAAAAGCAAACAAACAAAAACTCCCAAAACAACAGGAAATCAGACTTCTGCTTTATCCAAAGCTCCTTCTAGTTTTGTATCTTTCTCTGACGGAAGCCAACAGCAAGATGAGTATATACTATGTCCTGGAATATTTCCCAGCATTTTTATTTTATTTTACACAGATRTTTTCTGAGACAGAATTGGTTTTCAGGTATTAGAGCACTGAGTTCATTTTTTGCCTATTAAATTATCTGATCAGTTGCAAGACTCAGCAGAAAATTTCAGCAGACATAGCGTTTTGTAGCTAAGATTTCCATAGCTTTCCAAAGTTTTGCTATTTCATTTTTCTGGCTAATTGTACACTTAAATCTTCATAGAGGTTATGAGAACTGGAGTATGTTTGCAAGAAGGGATTTTGTGGAAATAGTTCCGCTATGGAAGAAAAAATAAAAGAAAAAAGCACAAAAAACTCAGGAAAAGTTATCTTTCCCTTCTCCTATTCCTATAATAAAATCCTAAAAGAGAAATTATCAGATCTTCACTTAATTTTTGATTAAAATATTTTCCAATTGAGGACATATTTTCAAAAATGCTAATATAATTTTAGGCAGACATGCCTACTATTTTCAGGCTTTTTCCTGGTGTTTCTGAAGATGGTATTATTTTGTCTTTTCCCAGGTTTTACTTATTTTTATAACTGACCTTTTTGTTTTCTTTTTTATGTTATTCATTCTACCCAGGGTATTTCTGAGAAAAGGTGAGGTGCTTAGTAAACATTTGAGTGATATTTCTATGTATGATGTATTTCTTAAAATGAACAGTATTATGTAGACCTCAGCCTTTTCCTCTCATTGCTTCTCCTTCATCTTTTTCATGTGTTCTGGAACCTTCTTCTGTATCTTATTTTTATGTAAAGTGTATTGTGCTGTGTTTTATATGTATCTCATATATACTATATCCATATTGTATAGTAAATCTTCAGGCAGGGATTTAGTATATGGAAAAATATTAATATTTTGTTTATCTTTAAAATTGATTAGTCATTTACAGTGTTGGTTCTGACTTGTGAAATAAAAAGAATAATTTCTCTCACTTCAGACCAAGACTTCACCAAGCAATGAAATTTATTTAAGCAGAGAGGCAGGCAAAAGAGCAGTAAGAGATCCTTTTGTATCTGCTAGTGCCTTTGTTTATATATGATGCTCCAACTGCACTCTTAGATATGTGAAATCAGACAGAGTCTCCTTCCACTGATTTTGTCTGAGACAAAACTGGAGATTTTCCATCAGGAACCAAAATACATTCTCCTGTCCAGTGCTGGCAGGGTGCAGGTGGGTGACCTTGGATTGGGGTGCTGGAAAGCAGCAGCGTAAGAAAGGGCTATGAGAAGTGTAGTTGAACTCCAGCTGGTTTGGATGCTGCTTTCAAGCTCAAGTTCTTGTCCTGGGTCATGGCTGGGGTCAGACTGAAGCCATGCCTCTGCTCAGATACATGCTTCATCCATTCTGGTCCTGGCTGACAGGCACAACTTCCCATTTGTCCTTTAGGCTGCCTGCTAGCTGAGGACTTGCCTGGCAGTCACCAGGCTCTTGGCTGACCCTAGTCAGTGTCCCTGTCTCACCCCTGCTCTCCTGGTTAGGCACTGTGGTACTAAGCCTCTTTGCGAGTCACTGCCTTCATGGCCCCCCTCACCCTCAGCTCTCAACCCACTCATAGAAAATTCCTTTTGAAATTTTTAGTATAGTTTTTAATTTATGTCATTTTTATCTCTCTTTCTCGCTCTCTCTCTCGTCCCTTTCTTCCTCTCTCTCTTTCTCTTTCCCCCACTCCCTCTCCTCTTTGAATGTAGCTAATAACTGTGATATTTAAATTATTTTTAACAGATTTAACAATATCTTAAGATAATTGTGTTGTACAATGGATATGGACAAGATATGCTTACACAGTGCTCCCCTGAAAAAAAACCCTTCCGTTTATGATCTTAATATAAACAGAGCCTGCCTGGATGTCTCTGTTTCTGATTCCACCTTCTCAATAACCCTGGTTCTGGAATACACAATGCCTGTGTGGTTTTGCTGCATTTAGTTCATGAGACTCAGGTCCTTCAGTCTGCATAAATGACCAGGAATAACAACTGAACTCCATATTAATATACTGTCAGATGCATTGCAATGAGAAAAAGGCTCTGGGTTAACTTTTGATTCTAGGATCATAAGTGCACAATTCCACAGTGCATGATTTTGGCAATGAAGCTTAATTAAATTTCCAGGTCTCTGTGTGCACTGTGCGCCGTTCGCCTAATAGGCAATGTGAAGTAGATGTCTTTACATGTATGACAGATTACTTCCACAATAAATGGAATCCAGTATGCTCATACTCAGCAAACTATTTGGGGACCTCAGAAAAAACGTACTTTTCTCTTAAGGAGAGAGGAAATTTCAGTGAGAACAGTCTTACCTGGTGTCCCAGAGCATGACTTCGACTTGGTCCCACACTTTCAAGCATGCTTTAAATCCAGGTATATTACAGAATTTCTAACAACGGGAACAGACAAAACACAAATTCACCTCTGCATAAATCTCTACCAAGCACTGAGGTGGATGCATCCTGCACATGAAATGTGCTAATCCCTATAATTTAGGCATARCCTTTTCCATATAGTGCTCATAAAAGGAAAGCAGGGCTAGCAAAACTGATCCTCATAGATACATACTCTCCTTTTTAAGAATTAAGAGATAAATATTGTGGTGTAAATGATGTAAAGATAGATATCCTGAAAACTTGCATCTTATGAATTTGAGGGTATATTTATTCATCAGTGATTTTACCATAATTTTTGTAAAAATAAGCACTTTTAAGCCTCTTGTGTACAATTCCCTTCAGTCATTTGGACATTCAATTAAATTCCTTTTGGATTTATTTTACTTTCTTCAAATTTCTAAGAGTTTAAAAATGAGATATACACATTACACTTCCCTGGAAGTGTTCAAGGTCAGGTTGGGTGATGCCCTGAGCTATCTAGTGGGTGGCACCCCTGCCCACGGCAGGAGGTTCAAAATAGAAGAACTTTAAAGTCCCTTCCAACCTAAACCATTCTATGACTCTATGATTTGGTATTACTATCRGTAATACTACAATAAAATTATTACATTTTGTTGTCTCTAGCTTCTGAAATATGAAAAAAAAAATAATTTTTAATGGAGTAAAAGTTACTTGTTTCCTTATTCATCCTGTCCTTCATCTGTTCTCTCATCAAGAAGACAATATAGGAAAACCTGCTGTGAATAAAAGTGGACTGAGGTGTCCACACTACATATATTCAATATCCTTGCTTGGAGCACTTGCTTGGAAAAGAGATATTTTAAGTCCTCCTCAGCCTGAAGACATATAAAGCTGTATCTCAAATACTAACTTGGAAGGTAAACCTGGGGAATATCTTGTTTATTTTGAAAATTAATGCTTTAAAAAAARAGAATAGATATTACTATTGTGGGTAGTAGTAGTAGTTGTACTAGTAGTCTTCGGCCTTTCACATTTTTTGATTCAGATTATGTTCAGATTGTGCTGCCAAGCAACTCCGAACGGAGAAAAATCCCTTGGGATTTGACACAAGGAGTAAGGTTATTCTTAAAAATTATTTCAGTACTTTGTTTTGCACTCACATTTCTAATTTAACTCAACTAGTCTTCTTATGCACAATTGCCTCAGTATAGTTTGAGTGTGCCTGTAACTTGGTCTTCAATGTCTATTTCAAGAAATAAATTCCAATCTCATCAAAACAATGTTGAACCCAAATTTAAGCTAGGGTAAATTCAAGGTTACAGCCACAAAGATATATTGGGCACAGATTGGGGCAGCTATATTCCAGATATATTTAAACTAGGGTGCAAGTTGTCAGTCTGGCCTTAGATTTCAGAAATTAGTATTTTTCATGTATTTCTAGTTGTGAAGTGTCTTAACGTTATTTCGAACACTTCTAACAACTGCTTTGAAGAAGATTCTTCAAATATCAATCAGGTGAGATAGATATCAATGATAATCCTTTTATTAAACAAAAAGACAAAAGAACAAAAAGATGAAAGACAGGTGAGATTCTATACAGAGATTTCCATAGACAGCCTGCAAAATTATTAATTTGTTTGATTTTTCCAAAGTGTTTATCTGTTACATTTCATTAGCTAAATTTCTCCTATTTGGAAATATCTTTCTAACGAAAATTGAGAAACTTCGGGGGTTTTATGGGAAACAATTACTAACAATGAGGACCTAGTTCACTAACCTGATAGACCCATTTGTACAATATTCTCATTCTTTGATTTAAAATTACATTAGAAAGTAATGTAAGAGTAAAAATTAAAATGTCAGCTTCACATCGATATTGGCCTTCATAACCCTTTTTCATCGAAGGCACTATTTGAAATTCTACCTTACACAAAATTGACAATCTGTTATTGCAGTCTTTCAAGGCACAAACTTTGCACAAATCATTTCAATATTCTGACCCATAAGCTTGCATTCCTAATAAGCCCGAGTTGCAGCAATCTGTTTCACAATAATGAAAACTGCATCCAACAAACTATTTCTATATTTCAATGTGCCTTAATTGTCATTTCACCATCTGACTTTCTTCACGTCGAGAGACTGCGAAGCATTGAAGAGGCTAAAGCTGATGACAGAGAAAATACCAAGAGCAAAATACAGTGTAACTGCAAAATTTTCACTGGAGTTTTGCTTCTTTTAACAAAAGAAAAAATGAGGTGCCGTAATATTACAGAGCGATTTGATAGTTATCACAGAAGTGGTATTCTTTTATTAGGAACAGATTCAGACTAAAGCAGAGCTCAATGACTTTGGAAAAAGGAAAAAAAATGAACCAACAGAACATCTTGAAAAGATCAAAGGTTGTGGTTATAGTAGCAGGCTTTTCACTTTTCCCTCTATTTCCAGCACATGCTCCTAGACCAAATAGAATGATTGATTTAAAAGAATTGTTTTCTGAAGTGATACTCCTGAAAATTATCTTTCTTAAGCTCATTGTGGTAAATTGATATGCAACTATGTTAATTTTACGACATGATTTAGAGTCTTTTATTATTCTTTCAACATAATTTGAGATCAATAATGTTGTTTGGTTTGTCTGGGTTTTTTTCCCTCCAGATATTTTTCATTTACTTTCCCCGCCTCAGAGTAAGTGTTCTGGTCATTCTTTTCAAGTGCACAGGAAAATTTCCTAATTAGAGTCAATTACTAATCTATTCCATTGGTTTCATTTGGGCTATCCCTGGACTAAGGCAGGATCTTCACACGAATTCTGAGATCAAAACATGGCATTATGCTCTTGAAGTAATAGTATCTCAAGAGTTTTTCTTACCTAAGCAGCACACCTCCAGGCACAAGCAACTCCTTGGCAAAAATAAACAGCATAAGTCTGTCTTTTTGTTTCCCATAGCAACTACATTTTCTCAGAAATCTACTGGTGCTTTTATGAGACAAAAAATCTATATAAATATAGGATTGGTGCATGTTATATTAGAAGCATAGTTATATGGACTACTCCATATTTTGCTTTTATCTTCAAGGTGCAAGGATAAATAAATTCACATGTTTATTGGGAACAATGGGGGTGGATTTTCTCGTTACATCTTAATGGATCAATAAGGCTGCAGGAGCTATCTGTAGAATAGTAACTCATAAAGTATTTTAAAAGCAGAAAGTATTTGTCTGTATCTTTGAATAGTAGAGAATGAGGTTGTTGGGGTTTTTTTATTGTCAAATTATTTACAAAGCATTATAATGTAAAATAAATTTTTTCTAGTTCAACTGTAGACTTAATTTGCACCTGTAAAGAAACACAAGATATTGTTGCCTTGACAGATGTTTCCTTCAGTGTACAGATTTTATATAAGTATTCATCCCAAAGTCAGACACGTCTTCTGAGAGACTCATACTTAGTCTTGCTCTCAAACTTACCTGAGTTAATCACAGGAAAATGCTATTCAAAAGGAAATTGAGCAAAAGAATTGATCTAGATGAAACTTCTGCTTATCCTTTCACAGTGATAGCATACACAAGAAAATAATCAGATTCTGCGGAATACTGCAGGCCTTTCACAAATATATCTAAATKTTGTGTCTGAAAGGGGGGGGGCGGAGCAAACTACCACAAAATAACACATTCCACAAGAATAAGACAGGCCTGTTTTCCACTCTCCAGAAGAGAAAATGCTTTTCTCCTTATCTTGATAAACCRCGATTTTTCAAAAAGTAATCCAACCTTTATGTCTAAGAACTTTGTAATTACAGACTATACAAATGAATATGTGAGAGCCTCTTACTTTTTGGTCATACATAGAATATCTACAGGATAGGTTTAGATTTACATCGATATGACTAACTAAAACCTAATATAAAGATTTCATATAGATCCATCTTCATTAAATATTTTGAGAAAATATTTGAGTTAAATTTTATTAGAAATCAGTTTATCATAAATACATTTCTTCTGTGCAACCACTTACTATTTGTTGTTATCTACATTTGTTTCAATAATGCCTAAATTTTCAGATTGCTAGAAAATGCTAAATTTTATTTCTTAGTGTCTTTTTTTTAAAGGTATGAAGAGAGGTATCTCATTTATTATTACAAAATCCATTTATTGGCTTTCATTAGATACCTAACAACACACACAAAATAAGTCTGCCAGGAAGGTATTACACCATA
This sequence comes from Amblyornis subalaris, assembly GCA_018881555.1. Classification (NCBI taxonomy): domain Eukaryota; kingdom Metazoa; phylum Chordata; class Aves; order Passeriformes; family Ptilonorhynchidae; genus Amblyornis; species Amblyornis subalaris. The sequence goes on from JACAXG010000112.1 coordinate 2,236,923, forward strand.
TTATAATCGTATATTATTTTGCAAGTACCTAAATATTTCTTTAATTTTAATCAAATCACACATTAGCTAGGCTCAGAGTAAAGCTCTTAAATGAAAGAAACACATTATAGACTTTCAGACACAGAAGTCTTAGGTTTTATCATTTTGCAAATGTGCCGGGAGGATCCAGCTATAGGATTTCATGAGGTAAGTGGCAATTTGAAAATTCTAGTTTCATAATCATTTGAATCTGATTAAGGGCAGTCTCTATTTCAAATATTTGTGGTATTGTTTGGAACACAGTATCAAAACAAGAAATCTGCTCTAAATTTATTGTCATTTATTAGGAAATTGAGTTGTCTTAGGCATCAGAGAGAAAAATGTCTGTCTGGTTGAAGACTTTTCAGATTGTATTTACAACTGAAAGAAAAAAAAGAGGGAAGGTATATGCCAAATCTGAGTTAAAATAGCACTGAAGATGAGGAGTTATTGCCATGTATACCACACCTATGCATTTAATCAAGGCAAAGTACAAGACTGAGTTTTGAGTAGCAACTGGAACTACTTACTTTACAAGAATGACAGACTCAATGCCATGGAACTACCCAACGAGAAAGAAGCTTTGCAGGAAAGGACCTAGGAGTCCTGGTGGACACCAACCTGAATATGAGTGTTGTGGGTTAGCACCAGCAGGCAGCTAAACAAGACACAGCTGCTTGCTCATTCCTCCACACAGTGGGATAGGGGGAAAGAATCAGAAGGATAAACATGAGACAACTTGTGGGTTGAGAGAGTTCAATAGGTAAAGCAAAAGCCACACATGCAAGCAAAGCAAAACAGTAGTGAATTCATTTGCTGCTTCCCATCAGTACACAGGTGTTCATGCATTTCCAGAAAAGCAGGGCTTCAGCATGCGTACTGTTTACTTGGAAAGACAAATGCCAGGAACCTCCCCTCTCTTCGTTCTCCCCCAACCTTTTATTGCTGAGCATGATGAAATACAGTATGGAATACCCCTTCTATCAGTTTGGGGCACCTGTCCTGACTGCATTGTCTCCCAGCTCCTTGTGCACACCCACCTTCTTGCTGGGGGAGTGAGGTTGGAAGCAGAAAGTCCTTGACTCTGTGTAAACGCTGCTCAGCAATAACTAAAACATCCCTGTATTACCAGCACTGTTTTGGTGATAAATCTAAAGCACAACCACATACAAGCTACTATGAAGAAACATTACCCACACTTGCCAAAGCCAGTACTACCAGCTAGCAATGTATCTTTGTGGCAAAGAAGGCTAAGAGTAAATCCTGTCAAAATCTACTTCAATCCCCAAATGACCTTAGAAATCCTTCAGGATTTCTCACATAAACTTTGTGATGACAGTTAATGATAAAATAGTGGGCATTTTTGAAGGACACAATAGCCAATTAATAAAATCACTTGCCCAAAGCAGAAATGAAGAGTTCTTTCCTCAACCTGCAGAGGTTTGTACCAAAAAGACAACGTTCATTATTAGACCACTGGATATAACACGGAAAATGAAAAGGAGAGATGGAGAAACAGTTGTCTTCCTGTCTAGCTTAATCTGAATTTCCATGCAGCAAGATTTGTGTTGGTTGAGGTAGAAACTACYTATGCAAGCTTTATGCTCCCAGGAGATAAAGATAGTAAGAAAAGAGGACCTTGACAGCAACACACTGATGAGGATATTTTTTGTGTAGTAAAAATGATGATTTTAGTAATTCTTACAGAAACTGCTCCTTTGTTTTGCTTTTGTATAGAGCATTCTTAACTAGCTAGGACATCTGCAGGGAGCCAGGAAAGCACTTAAAACAATTCAAGAGTACGAATTTAGTGTGAGCACAAAAGCAGAATCTGGAAAACAAGCCACACGGTTGCTCTGATACATATACAGTCCAAAATTTAAGAAAATGCTTGTAATTGATTAGAACTAGCTAGAAGAATCAGGGCTAAAGCAGAACATTGTGTCTTAAAGTCTCTAAGGTAAAAAAAAAAGTGTTGCAAGTGTGAAGTTGATAATTGCTGGGCAACGTTGGAGGGCACCTAGACACTAGTGTCAGTAATACCATGTAAGACTAAAATTGTCTTAGCAACAACATCAGAAACTCCAAATTTGGGGGTGTATGTAGCAGGCACTGAGATCAACGAGGAAGAAACAATTAGGGGAAGAGAAGATACACCCAAAAATAGCAAAAAAAAAAAAAAAAAAAGAGAAGAAAAAACAGAAGAAAAAAGAAGGCTTGAAGTCAGGTAAAAAGAGGGCATGATCTTGCAGTGGAAGGAGTGTCTGTGACCAGTAACAGAATTGGCCTTCAGACACAAGCCCAATGAGATGTTTGGGGGAGCCCCCCTCAATAGTTTACAAAACTCTCCATCATATCTATATCTAAAAGACTTGATCTGAGAGGGTGTAGTAAAGAGGAATATCCTTTCACCCTGGTACTAAGTGGTTTGATGAGGGAAGGCTTATAAAATTGTAGTTTTATAGTAGCTTCTGCCCCATTTAATCGCTCAGTTTATTTTTGCATTTTTATCTTGTAAATATTTTCAGTGTCGCATGTCAAGTTGTATAGAAAATAAATTTATTCTTTCACTAAATGATAGAACATTTTGATTGTTAGGATGTTGTCTTGGAGTGTGCAGCAAAACAGTTTAGATATCTTCATGTTGGTGAGACCTCTAATAAGATGAAATCTAACAAGTTAGTCGACCCTCTAAGGATAATTTTCTTTGGAAAAAAAGAAGAGCCTTTTCTTTCTCATTTCAGAAACTCCAATAGCAGAATTCTGAGTTGGTTATCTCTCCAAAGTGCATTGAGTATTCTCTCACTGACACAAAATTCTTATTTGTCCACAGGGTGCACTTTGTGCCAAAGCTGTCTATATCATATTCAACAGCTCTGTGATAACCAAGGTTGAAGTCACTTTGGACTCAGCAATATCTATCACATTCTGTTTGACTTTAGAGCTCCTTGGATGTCTCAGTTTCTATGGTGAATCTGGGCACGAAAGCAGAAAAACTGTGTATTAGAAAGCCAAAATCAGATTATGATATATAAATCTTTATTTCTCAGTGCTAACTTCATTTCCAAGCAGTGGAGTACTGGGAAAATTGGAGTGACTCATTCTATTTAAGTGTCAGTGTTAAGCAGGCAGGAAGCCAAGCTGAAGCCTATGTCACTTTAGACGAACTCAAGACTTGATATATGAGAAGCCTTCTCTTGCAGTCTTTATTGAAGGGGAGTCAGAAATAACATGTTTTCTAGAACAATTGCCATGATTTATGAAATATCTTCAATTCAATTATTCAGGTTCAGGAATATCTTTGTCAAAAAGGTACCCCCTAGTGGTGAAATCTTGATCCATCTGTATCAAAAGAGCAAAAAACCTTTCCTAGATACCTCCCCAGATAAGTTGCAAGCAGGTGCAGCTGCTCCCCGCTATCAAATAAGAGAGAAGACTGCATAGTGTTGTCTATGTCACACACCATGTGACACTGAGTGTGCATTACATGGGGTGAAACACTATCTTTAGCTTTCTCACCAGTAACCTGACTCAGCCCTGTTTTCCAATTGTGTGAAAAGATTTCAGGTTCCTTTTTCTGTAACATAATTTGTCCTTTATTAGTTTGATTCATTTTTGTTCTCACACAATTCTATCACGACCTCTGTAATTCGAAGTACACTTCTCCAAGTGCTCCCTGAATACTTTTCCTCTGAGGACATTATGATGTCGTTTTTCAATATTTTACCTCAAACAGCTAGAACTTCATCCCACCCGATTCATTTTGCTTCATGCAATTTACTGTAGGTGAATTAAATATGTGTGTGCCTGTGCTGTTTAGAAGACTAACAAATTGCGCCAGTTTCAAAATTTAAAACAAAACCTTCCTAGATTAACATTAATTAACAGCATTTTTGTGTTAATTAGTTCTTGTGGGTGATTCACTACCGCTGTATGATCAGTCCTTAGCAATCACATCCTAGGTCAGCTGTGAGCATACCAAAGTCCTGTGCAATGAGCACCAGTGACTGCGGTCTGCGGGACCTTATTTTTTTATGAGACATCTGCATTTTTTAAACAATTACCAGCCCTTAATCCTTGTCAGACACAACAAAGAGGGAAGAAACATGTACATTTATGGTTCATTACTGTGATTATGTTTGGGTCCATAACAACCACATACTGAAATATTGGTGGGCTACTGTCTTCACGGATACAACAGATCTCGGCTTTAGCTGTGTATATCATGGATACAATATTTCCCTCGTTCAAATAGTTCAAAAGTACTTAGTTTTACTTCAAAGTGGGTTTTAAATTTAGTGATTTTGCAAAGGTTTTAAAATGAGAATCAGTAAAGACCACTTTGTGGGCTATAATGTTCATAAGCAATGTTCATTAAATATGCTTGAGAGAAATATTTCAATACACTAGTCCTGTGAGCAGTTTTAAAGTAGCTGACCCACAAAGATGAGGTACATTAAAATATCACAAAACACAGCTCTTCAACATTTATTTTCTATTCATGACTCCAAACCTTTTGTGCTTCATAATATGCATCAGATTTAACGATTTTCATAATTTAAGGTTTTTTTTCCTTATCTGTGTTTACTAGAATTCACACATAAAATATATCTAATCGATGATGGTAACTGAATTTCTTTTACAATACATTTACTTAGGAAAATATGCAAAAGTTTATAGTAATATATTAACAAATAATGGAAACTCCTATTGTCTTCAGACTAGTCACTGCTAATAGAATCTTATTGCTGATAGCATTATTCTGCTAACATCAGCTAAAATATTATCCCCAAAAGTATTTCTTTGGTTTTGCTCTATATGTGTTTTCACAGGAAGCACAATTCCAACACCACTGAAATAAACAGTATTTTACCCTTGAATTCAAGAGTGTAACAACAAAAGACAAGGTAGTAATTTAAATGAAAATTTGAATAAATCTGATTTTTGTTTTCTGAGTTCAATTTTATTATTGATCTCTGGAAGATTGCTGTGTTATTTTGATGCCAAAGACATTTTTGTTTTATACTTTTTATATATTAGTAGCCCTGTAGCCTTTTACTGTCTAACTATGTAGATTCTTAGTTAGCAGTTTCCCTACCCCTTAGACAAAGCAAGACACCTTATCAATGCTAGTGTTCTGGGAACCAGGGACATTTCTCTATCCCAGGTACACTAAAAGCTTAAACAACAGTAGAGCTAGAGGTTAAGGGGGACTTCAGTAGGAGGCCGAACCAAGCAGAAATTACCTCATTAACTGTATTTTTAATTGGGAGATTTTGGTCAATTACGTTAATTTGCTAAACTTATAAAAGTGTCGGAGTCCATTGGGGGGGTGCTGCTGGACGCAGTGGGGTTCAGGTCAACATTTTGGCATGCATTTTGTACCCTTGGAGAACCTCCAATTAAGGTAACTGCTGTCTTTATCCTCTTAACGTCATCCAGCTTCTACTTTTCAGTGGAAAAGGCAAGAATTTAGTAACCCAGTTTAAATATTAAACATTGAGTGTTACGGATGTATAAAAACTGACATTCAGAGTAAAGAAAGCAGAACTATAACATGGTCATTTGTAATGATGAGACCAGAATTATGAAATAATTAAAGATTTGTCTCATCATTAAGGACAAACTCAACAGAAGTATTATGTTATGTGACTGCAGTAGAAATTGGAAATTGGAAAATAGTGCAGATAAAAATTATGGAATAAACTGAAGAGTTAACTAAAAATCTCCTAAATTCAGTAACAAATTAACAATCTTACAGATTACAACTACAACGAACAAAGTGTGGGTTTTCTCTGTATAGGTAGATCTCACAACTTTTCTTCTTTTGTGGGTAAAATATATAATCTCTGCAAGAGCCCCGTTTGAATGCGGTTTTGATTAAAATGGATGGCAAGAGAGGAATTTCATTAATATGAAACTTTTATCACCACAGYGATGTGAAAAGCCATAAAGGTGACCTGGTTAGAACGAGAAAATTACTGAATGGGAGAAAATGCCTGCCAGTCTGAGAACTAGGTCTGGGAACCAGAAGCACCCTTGAAAAGTGCATCTGGCCTCTTTGAAGTACAGCTGAGTTCCTAGAAATCAGAGACGTCCTGAGATACCACTAATAAGTGCTAAAACGTAGAACTGTAAAGACACCTTGTCATCTGAAAAGGTGAAAAATAAACTGCAAAAAGAGGAAAACAGTCTGGGAAAATAAAATGCTGTCTGAAAGAACAGAAGATTTAATGATCTCTTGTCTGATATAGGTGAAAAATAGGAATTAACAGCATCTTTTGGCTGCTCAAAGTGGTGGTGTCCTAAGTCCACTTAAATCTCCATGTTAAAAAAAGGACTTAATTTTTCTCCAAAATGTAGGCTCTGTCTCTGAAAATTTCCTGTGTTGCACATACTTTTCCTTTCCTTATGCCCGTATATAATCCAACTTTATCACCCTAAGGTGAGTAGTGCCATAGAAAGCTCTTTGTATTCAGTTTGTGTGACGCTTGGCAGCGAGGAGGTCCTCGCAAGAGAATGCGCAGCGTCACTCCCTGCTTGCCTTGCCTGGGAGGGCTAAACCCTCAGCACGGTTTGAGCTGCTCTCCTGCTGATGCTGGCTTCTCTCTAAGGGAGTGCTCCTTAGCTTGCCAGAGGTGACTAAATCGCGCCTCCGAAAACAAAGGGTTGAGAGGGATTCCTCACTTAGGTTCCAGATGGCTTATCATCCAAAGGGTCCACAGGTAAAGAACCTCGAACTGAGGGTTGCATGGGTTTTTATACAGGGGGAAAAGAGGGAGGAGTAGAAGGGAACAACCAATGGGAAACAACCAATGAGGTGGTAACAAGAAACATACAACCAATGAGGGAAACAGGGAGGCAGGAGCAGGGAAAGGGAACCAACAGGGTACCGAACTTCGAAGAACTTTCTGGATTGGGGGGATGTGGTCTAGACCTAGGTGCCGCCCTCGGATCCGCCCACAGATCCGCCTTCATCCATCCATTGGAGGGCGAGCACCTGATGGGCATAGGTCTGCCACAGCCCACGAGTGGGCTGGGCCACCACTACAAGTTTGTGTGGCAAAGTTTTGGTAGCAGGGAGGATTATAAAGATGGCTTCTGTAGAAGCTGCTAGAAGTTTTCCCTTTGTCTCACAGAGCCAATGCCAGGTGGCTCCAAGACAGAACTATCACTGGTCAAGGCTGAGCCCATCAGTGATCGTGGTAGCCCCTCCAGGATAACATATTTAGGAATGGGAAAAAAACAAACTGTGAAATTGCAGCCAAAATAGAAGATGGGCCCATCAAGCCTGCACTGCAGCTCATGTCCACTCTGTCTCCAGCCACTCCTGACTAGAATACCCGGCCAAGCTCTAACCCCAGCCTGAAACTCACAAAATTGTTGGAGACTGTTGGTGGGCCCTGTTACCAGCCATCAGATCTGCCTGCTGTGCTGTCAAAGACATCTTGGATGACCTTGGGATTGCTGCAGTGCGCTGACCCCAAGGATGCTGCTGGACCCTTCTTTGCCCTGACAACATATTGAAAATATTATATTCTAGAAGGGTATAATCTGCCCTAAAAGATCACTATTTCAGAAGCTATAGCAAAAGAAAGACTAGGTTGTCTCAGAAAATAAGAACAATAGTTCAGATTCATTTAGGATGTGCTTGAAGATCTTGAATGGCTGTTAATGCCTAAGAACAGGCAAATAAATAATGATTTCAAATAGGAAAGAATTCTGCTTTATATTTGCAGGTGCCTACATTTCTTGTAAATATGTATCCGTACATGARATACATAGTCAAGCTCCATTTCTAGTTAATGAAATCATGCAACTTAATATAGTTACCTCAATACAGGCATCTAATAGTACATGTGTTGACTGAATGTAATCTGATTGTTATCTCCCCGTTCCCACTCCAAAACCCTGGCTTCTTCTCCCAGGCAACTAGCAGCAGAGCAAGAGGAAACGTCCTCAATCTGCACCAAGGAGGTTCAGGTTGGACATTAGGAAGAATTTCTTGATGGAAAGTGTGGTTAATCATTGGAACGGGCTGCCCAGGAAGGTGGTAGAGTCACAATCCCTGGAAGTGTTGAAGAAACAACAGTACATGGCACATAGTGCTACAGTTTAGTTCACAAGGTGGTGTTCAAAGATTGGGCTTGATGACCTTGGAGGTCTTTTCCGACCTTAATGATTCTGTGATTCTCTATGGATTTCCATTAGCCTAGTGAAGATGCTTTGGTTAGCCTATGTGTCTTGCATAGCACCAAACTCCAATTTAGGCATCTGGGTGAATTTGGTAATCAATAGGAAGGGCTACAAAACCCAATCTGAGAAGGTCACACGTGTGTTATCAACTGAAAAGCCTCCCTGACAATACTGATTGGCTTGTCCAGAAGCTGTATTCAGTCACCAATAGGTCTCTACTGCCATTGTAGATGTCCTAGAGTATCTGAGACCTCAGCACGGCAATATCTATAGAGGCATGTGATTTTCTTGAACAGCATTCACACTGCAAGCATAATAACCTAGGGCTTTTTGGATGGTATAAGAGCCTGATATGCATCTAAGCAATCAAATTAAGCCCCTTTTACCCGGAACAGAAACTCAGGTACGATGTTCCCATATAAACTCTGACATTCAGTCATTTGTATCACCCACAGCTGTCTGACCTGAAAGACGCTCTCCAGGCTAACAGTACACGAGGAACTCATTGACTAAAAAAATCAGGATCTTAAAGGGATCCAAGCACTTTTTATAATTTTCCATGGGTATGAGAACATCTGTGTTTATATCATATAAGCTTTAGTACTACATTCTTTATCATATACTTCATAAACCTTCATTTAACTGAGAAGATTTACGAGAAACCTTTTSCTTGGGGGCAGGAGATCTCATAAGCTCATAATCAAGAGATGTCTCAGGAGATCTCATCATTTTTCTTATATCCTTGTAAGTATCTGCAGTTGTTTATTTGAAGAGTCAGAATATTGAATTATTTGAAACACTAGTATGATTCAGTAGAGCAGTTATTATGTTACAGTCATCATTTGATGCTGCTTATTATGTTATCATAACCAGTTGTACACGTGATATATTAATTGCCACACTGTAAGTGATGGACTCTGACTGCACTTTGTTCCAGGCACATAAATTAAATAATAAAAACAAACAAACAACCATTATTTACTGTGTAATCTTGGTACACTACGGTACAAAAGCCTTTATGCAGATTTTTTTTTAATGATTCCTGCTGTTTCACTCAACTGCCTTTAAAAAGGAAGGCAATTAATATAATTACATTGTGCATTGAGAAGTCCTTACTGAGAATACATGTGAGAAAAAATTCACCCTGCTATTACCCCCTGCATTGTTTTGTCATAATACTTGTACAGTATACAAGTATTTTATCATAATACTTGTAGAGTTAAATACAGATTCTTAGCTAAAATCCTTTACAAACCTAAAAATTTAAATTAGCACATTAACCTCTCCTCTCCTCTCCTCTCCTCTCCTCTCCTCTCCTCTCCCCTCCCCTCCCCTCCCCTCCCCTCCCCTCCCCTCTCCTTTCCCTGACGAGAGCCTGGGGAAATAAAAATACAATAATGTAAGGTTTAATAATGATCACATCCACCAGCTTTGATAATAGACAACTAAAACGAATGGGAGGCAATTAAACATTTGAAGATATTAAAATCTATAGATTTTCAAATGTTTGCATGATAACTAAGCTTCCCTGAGTTTAATACATATTTATTCAGTAGTAGACTTTATTTTAATAATAAAAAGTACCAAAGAATATCTATGGACATAATGTTATAAAGGTAATGTTTTACAGAAACCTCTTTAGATGTATTACCATCTCAGATGTTATACAGAAAAAATAATGCATGGTTTCTTCTAAATGTATCTACAGACAGTCCAGAATGGTAAATTGTATTTTGTCTAAGCCAATAAGAAAATGTCAACTTTCAGAACAAAAAAGGAAATGCAATTATGATGGTGTCATATTTTTGCTGACTGAGCACACTATTTAGAATGCATATTTTGTACATATTTTGTGTCATTGTCTTACCTGCCCTAGACATATTAAATGTCCCATGCTATGTCAAATGTAGTTTTAATTCTCCAGTAACACAATCAAAGCAGCTTTAAAATATGGGATGAAAACCATGAATTAAATAGGTGGCTGCTGCATTTAAAAGAGATTTCTATTTCCTGAGAGGAAAGGGAGAGCTTGGAAGAGCTACCTAAAAGTACAGAAGGAAACACTAGCTTAGTTTCTGTCCTCATACTTTATTTAAATACCTAGATCCATATGCAGCTAACTTTATTAGTAAGTTGTATCCATAACGTGAGTAAAGTTCAGAGATCTTGTACTTATTTTTCAGACTTCCTAGACTAGGAAGGACTGAAATAAATCAACTCTGAAGCAGGCAGTCTTCCTCCCAGTGTAAACTCTCAATGAGGAGGTTACAATTTGGAAATGAACATAATTTGATACAAGAGCTTCTGAAACCTTCTATAATACTTCCATTATGGAAGAAATGCATCTTAGAAATATTTCTAAGTGAATGACTGGACTAGATGAACCTTGTGGGTCCCTTCCAACTCAGTTTATTCTGTGATTCTRTGATTTTTTTATGGTATTGACTGCTAATTTTTGTCTGAATATCCATAATGACAATACTCTGCTAACAAGCAAAAAACAGTCTATCTAGTTTCAGTCTTTCATGTCAATGCAAGTAAGCTCTAAACAGGTTGTTAGTTTAGTGCTATATCTATAGGCTTTACATGTCTACCACAGATGACATGCATTTAGTATGAACGGCAATAGRAAAGGTTCCTGAGCATTATGTCCTCATAATGAAAGAGAGTGATGACAAGATACCTTTGTGCATATACCCCCAAGGATGCAATCTTCATAGAGATTTTCTCCTTTATTGAAAGAGTGAATTAAAATGGTCAAGAAAAAAGGATTATTCAGAAGTTCAAGACTGCAACATCAAATATAACCATATAACAAACTTTCAAAAATTTCATTCATTTCTTAATACAATCACAAAATAATATGAGAAACAAACAAACAAAATACACCCTGACATTACATGAATATCAAATGAAAGAATGGTTAGATCTACRGTGATCTTAACCCTGAGATTTACCTTTCTTATTTGTTGATTATATTTCTTTATTTCTTCCTCATAATTCTTTTGCATTCTTATTAAGCCAGAAACTGTTAGTAAAAGATTCAGTGAATAATAAATTATTGTCAGTATTTATATTTAATAGTAAAATACCACCAGTAGCAATAAACTGTAATAGAAATATCTTCATATCAATGGTATTTATAGAATCAGAATCATGGAGACTGGAAGGAACTTCTGAGGTCTCTCAACAGGTCCAACTTGTTGCAAAAAATGGGTCAAAACTAAATCACGTCTGGCCTTATCCAACTGAACTGCAAACGTGCCCAATAATAGAAACAACACGGTCTCTCTTGGCAACTCATTTCAGTGTTTCACTATAGCGTTTTCTGGAAGAATCATAAGAAAGAATAACTATATATATATGCTAAAATGAATTTAGATAGTTCTGACAGTGGTTTTTTGTGAAAAGAGATATGGAGAGAGTTGTAATTTCACTAGGATAAATGAAAAGCATCTATCAATTTTTTTTTTTTTTTTGTTCGTTGTTGCAAACTGAAGACCTCACGTAACTATTTCAATCGGGAGAAGTTATATTACAAAATTAAATGCTTAATGGTAATTAAGCTATAAATACTAAAATATTAAAATATCATTCGATGAGATAAACAATTACACTGGAATACTTGATTATTTTTTCTTGATAATAGTTTTGTGTATTCATTTGAAAATAGTATTGAATGATTGTTAGTTAGGTATTTTGTTGCACTGTGAAATATAACCATTTCTTTCTGTGAAAGAAACCCAAAAGTGTAAAATTGGGCATTTTTACAGTCAGAAAAAGGGAGTAGATAAAATAAACAAGTTATAAACTTAAAAGAACCTTTAACATACTATTTTGCAATTACATTCATTGCCTTTCATGCATTTTTACAACATATTTGACTAATACATTATTTGAACTATCTGTGCAGTCATCTCCACTGAGGCTGAACAAACTCAAAGAAGGTAACAGTAATGATAGAGTCTCTCAGTGATTCAAAGGAGGATATTACCCTGTAATCTCAGTTCATTAATTGTGCTGATAGTGATGTGCAAAGTACAGTATTATCTCTGTCATTTTCCTATGCCTGTCACTTTCCTATTTTATAAGKCCAAGAAAAGTAAATATCTATCCTGTCATTATTGTTCCAATTTAAGACAAAAGTAAAGACATAAAAAGCTGTCACAGAAGAGAAAAAATTATGCTGAAACACAGCAGCATGAAATACTTTTCAGAAGTTTGCAAAAAATTTTATCAAATGTCTGTTCTTTCTTTTTTTTCACCTTCTAAATTTTTGCCTTTCTTGTCTGTTTAGAATGAAGAGATTACATAACCCATCTTTCACATGTGTCCCACAATTCATTATGAAGCCTTCATAAATTATGTAGTATTTGAAACTTTTAAGAATCACTGTAGTATTTCAAGCAAAGGGAACCTGCAGTGTTCTATCACAGATACAGCTGCACTAGGAAACCCATCACAAAAACCAATATTGTGCCTTCAAGTTCCCAGTTGAAAAATCCTATAACTCAGGTATACATAGACCTGAGTTATATACATATATATACATATCTAATTAACAGAATAACCAGAAAAATACATGAGGTTGTCAAAAAATGAAGCAACATGAGAAAAATATTCCTCACAAGCATTCTGAGTCAATAAATTCCATTACTTGTATGCATGTAAACACACAATCACTGAAAGTTTTGTGGTCTGTTTCATTGATTTACCTGACTTTCCTGTAGAACAAATTGGCTACTAGGTAGTACAGGAGATAATATACCAGGCATATAAAGAGTGGTTAGGTACAGATAGTTAACACTTGTTAAGCTATTTCTGCACACTACAATATGACATTTTATACCAGAGTCACATTCAACATGAAGGTGAGTTGTCTAGTATTCCTTGAATGAAATCCTGACACCTTTGAACTAAACTAACAAATAATGTTGTCACTGACACAGAAAACAGCAATAAATTTAAGATAAAGTTTATAAGATTACTGGTAGCAGTGAAATTACTGCATTATAATAAATGAAGAATTTGTAATCCAAAAGGGTAAACTCTAGGGTGATATAGTATGTCTTTCATTAATTCCTAACACTACAACTTAAAACATTTAGAGTGATAAAGATGGAACTCTAAACTTGAGGTCCTAAAGACAAAAGATTTTAAAAAGTATTTGAAGTTTCACTGACTTGTCGTACAAATAAAATCAGTTAAGATGAGAGTCTACATAACCCATCCCATTGAAGTTAAATAGACAAGAAAATATTTCCAAGGTGATCTAATTGAAAATTTTGGTTTAAGTATAATTCTTCTTTTTAAATTGTGACAATTATGTTTTGTGGGTAAATAAAAATTCCAAATAAGGGTTTAACCTCCATCCAAAACAGTAGTTGTCAAGCCATAAGTGTCTGAGTCAGATGACCTTCTGAGTCACCTGTACAGTCTCATCTGTATAGAACACCTGGTCTAGGTTTCTGATATCTGCCTGTCAATTTAAAAAATATTTGAAGGTCGAATAATATTCTTACAATACAGGAATATACTTCAATTACTTAAGAATAGGATTTAAGAGCATTGTGTTTGGATGTGTCGCAGCAATTCTTTTGTCATTCATTTTGCACACACTCACAGACTTAAATGACCTTGAAGACTTGAAAATTAGCACACAGTTCCTCTGGCCCTTACAGTCTTGAATTTTTCCTTCTGTAGGGGCTACATGTTCTTTTCCTTCTTAAATTCCAGATATTCTCCGTGTAGGAGAGGTCTAACTGGCTTTATCCCAGACTTCTTGGGAAAGAATGTTCCATCAAATTTTTCTTGAAAAACAAATCCTTCAGTTCAAATATTTTTCAGATATTTACCATAGGAACTTCTGAGTTTGTTTTTATTCTGTTCATAGAGAAAGAAGTTGCTATAATAAGGACAAATGAATCTGGAAATGTTTCCTTAGAGAGTTAAACCAGAACATACAACAAATTTGCTTTAAGACGTGTAACTCATTGGGATTGAAAGTCTTTCAAGTGTGAAGCCTTATTTTATGKTTTTTTTATTCTTTTCATTGTTCTTCTTCTAATATCCGTTCTTTCAGTGTGGGACAATAACAAACAGTATATTATCTAATTAATCTTCCAATTTCCTACTAACACAGATTGTAAATCTGAGTGCTGCATGCAAAATAATAAATCCAGCATACCTGTCAAACAGTGTGTACCTTGAGCTATAGCTGAGTTCTCCAAACATTGTCATTGCTTCATCGAGATGCTTTGAGATAAGAGAGACAGCTACACAGGCTGTCAGATATGATGAAGGACCTACAGAGACCTGTGCTCATTCAGAAGAGCAATACATGGATAAATAGCACAACTGAGGGAATATTAAAAGCACATGACATGTTTACTCTTAGGCAGATGAGTTCCACCATTAGGACGGAGGAACCTGAGTTTTCTTAAGCAATTAAACTCATTCTTTATGTACTTTACTTTATTCAGTCTTCAAGCTGCTGATACTAGCTCTTCAAAGTCTCTAAGAAATAAAAATGTAAAGCAATAGTTGCAATATGATTAAACAGGATACAGCACTGAGGATGAACAGCTTACATTCTGCAATTAAAGTAGCACTCATAATGATGAAATATAGGTATTTTTTATTGCTAAAAATATATTGGCCAAATGTTGAAATCATTCCACACAGAGCTATAATCTTGCAGCACTGCAGGGGTGATAGAATTTTCAAGAAGGTGAGAGTCTAATGTATATAAATAAATCTGATATGAAAAACATGACAAATTAGATTATGCTCTTTTTCTTTCAAATGTCTGACAGAAGAGTAAGCTGGAATGAGATCTGCCTCCCAGTACTTGCCAAAAACTAATTAAAAGTAAATAAAATTTATTATATTTAGCAGGTGCCTGCCACCCATTTTATATCTGTAAGACTTAAACTCAAGTCTGTGAAAACAAAACAAGACAGTTTTAAATTTTAGGGTGGACATTAAACTGACAAGTTTGGTAACAGAATTGCACAAACCATTGCTATTTAAAGCTTTTAGCTGCAAGAATAATATTTTTATTTGAGATACTTTTGCTACTTTGGCAATCAAAGTGATTCTGGGTACACAGTGTTAAATGCTAATAATTATGCCAAATTTATTTTTTGTGAAGGTTAGTTTTTGAGAGCTAGGTTGTGAAAGTGAAAATATAGTAATACAGCAAGACAGCTAAATACTTTGTTAAAAATGCAGCAATGACAATTGAATGCCCCTGGAGATTTACATCTGAGCAGAAAGGATGTTATTGGGTTGGCCAAAGGTCAAATTTAAAAGAATAATTTAGATAAGGTGTTAAATGGTACATTGAAAATTACCAGTAAAATAAAAGTGTATTTTGATATAAATGCAAGCATTCAGAAATCAACATCAGCTTTGCAGGAAGGTAAAAATAAACCGGTTTCATTACAAGGAACTTACCAGAACTATGTCTATAGTTAACATCACAGGATAGGTGCACAGGAACTTAGTGAAGCCTGGTTTCCCACAGCTCTGCTTATGACTAACTGGGGCCTGCAGGGGATGGTGATAGTTTGCAGGCTCTTGTTGAAGAATTTTCAGTGACTCAAAGATTTTTATTTCTTAACAAAACCCATAGTGTTCATTAATGTGTGCACTCACATTATGCTCAGAAACTTAATAACTAGGTATATGAGATTTTTACCAAACTCTCAGTAGATGCCGTGTGATTGGAGAGCATGGGGAGACATATGTGCCTATGTTTCCTGATTTCTTATAAAAACAAGAGTTAAGAAAAAAAATAAAAAGAGTGAATTTGTATCACTATACTGTATTTTAGCCATAAATTTTATAGTCCAAAACCTTGAGAAAGTTCTCTAGCAAAAATAAGTGAATGACACAATTAAATATTTGCTTCTAACTGGAAAATTAACACTTACTTTGTAATTAAACAATGATAACTAAAAGTGCACTTCAGCATAATTACAAGATGAAACAAGAAATGTCATAGGACAGAAGGTAAATAGATGAAGTTTTGATGGGAGTTTTTTTGTACTTGTGTTACTTGTTTACATATGTTACCTTTGGGTCTCATTTTATGTTTATAACAGAACAAAGGAGGCTTTGCCAGAAATTTTCAAATTCCAGGAAAAGAAAAGAAACACAGCCTCTCCTCTCCACTGGTTGTGCCAACATCTTTGGGAGGCAAATTACTGGTTTCTATGAAAGTTTCGCTGTTGCAATACTGCAGCTCACAACTCAGTTACCCAAGCCTCTGGACTCAAACTTATTTGTTATGGGTGATAACTATCTCTGATACAAAATATGGGGAAAAAATAACCAAAACAACCAGATCAAATATAAGGTCTTTCAGTCAGAAAAGTGTTATATCCAAATTATTATAGAAATTGAGGAAGAGATATGATTGACTTAGGACTATAACAACACAGTAAAATATTGACAAGATAGTAAATGACTAAGAACTCTGTAGAAATCCAGACCTGAACGCACTTCTTGTTATACAATAGAATAGTATATTTAGTTAGAATTGACCATGCTTAATTTCTAGCTTGTAAGATTTATAATTTTGTCCATTTTCAACTGAGGAATAGAATTAATTGTAAAACAGAAAAAAAAGGATGTAGGCATAATCTGAATGAGAGAAGAATGGGACCATAGAAGAGAAATACATCATGGCTGAGTGACAATGACCTCTGGATATTGTCTAATACAATACCCTTGTTCAGAGTGGGGCCAACTAGGACAGGTTGCTGAGAACCATGTCCAATCAGGTTTTGAACATATCCAAGTGTGACATTCAATGACCTTTCTGGGAAATTTGTTCTAGTGTTTGACAGAATTCTTATATTAGGTCTTTTCCCACTATTTCAGTTTAAAGAGCTTGTCCAGTCAGAGGGTACAACTGAGAAGAATGAGGTTCCACCTTCCTTACTGTTTCTTCGCAAATCATGTATTTATACAAATTGATTAGATCCTCACAAGATTTTTCATCTCTGGGCTGAATAGTTGCAGCTCTCTCAGTCTCTCCTTGTATGGCACATGACCCAGTCCCTTTATTATCTTCAATTTCCTTTACAGCACCCACTGCATTATATCCATGTGTCTTTTTTACTGGGGAGCCAAGAACTGGACACAGTACTCCAGATGTGGTCTCACCATGCTGAGTAGAGAGAATAATCACCTCCCTCAGTTTGGCACTCACATTTTTCCTAATGCAGCTCTGGATACCACTTACCCTTTTCTAGTACAATAACACATTGCTGGCTCATGTCTATGGTCCCAAGAGAATTTAAATCTGAAAGTACATGCAAATTTTAAGCCCTTCTATTTGTTCCCCAAGCTTCATGCTGTAGCATACAAACAGTTCAGAGAGGCATCCAGTTATGCTGTCTTCACAGAATAAATGGAATAACTCTCCCCGTAATGCTTCCATCTCAGCTCTTCTTTATTTCTGTGCACATCCTTGAAGAGGGGACCATTCAGCCCTGTTCTGTTGATTAAAAAGTCTCCAGGTCTGCCCTGCACCATTCGCTTTCCCAGGTGTTCCACTTTCTCACATGACAGCAGATTGCCATGTCCCACTCCCACCACTCCTAGTTTCAAGTTGTTCTGAACAGTCTAGCCAGCCCATTGACAAAAGTGAAGGGGATTTTCCCACTTGGTCACTTGAATCCTACCTCTTCTTAGCTGTGCTTTCTTGATCATCAAGGAGGGTGCCTTAATCATGAAACCCAAATCTTTGTTATCACCGCAAACTGGGCAGCTAGTTGTTGACCTGCAGAAACTTCCCACTCCTCTTCACTGCTCTTCAGGCCCTTCCCAATCACCTGCAGGACTGAGGAGAAAATTGGGTCCCCATGCCCTTGATGCATTTTTAACCACCTAAAATTAGAAGCCAGATAATATTAAGGGGCTAAAGTGGTTACGGTTTAGGGAAGGGCCTTCAGGGACATTTATGGTGACAATGCACACGAGATGCACACCCAAAAAAGCACACCCGATAGAGGATTTTGATGCTTTTGTAAGTTTAGCAAACTTGCATATTCAACCCCAATTTCTCAATTAACATTTACACCCCCCTGGTTTGGCCCCTCTTACTTCTAACTCTGCTGTTGTTTATACTTTATGGGACATGGGACACAAAATGTCCTTGGTTCCCAGAGGAGCAAGGACAATAGGATTTTAGGAATGTATCCTGTTATGAGACATGGGGTCCTTGGTTCTGAAAGCAGCAAGATTATGGTAGTATTTCAGGAATGTGTTTTGTTTCTCTGTCTAACAGGGTAGGGAAATACTAGCTAAGAATCTATATAGTTATACAATAAAAGGCTACAGGGCTACAAATATATTGAAAATATAAAAGCAAAAATCTCTTTGGCATCACCCTCGATCCTCAACTACATGTTCACACTTGCTCTCCTGGCAGTAAAGTTGATGCTGATGTGGAAGAGCATCAAGGACAGAGACTTATCAGTCTGTTCACAGCATCCCAGATCTAAGCAGCAAATTTCACCAGAAATTAGGTTAGGTCAGCAGATTGCAACCTCCATTCTCTGGAGCAGGGAGTCTCCCACTGCTGTCACTCACTCACTTTCCTCTCGGTGCTGCTGTACAGTTCAGATCCAGCCTGCTTGAGTGCAACCTTGAACACAGCTTCCATCCCCTCGTGTGCTACCAGGACACCGAACCTCTTCTGTAGTTTCAGATATACAATTCTATAGGTTCCCCTACAGGGATTAATTTAAGTGGGGCTGGAGCCTTTTTCCTTGAGACAGAAGTTACAAGCTCCTGGACCTTTCCAGTATGGGAGTCTCCATTTTCCAGCTCACAGAGAAAGCAGAGTCTACCTGTCCCTTACTCACTACAACTGGGCCTTCAGGTTTTTGTAGCTGCAGTATTGTAAAGAAGATCCAGACAACCTCCTTCACAATATCTCTAATGTTGTGCAGTCCACTGAGCTCCTCCAGCAGCTACTTGGCAATGCAGATTCTCCCACAGCACATGCTTGCAAGCAAGGACACCACTTCTCTTCTCAGCAAGAGGCCTTAGGCACTATTCTGTGAACATCACTGCTTCTGTTGACTTGCAGTCACACCCACCTCTCTGTAACACCTGCTGATAGGGCGCTGGCCCTCCTTTGTTTAGGTGGAACAAAAGCTCAAAGAACCGTTTCATCAGGAGTAAGTGACAGAACTTCTTAGAAGCTTCTGTAGTGTGCTGGAAGCTGGGAGCCTCCTGTAGCTACCCTCACCTGGTTGCAGCGCTGGGCACAGTGATGTTCTTCGACAGTCCTAATTCCCAGAATATCTAGATGCCTAAGCAATGCCTGTAAATTGCTATGCACATTTCTGCACCTGTTCCTTCCCTGTTAGTTGATGTTTTTTAAAATTTCTGAACGGTATGATTCTCAATTATGTGAACATAGTGATCTCGTTATCATGAATCCTGAAAAATATATTAAATCAACAGCCTAAACACGAACCCTCAAATCTGTAGATGGGTGTTAATCTTGCCTAATAAGTATACAAACCCAAGTTTTATAAACTCTGTTTGTAATCAATTCTGAGAAAGAAACCAGATATTTTTTACATATTTACATGGGATTATGCAATATTTTCCTAACGTCACCTGTTATTCTACACTGTGTGTAAGGGGACTTTAAACAACTAGTTTCAAATATAGATTTTTGTATTCAAGATATATTAAGCCCAGTGGAATTCACCTCCATATTAATGCATGTAATACTTTGAATTTACCCTCAGTTCAAGCAAATTGTTTTCAATGAATTGGATTAATGATTGCATGGACATTGAATTCAGCTGCAGATTAAGCTGAAGCTCTATAGTCTTGATACTTTTGGTTTGGGTTTGCTTTAATGATTTAAGATTTAAGTGGAGACTTAGGGATCAGCATAGGAATCTGGTATTTTCTGATATATCCAAGACATGCATATGAGTCTAACAGGTAAGATTTCTCCATTGGAGAACTTATGTGCTGATAGAGTGGAAGCTGAGGGCCAGAAGAGATAGAATCGCCCATCTGTTTAGATATTAAATGACCAGTTAAAAACCTTTTTGTCTCCTGAAGAGCTCACTAAATTTCACTGTATTGACTACTTTGTTATCAATATCTGTTGATTGTAATGTGAGTCCAACTAATTTAAAACCTCATTTTTATTTAGAATCTATCTTATGAAGAACCTGGTTTAAGTGTCTGAATTTGAATCTGATTCCAGCTCTGGGTTATCTAAGAATTCAAGTGATAAAAACTATGACTTACATGCATCAAGAAAAAAATTCTGTAATGTGATTATATGTACGTTTTGTAGAAATGAACAAAAGATTCTTAATAGTGAAGTCTCTACATGCCGCATTCCACAGAACTTGTTAGTCAGTGATAAGAATGCTAGATCTCAAAGCATATGCTTTAAAGAAAATCTGATTTGTTTTTTGTCATCTTACTCTGTATTGATAAAGAAATGGAAAGGCAGGCCACCATTCAGCTGTTTCCTAAAACAAGTGAAAAGTACAATTATTTGGCAGTGTTATCTTTCACTGATGTATGACAATTGCTAGTAAAAGCCTTCTATCCAGTCTTCTCAATAAAACTCCTTTCACTATGTATAATCTGTTACAAATATTCTCTGCTAGCTTTTACAAAACTCTGCAAAGTTCACTGTCAGTCAGAATGTCAGGGAAAATTGTCTAGTTTGCTTTATAGTGTGTAGCTGACATTCTTGGAGAAAGAAAAAATGTCTGCTGTACACTTTGGGCTTGCCTTCAGCAATCAGACACTTCAAAACTCCTTTAAAGAATATGCCTAAGAAGCATTTAAGTTCTGAAACCAGCAAAGTTGAAAAAATATGAAATATGGCATACTTGTTATGAGTATTCAGCAAAAATAAGTATGGCTTTTGGTAATCAGTATGCTGTGAATATTACCATTTCCCTCAAATGAACTTTGGCAAAGAAAAAAAATCAGGGCATTAGAAAAGGATTTTAAAGTTTCTAATTTCCTTCACTAGAGTTTGAGCCATGAGAGCTATTGTAAAGCAAACTGAATTTTTTTTTTTTTCACTTATTAACCTTTATTTTTCTTCTCCAGAATTTAATAACTCCTTTGCTCTGCCAGTAGGGAGTCTGCAACTTAATTTGGAAGTAAAGAAGGTGTTGCTCAAGCTGAGGAAGAAAAAAAAATGTTGTTGTTTTGAGTTTTTCACTATTAATAAGACTATAATTAATCTTCTGATTTTTCACTGGAAGAAGTATAGCTTGCTGCTTCAGATACATGGAGAATATATTTCTGTCCCTGCTTGATGGATCTTCTTGAGCTAATAGGATAACTTTTAAAGTCTTTTTCTGACAAATAATATTCTGTTTTTTGCTGTTATTATTGTCAAAGCAAATTTTCCTTCAGGAACAAACTTGTCACCTTTGCTGACAAATTAGCTAGTCCTCTGACATATGGCTGTAGCAAAATGAGGTTGAAATGTCATATCAGGTTTACAGGAAAAAAAATATAAAAGAAATGAATCAGTCAAAAGGAAAACCAAATTGTTGGCAGATAGCTTTTGCAGGAAAACATAAAAAGTAATTTTGACACAACATCCATTATTTCCTAAAAAAAAAAAAATCCTGGGGAAAAATTGTTTTCCAACTTAAAACGGGATATTTTTAAATTTAAAAAATATAAGATAAGGTACTTTAATTTACATTTAAAACACATAATCTGAAGTATTGTAACACTGATTGTCTCAGAGCATGAGCCCCTAAAACTAGCAATTATATAAACATTGATCTTTTTTTATCTTCAGGGTGTATTTTTGATGTAAAATATGCCTAAAATCTGAAGGTTTAATTTTTTTCCTGGGAAAAGAAAGCTGAAAAGATGAACCTGTGAAAGATAAAAAGAGCTGGTGCAGCATAGTCACATAAGTTAATTTTATTGAAGAGGAAAGCTGCTGCATGTTTTACCAACAGGATTTCTGAGAAACCTGGCTCATTTTGTCCAGGAAATGACAGGAATCAAGTTTTGAAGTAATGGCTGTGAATACGGAAGTGTGCACCACTGGTCGCATGGTTTCAAACAGTTGTCCACAGACAGTGGAGACACTGATCTTTAGAGACAGCAGGACATAAATGTTTGACAAATTACACAACAAATGACAAAAAATGACAAAYATAACCAACAATTTTAAAGTCAGTGCAAATAACATTTGCTTCRTGTCAAAGTTGGGAAATAATTTGTGGGTATATAAAACTAGAGTTTATTGAATTATGAAGAAAGCTGAAAATGTTTACATGCAGATGTTCTTCATTACTGTACATCAAGTCAGTATAATTGCTACTTTCATCATAGCAAAGCTCCTCATTTGCTATTAAACTTTGTTAAGTTCATTCAATAGTACTAATGGGCAAAATTCTTCAAAACTATGATGCACAATATGCTAAAATCCCTTCTAAGACTGTTTTTTTTAAAAATTGAAAGTGATAATAATAAGCCAATAAATATTAGACCTTCTCTTAACCCTACAAAACATTAGCCAGAAAAACAAAAATTTATAAAAATCAAATAAAAAATAAGTAGCTCTCTGGAGCAAGTGAAATGTAATTAAGCCAATTTTAAAGTGATTTTGTTTCTGTTGATGAATTTCAAAGTATTAGTTGAAATTCTTACCAGGCCTGTGGAGTTTATAACTCTCTATTTTTAACGTGTACTCCCTGTAACTCAATATTTTCCAACGTACACATCACATGGGTGAAATTCTTAGGGGCTTCAATTTTCGTAAATAAACATAAAGGTAAGCAACTTTCTGCTTCTAAGTGGTATCTGAAATACGTCTTTACATTCTAAGGAATGTCAAACGTGTGGTACTCCATGAAATTGGATGAAGTCAGGATGGATTAAAAAATGAATAGGCAACATATTCAAGAAAAAATGCGCAGTGCAGTGTCATCCCAGACAAATCTTGCACAATTCCATTCTCCTCTGCTCTTTGTTTCATATAATGAATTAAAAAATAAAGGTGTCAATAAGTTAGCCAAAAGTCAGCCCCCTCTTTCTGAAAATGATGACAGCAGATACTAACGGAATGTTATGAAATTATACCTAAGACAATAACTCAATCCATATATGGAATAATTATCTTTCAGTCCTAACTCGTTGCAAGTATGCCATATCTTGCATCTCTGTCAGTTTGTATAAAATAAAAATGGTCAACATCAAAAGATTTCTGGAACTACCTGTTATCTGATGAACATATTTGTCTRGGAAAAAGTGCAGATGGTTGAAGCCCTTCTTGTATTCATTAACCACATAAAGGAARACTAGTCAGAAACAGGAATTAATGCTATATACAGCAGATGGTAAATTAGATAGTTCTGGTTCAGTATCTGTAAAACTAGGTTTAACTGATCAAGTCCTTTTATCAGGTCTAGTATAGAAATAAGATTTATCCAACAATGAATGGGATTTATCAGCATTTAAAAAGAAGTAGAATCTATAGTTTACACACATTTTGAAGAATGAACTAATTTCTCTTTAAAATAGTATCCGGAGAGGAAGAAATGTGTAATGAAGAGCAGAAAAAAATCTTGTGACTACCTTATAGAAGTAACTCAATATACTAGTACTCTTCAAACTGAAAATGAGATTGCTCTGAGGAAGGAGGTATGCTGGACTTCTGTAAAAACTTGAATACAAGATAGTGGCTATCAAAAGGAACTAGGTTCAAAACAGGAAAGAATTAAATGTCTCTTCRTGAGGAGGGTAGCGAATGCATGAAAGTCCTTGCCAAAGGACATTGCTGATACAAAAAGTTGACGTGGATGTTCCCTTGGAGATTTTTCTTTCTGAAATCACCTAAGTTACCATGTATAAAGTGTTACGTATAAAGTTCATTACTTGAAACTTCCCTGCCGATAAGGTGATGATGGAATGGAAATTCCTGAAGCAAAAATATGATGCTTTTGCCATACTGACAGTCTGTAAACAGAGTGCCAGCTGCTGTAACAGGAACTGTCATTTGGACTGATCATATGGGGAAGCAGTCCCAAAGGGAAAATGCACCTTTCATATACCTCCCTATTCAGAGTATGGCACCAGTGCACTGTGAGAGGGATGACTGACACCAGGAGAGGCCAGCCTTGAGAGGTGCCAGGCCCTGCAGATCCCAAGACCTCTGACCTCCATGGTCAGATGATAGCTGTTGTCTTACCGCCAGGAGGACACAGGAGGACTCACAACGCACAATCCCACATGACACCTGCCAGGTCAGAGGGTGCACTTGCAGGGATTCACAAGGGAATGCTGCTTGGGCAAGGCTGTCAAAGAGTATCAGCATTGCATGTATGTAATGAGTGAGGGTGGCTGGGAATCATCTCCTTCTTTGCTGAAAACTTTTAGTTGTATAAACACTTAGACAAGATAGATTGAACTGTCATGTGTCATCCATTATGCTCTTCACAGTAATGGTTCAGAGGGAGAAACAACAGTGACTGGAAGAGTAAACTTTTGAAGATTACAAAAATGGAAAAAAACATATCAAAATTAGGAAATTCCCACAGCTGGAGGCTTCTGGAAACATGAAAAGAATCATAAATGTCTCTTCTCTTATTAGTCTTCTATAAGCATCTGCTGACAATCATTGTGAGGTATAGGATACTGAGTTACATAGAGCCTTGGTCTGAAGCCAAACATAGCCTTTCCTATATTTCTCAAATTGAAAAAATCCAGCTGATTTTATGCAACACTGTTTTTTGAACCACTAAGTACACTTAACTCGTTAATAAAACTGCCATTAAATTATCTGTAAAATCTTTCAATATTTCTACCACAGAAAACTAAAATTTGGAAACSATGGTCATGCAGAAAGTGATGTAGAATGTCCTCAACACAGTACTCATTTCATATAAACTAGTGAATTTTCTGGAATATTACTGGATTATTGTGAATTTTTATATCTTGTTTATGTACAGTGGGTTTTGTATCACCTTACTTTGAACAGCAATGTTGAAGTGTGAAGGCAAATGACGAGACCTCGTCCTGATGTTTACTTAACTGAAAATCTCATGAGAAACTGCTTGACATGAAGAAACTGCTACATGGTACATAGCACAGCAAGCAGCTGACCAAAGGTACAGATGTCTCCATGAGGGATAGGGGGATCTCAGAGATGGCTAAAGGGGATTTGTGCAAGACGGCTAAATGTTACACGCAGGTAAAGGGAAGCATTGATGATCTTTGAAAGGCCATCAGTGCCTCTGTAACCACATGAGTGATACCATGTAAGGAACATATATGATCCAGGTAAAGGTCTTAGACTATATATCAATTTCGGGTATTTTTACCATGTGGAGACAAGGGCAAAGAAAAGGAAGAATCAAGGTTGATATAGAAAGAACACAGGATATGAAGGGAAATAAAAGAGGCTGGTACAGCAAGCCACTGGTCTGTCTGGACCGAGCCCTGTGCCTGATCACCACTCTCTATCCTGTCTTATGTGTGGGTATACTCTGATCCACAAGCAGGAGCAGGAACAGACAGGCATAAAGACAGACATAAATTCTGCCAGATTCAGCTCTCCCCAGTGATGCGAGCAGCCATAAACGTGATCTGGTTTGAAGGGGAAAATTACTGAACAGAAAAAAATGTCTGCTGAAAATACTGACAGAGAAATTGCCTGCCAGCCAGGGAGCTGTGAGCCTGGGAACACGAGCTGGAAACCAGAAACATCCTTGAAAAGTGCAGCTGGCATCTTTGAAGTACAGTTGGATACCTAGAAACCGCAGACATCCTGAGATACCATTACATATAAATCCAAGAATGGAATGGCAACTTATCACCTGAAAAATTGGAAAGAGTCTGGAAAAACTAAATTGGTCTAAAAGAACAGAAAGCTTCATCCATCCCTTGACTTTTACAGGTGAAAAATAGACATGAACAGATTCTATTGGCTTTTCAAAGTGTTAATGCCCTAAGCCCTCTTATGTCTCTATGATATAAAAAGGATTTAGTTTTTATCGAAAATGTAGTGTCTCTCTGAGAACTTCCCATGCTGCACATACTTTTCCTCTCCTAGACAGCATGAACTCATCACACAAGCTTTCTGCAAGTTCTTGGACTCTCGCTGGGCATACCTGGCTGACTCCACATCCTGTGATGCAGATCATCTTTGAAGTGAGACTCTGTAATTTTACTGGTTCCCAATCTGGGCCCACTTCTGGGGTTGATACAGTTTGTTTTTGCACATTTGCAATGATCAAGGGAAAGGCAGGGATGAAAAGATCTCTATTGTATCTGCATAAAAGACATCCACATTTCCCTGAACTCAGTATTTTCCACTAGCTCAAGTGTCATGAGCACTTTTCTCAGCTCTATCCTCAATTATGTAAGGATATTTTTGTACCACACAGCCTGCACTAATTTATCAGTGGCCACTGCTTATGTCTGTTGATAAGAAAAGCACCTTAGCTGAACGGAGAATTGCATGAACACTCCTGTTTCTTATAGCACTTAATATACTTGTGCATATGGTCATGGAAAATTGTATTTTGTATGCAATACTAGGCCAATAATTAATTATGCATTGTATGCAAAAATGAGGCAATAGATATCTCCATTGTTGCACTGACTTTCACAGAAAAACAACTCAGCAACTCTGCTAATACATACGGCTCACTCAAGGTCATTACTCCAGTGAGCTTTGTTCCTGAGGGTTTTAGCCAGTCAGTTAAGCACCACTGCAGACCTGCTGAGCAGCCAGACACTGACAGGTCTGCAGCCGGCACAAGGAAAATGCTCAGCACTTCCTAATGGCTTCTCAACATATCTCCATTCACAGGATGGACAACACACGGTTATAAAACTGCTGCGTCTTTCATACACTTCAAAACACTACATTTGCCCTCTCTAAGAGGAAAAGTGCCATTCCAGGCAATCAGGAAAAAAAAACCCAGGTGCTCATTATTGCAGAAAAAAAAATCTTCCTTGAATTCTTTGTCCACATTTTTGATAATGTCACAAGCAACCTGAGCAAGCATGGGATCAGCAATTTTATTATTGGTGGATAAGTCCTCATGCTCATTTCATAAGCCTGATGTTGTAGTGTTGCACAGATGTATAATTTTTAAAACAGGAGTATTACAATGACAGTGGACATCTATTCTTAGTTCATAACACCACACTCAGAGTAGCAAGAGGGGCAAACAATTTGTCTCATATGTAGAACTATAATTTAATATAAATATATTTAATCACATCTTTACAGAAAAAAATACTTGCAGAAAATAATTCACGTGAATTTTCACTCTGTTCACTGCACCATCTCTCTTCATAATCTTGTCACTTATTGTGAGACAAACATACATGTTCACTTTTAGGGAAAAATGAAAGTGTTCACTCTGAAAATTCTTTACTTCCTCAAAAAAACTATGCAAAGACAAACTTCAGCTACTGAATTTTCTTTACTTAACAACAGTTGCTTCTTTCTTCCTTTACTCTCCTCAATTTTTAACACTCAGCTTCCTAAATATGACAGGTATTAGCACAGGTTTATTTGTGAAGTTTATTTTTTAAGCACAGGCTGTTATTACCAATTCATGCCTCAGAACAGTTTGAAATTACTGCTTCAGCATTATTATTTGTTTGGACCAAAAGTCACCTAATGCAATGGCCTCCTAGAGTAAGGACCTTTCCAGTTAGAGAAACATTGCTTAAGTCTGCCCTATAAAAGACCCAGATTTAAGGCAACTTGGCAAAAGGACCAAGCTTAAAAAACCTGATTTATTAAAGGGATAACTCAAATAACTCCAGGAATAAGATTAGAGAAAAAAAAAACCAAATAAAACCCCCAAACATCCAAACAAAAAACAACAATAAAAGAAATGTAACAAAACAAGCCCCCCCACCTTCCTTCCCCCCCACACACCTGCAAATTTTATCGATGACAAGAGAAAAGAATAAACCACCCAGCAATTTTTTAAACTACTTCCACGTTCTTATTATAGCCTGCTACTTGCCAAGTCAGTTGAAAAAGTGTATTGACAGCAAGAGAAACCCCAAAGAACACCACCTTATAGAGAGATCACATAAATGAAGAATGTTTTTTTCATGAAGATATAGTCCCCTGAAATATACTGGGAGACTTGATATGGATTTAAAATTTTTCCTTGTAATTAAAAATGTCCAATAATAAGAGTTATCTAATACAAAAGACTTGGTTAATAATACCCTTTCTTTGGTGTTACATTTAGCTTCCTAATGGTGAGTGAGAGGGTTTGGCCTTTATCACGCGAAGAAAGAGCTACACTGAGTGGTCAGTGGCTGGAGATCCGTGCTGGGAGGAGTGGTGTGCCCATGGCAGGTGTTCTCCCTTGGCACAAGGGCAGGTGTTTTACTGCAGAGTGAGTCTGGTTGGCTTTAGGAGGAGCTGAACCTTCTGTTCAAGCACACCACAAAATTCTCCACTTCTTTAAAAAAAAACAAAAAAAAACCCCTATATAGAGGTATAGCCTCTTCAGGTCTTCTGATCAGATTTGTGCTCAGCAAAAAGAGTAACTAAAACAGAGAAATGTGTGGGTAAAGAGGAAATTATGATGAAGGACTGCTAGCTAAGGACAGGAGGTAATGTGATAAACTTCTGTTCAATAATATCTAAAAAAATATCTGAATGACCCTGGACCATATTTTTGATTGCATTCTGAGAACATTTGTACAAAAATAGCCAAAAATATTCTTTATTCTTACTATATAAACATACACTTGTTCAAATCCTGTAGCTGCATGAATTGTAAATATGCAATGAAGTTATATTATTATTATTATTATTGTCATGACAACCCATTCTTGCATGGACTAGACACTCATTTTACTTTTATATGTTTTCAATATGACTTTTTGAAATATATAGTTATAAAATAGTCATTAGGTTTTCCAAGACAAATAATGGTTATTTTTTTCCTGAACACATGTTTAATATTTCTGATGCTTTAATACCGTGGAGGAAAACAAGCAAACAGATTTTTTATTTTCTCTTTTGCACATTTTGTACATTTCAGTGCAGTGAAAAGGAAGAATAGCAGAATGCAAGTGGACAAAACCAGTATCTAGCAAATATTTGCTTTCCAAAATGACAAAGTCCACTGAATTATTAAACTACTTTTTCTCACTTTAAAAAACAACAACAAAACCCGAATAAGAAAAGCTATGTCAGTATGTCAGATTGCTTACAAGGCATCTTGAATTGCACAAAAACTTTTACACAAAATTCTGAGAACCAAAGCCTAAGACTTTGACTCTAGCATAGTTTAAATGCCAGGCCACAACTGGAACCCAAAATTTCATTAGGTCTGCATTAAATAGTGAAGATTTACAAAGCTGGATTCAGTTCCTAAGCTGGAGAAGTTAGATTTATTTGTATTTGGTTAAACAATAGCTCCTGAAGCAGAAGAGCATGACGATATTAGAATGCATTTTCATTTTTGTAACGCCGTGAGTAGCAATGCATTTAAAACCTAAGTAAAAGAGAAAGGAAATTAATTTCCCATTAAATAAGCTTCAATGTAGACAAGAATGATAATATAGACAACCTTTTATGTTACTAGAATATTTTCACTCCAAAGAAATAGCAAAACAACAATGTAGATGTATAAAAGCACTCAAAATAATTGTTACAGTCTGGCACTTCATTTTATAGGTACTTAATAAAACTAGTATTGTTAATTCTGTCAGAATCAAAGTATCTAAATGTAGAAAATTCTGCTTAAAAAGGAAATCAAATTTCTTGTGATGACTGAAAAAAATGTCAGAAATAACACTCTAATGCCTTATCTAGTTATTTTTCTTTTTTTTCCCCAATATCTATCCCAACGTTTAAAACACGTTAAAGACAAAGAAGTTTAATTTTGCCATGAAACATTTTATACTATAGAATAGTAGATTGCTTTTTATTTTTATTTCTTGTAATTTTCAGTATATTTCCTGATTTCCTGATTCATTATCACTATGAGTCCTTCCTATTTTACACATTTTGAATTTTGTGTCTTGGAAATTTATCTGTATATTCCTCTGAGGCTGCATACATTTTAAATGTTTAAGCATCATGTTTCCTCATACTTTTTTCAGTGTTATTGACATAATATTTCTCTATCCAATAGGAAGAGAAACTGGAGATAATATTTTATCTCATTTATGTTTTTAGAGCTCATGCGGTTTATTCATACATACAGCAGAAGAAGTAATAAACACTCAATGGAATTATATTTTCAAAATAATTCTTTTGCTATGACAATAAATATAACGTGCTAATTATTTTGGTGTGTGTTTGGGGTTTTTTTAAGCAAATTGTATGAAATGGGAAAACACTGTTAATAAAACTTCGAAACATACAGTTCTTCATTATAATTAGCATCTTTATTTTCTAAAATGTATGATGGAATATGTTTTCTCCATTATACTATGCTAGAAGACAAGCAAACAAATTTTCCTCCTGAAATACTGACTTTTAACCCAAATACTACAAGATTTAGTTCACCTGTAATAGTGGCTCCAACAGATGAAACTTAGGGCAAGGTTTCATTTTCATTYGCTTGGAATCAATAGTACCCTATTCACGAAACTGTAATCATTAAATGTGAACACAGGCAGAACAAGATTAATGTCTATGAAATTTTGTCTAATTGTCCTGGAAAACGATTTGCATAGATAAGCAAGTAAATATAAGTATCAACCTTTCTAAAAAGTGGTAAATCTGAAAATTTACAGAATTTCTAATAATTTTCTAAGTGATACCTTTGGTGTTCTCTTCTTCTTTAGTGGCTTTTGGTTTTATCTTTACCTGTGTCTACACTGCTCCTCAGTAGTTCAAATTGCAGTCAGCACAGTTTAATACTTGTAATGAAACTTTTCCCAGGTAAAGATAGAGCTTGTTTACTGTATTTAGGGGTAATATAAGTAAGCTCCAGGCTCTCTTTAAGGGCCGAGGCACTTCTAGAGCATAATTCACATTGCTTTAACAGAAATGTTTAAGAGAGACAGTTTGAATCTCCCTCTGGTGAGGTCTATCTCTCTTCATTAATTATAACTCTGATTAGATATCGAACTAGTAAGGGCCAAAATTAGATAGAATTAATTTCATGCTGTTCACAACCTGTTTTTATATCCTGATCAATGCAAAAACTAATTAAAAAAAATTAGAAGGTGTGGAGAGAAGTACTGAGGATGCAGAAGAAGCATGAAAGGTAATCCAAATTTGGAAGCTTAGGGAGTAAAATGAGTAAAGGGCAATAGGAATGCTGCATACGACCAAGTAGCTTGAAACACTTTCACACTGAGACTCAAGGTTAATTAAAAAATTTGATCTTAATCTCCCATCACTGTTTATTCGTAAAATGAGGGTAAAAACACTTCTTTATTCACAAAGTTTTGAAAATAAATTGTGAAGCATATGCATACTGTCACAGTAACACTACATGTACAAGCAGAAGGAACTTTCATTTATGGAGCAGGATGTGAATAACATGCAGTATATAAAACATGTAGTCATGGATGCAACACTGACAAAAATCTTTAACTAGATATTATTTGACTGAGTAGTAAATTCAATATCATGCTATTTGCATCAAGAACACAGACATGAAATTTGCATAGAGCATCTGATTTCTGTCTTTCTTAAGTCGTATGCTTGTCCTTGGAACTTGTATGAAATTTTAACAAATATATTTTGTGTGAATGTTAACAGTAGTTCACTTGTGGTTTTGTCTGTACTTTATTTATTTCTTTTTCATGCCTAATTTTTAACTTAATTGTCTTCTTTTTTTGCTACTTTTTTTTTTTTTCCATAACTTCTGGAATTTCCTGAAAATGTGTTGAAGCTCTGTCACGAAAAACTGTAAATAGCAATGGTCCCAATCACAAGAATAGATGGAGTAGTTGAGTT
Organism: Amblyornis subalaris; assembly: GCA_018881555.1. Taxonomy (NCBI): domain Eukaryota; kingdom Metazoa; phylum Chordata; class Aves; order Passeriformes; family Ptilonorhynchidae; genus Amblyornis; species Amblyornis subalaris. The sequence goes on from JACAXG010000112.1 coordinate 2,269,090, forward strand.
CTAAAAAGCAGATTAATCTGTACAGTTAATTATCCACAAGAAGAGGGGCATTTAATTTCTGGTACTTTATAGGCATGGTAAGTGATAAAATGGGAAAAAGGATCCACTAAAATATATGAATTAGTGACACATAGTAAGAAGAATACCTATAGTATAAAGTGGATTTGAATTAAATCATCCAAATGAAGGCAGCTGTATTGCAAATGTCCTCTAAATATTGAACAAACCCGTGCAGATTTTTGTAATATCATCCGATCAATAGCAACAAAGAAATTTCAAATGTTCTGGGAGACACAAGGTAATGTCTTCACCCATGATACATATGCTACATCAAATTTTCCAGATTCTGTCATGTAAAAACTACTAAAGAGTAAGCTAAAAAGTAGAATTTGACCTTTTTTGTCGTTGTTGTGATAAGTGAGATTTAAGATAGTAGTGTTAGGCTGAGAGTTTTGTCATTCCATGAACCTTATGAAGAGAAAGTTATAATGAAATGTGTTATGGAATCTGATGAATGACCTAAATTAAGGTTTAAAGAATGGGTACTACTTTTGACTACATGAAAAAAGCTTCCTGTGTTGGTTTTGCAGGGCCTGGTTTTTGGTAGCAGGGGGGGCACAGAGGTGGCTTCTGTGAGAAGCTGCTAGAAGCTTCCACCATGTCCAGCAGAGCCAATCCTTGATGGCTCTGATGATGGACGTGCTGCTGGCCAAGGCTGGGCCAATTAGAGATGATGGTAACACCTCTGTGATAACACATTCAAGAAGAAATCAGAACAAAGTTTGTGGCGTAGTTGTAATTTTCCAACTAGAGAGGAGTAGGAGTGAGAACATGTGAAAGAAACAACAATGGAGACACCAAGGTCAGTGCAGAAGGAGGGGGAGGAGGTGCTCCAGGCGCCGGAGCCGAGATGTCCCTGCAGCCTGTGGTGAGGACCATGGTGAGGCAGTTGTCCCCCTGCAGCCCATGGGCTTCCACGGGGAATGCAGAGATCCACTCGCAGCCCGTGGGGGAGGTGCCCACACCAGAGAGGGTAGATACCAGGACAATGTGATCCAGAGGAAGTCCCAGTGGAGAGAGAGGCCTTGCTTCTAGGCTGGAGCAGCCTGTCCTTGGAGGACTGTACCCCACGGCAGAGCGACCCATGCAACAGCAGTTTTGGGAGGACTGTCTGCCCATGGGATGGACTCACGCTGCAGCAGTTTTGGGAGTGCTGCTGCTCGTGAGCTTGGACTGACGCTGGAGGAGTTTGCGGAGAACTGTCTGCCATGGGAAGGACCTACGGTGCAGCAGGGAAACGACTCCTCTCCCTGAGCAGCAGAAAGAAGATCTTGGGTGATGAACTGACCAAAACCCTCACCCTGTCTCCCTGCACCGTCGGTGGGAAGGAGAGATGGGTTGGGGGGGAGAAAAGGGTGTTTGTAAGAGCTTATTTTTACTTCTCATTCTTCTGCTCTGATCTTGTTAGTAATAAATTCACTTTATATCATTAAGTAGAGCCTGTTTTGCCCTTGAAGCGTTTCCTCCCAGTCCTTATCTCATTAACCCTTTGTTRAATTCTGTCTCCTCTGTCCAGTTGCAGAGCAGAGGAGAGTGAGTGAGCGGGCTTTTCGTGGGTGCCTGGCGTTTGGCCAGTGTCAAACCACGACAGTTTTGGAATCCTACCGTTTGTAGAGGAGACGCCCCTAGTCTTCCTCCTAATTTGTCTCAAAGCTGGACACTTTCTTAGACTGAAAAAGCAGCTGTACAGAAGCCTGGGGATTTGTGATTGGATTTTTTTGTTTTGGGTTTTTTTACATTTGGGACTGGTTTTTTGATTGTCTAAATGGACTGTGAGTCATGTGGGACACTTTGAGATTGAAGCTATTGGATATATGAATACAAAATAGTAACTTCCCTGGACTGTATTCTTCAAGCCTTTTGGGGTTAGAACTGCAAACTCTAATTATCTTATTTGCCTCACTCTTTGTTGCACAGCATTTTCTTTTTCCTTTTTACTGTAAGTTGAAATAGGGCCACTCCATAACTTTAGGTTCAAAGTGGAAAAACACATACAAAACCTATCAGGAATTAAAACCCAATAGTCCTTAGGCCATGCACAGTAATCTTTTGGCTAACTTTTGTGCATACATACTTTTATCCATGTATGTATATATAAAAGATTCATAGAATATCTCAAGGTGGAAGGGACCCATAAGGATCATTGAGTCCAATTCCATGCTCCCCACAGGACTAGCTAAATCTAAACCATAATCATCTTGCCATCAAGCTAGTTTCCCAGAACTCTTTCTGCAAGGCTGCTCTCCAGCCTCATCCCCCATTTTGCGTGCACAACCAGGATTATCCCATCCCAGGTGGATAATTCAGCACTTGCTTTTGCTAAATTTCAAACGGTTGGTGATTGTCCAGCTCTCTAGCTATCTACATCTCTGTAAGACCTCTCTGCATTTGAGGGAGTCCACAGCTCCTAGTTTAGAATCATTGGTAAACTTACTTAATGCACGTTCAATTTCTGCCTCCAGAACATTTGTAAAAATAATAAAGAACACATATATGGATATGCTTGTAGATGTGCATATGCACTTCTTTTTTTTTGGTGTAGACATGCATAGCAAACGGCTATGTGCCTTGTGGACATAAAATATAGTAATGAACACAGGATTTAAGATGCTTAGTTTCTGAATCAGCCTAACCATTTTCCTTTGAAAAGGAGTGTTGAATGTCATATTGATTAACTGGGCTCCAAAGTGGTGCACTTCATGTAAACGGGGCTGAACAACTAAAGGATATCAATGATTCTGAAGGTGAAAGAAACTGTGGGCATTAATCTCACTCAACTGTAAGCATCTCTGCTGGACGGTCGAGTCTACTTTACAGCAAAGGAACGGAAATTGACACAGTGTGGTTTGGCTCACAAGCCCCATTTTAAAAGCATACTTCTGAATGAGATGATTTACATGTACTTCTCTTTACTGGTCATGAGCAGCGTCTAGTCTGACAGTTCCTATACCTGAAKTTAAGTGAGTCTGTGTTATGTAATGATAAAAGTGGAACACTGTGGAATCAATGTTGGATGCTGTTTTGGTGTATTAACTGCATGGGTTAGAGGAATGAACTGACAAGCACCTCATGAAGTTCAACAAAGGGAAATGCAGAATCCTTAATAAGAACAAAAATGTGTGCCAACTGGAAATTGCTTTTTCAATAAATGGAAAGCAACTTTGCAGGATGTGGGAGTCCCAGTGAACTAAAATTTTATCATAAGACAGCAATATGCCTTTGTGGCAACAAAGGTCAAGAGCCTCTGGGTTTCAACACTCAAGAAGAGAATCACCAGCAAGTTGAGAGAAGTGAATTTTACCCTCTACTCAGCAATGATGAGGCCACACCCGGACTACTGTGATTTTGGTTCACTGGAGGAAGTCCTGTGAAGGGCCAGAAGGCCCAAAACCACAACTTTGGGACTGGAGTGTAGTTTTTGAGAAACACTGGAACTGCAAAACAGCTCTTGATATTTTAGTTTCTCTCAAGGATGCTGAAACCACTTGCAAAACCAGAGCAGTTCATATCCTGACTTTATATTACAGTTTMTTGATATCTATAAATCATACTTCTTGTATCTGAATAGCACACTAGTAGAGTTGTTCATCAATGCAAACTCTAACTGAAATTAATAAAAAATGAACTGAGGTATCTGTATCAATGAAATATATTTTTAAAGGCAATTATCATAAAGGATTTTTTGTTAATTAAAAAAGCTGATTTTCCAAAAACGCACCTATTAATTTCTAAGCTTTTAAAACAAAAATTTAAACACATATTTATGTGGCTGAAAAAGGAAACAGATTTATTTAAGTTCTAAAACAAGTGGTGTCAGTGTGCTTTTAGTTTTCTGATATGTCAGAACCTCCATCAATTGGTTGAAAACCCCTTGGATTTTCTTTTCTTTTTTTTTTCTGCCCATATGATTCTTCATTAGCATATATATAATTCTGAATTCCTTGAAGTCCAAAGCCAAACAAATATAGAAAGAAACTCTCAGACAGCTTCTTAGTCTTCCCTTCAGACAGCTTCTTAACCTTCTGCACACTTTAATTTAAAAGCCAATGAGTTACTCTAAGGTATAACCATAAGTCAACCTGAAGGAAATCTTATTGCTGTGTAGATGACGGAACAAAACTGTAACACACAGATGACTTCACTGTTACAAAAGTAATCAGCCCCTCAAGTCAACTATGGAAAAACTGCACATTTTCGAGATATATATTAATATGCTMAAGTTTTTCTATGTGCATTAATAAGTGTAATAAGTGTGCAGTGAATTTAAATGAGCCTAGTGAAATATGTGTCACAATCATTTATACATACACCTCTAGGGTTAGAAAGCTGAGTTTTCTTGAAAAGAGCAGATTAAAGCCCAAATCTGTAGCCTATTTCTTGTTCAAACAAAGAGGATAAAGATAGAATACTTGAAAAACTGAACTGCATAGTGATATTTCATAACATCTAATAACTGGAAAGAAAGAATAATATATATCATCATGTATATTATTAAGGCAATAATTATTTTGCATCTTATTGAACACCCTCTTTGTCATTTTAAAAGGTAGTTTCAATATCCACGAGTCCRCTACTGTTCTAATGGGGAATGAGAAAGAAATAACAGTGAAATGCAGTTACAACCTTTAAAATAACCTTGAATATATAGAGATTAATTCTAAGCATTAACTTTCTTATTGGTACATACAAAAAGTACTACTATAAAGAAAAGAATTCACTCAGATTTTGTGACATAAAACAAACATTTCGCTTCAAACACAAAAAGTTTGTAAGGTTGAATAATTACTCGTTTGTCTTAAAAGTTACTGAAGCTATACCACATCTTGTATCTGAAGAAAAATAGACATGGAATGTGCAATGGATTGAATATGTGGATTGAATGAATATATTAATGTCAGGTATGTTAGCTCTCGACAGGCATCGAATCATGGAATTATAGGATGGTTTGGGTTGGAATGGACTCTTAAATATCCTCTAGTCCAACTCTTCTTCCATGGGAAGTGATGCCACCCACTAGACCAGATTGCTGAAAGCCCCATGCAGCCTGGGTTGGGGCATCCACAGCATCTCTGGGCTGCCTCTTCCAGTGTCTCACCATGCCCACAGTAAAGATTTTCTTCCTTACTTCCAATCTAAACCTACTCTTTTCCAGGTTAAAACCTTTGCCCCTTGTCCTGTCACTATAGATCCTGGTAAAATGTCTCTCTCCACCTTTCATATAAGCCCTCTTTAAATGCTGCAATAGGGTCTCCAAGGACCTATTGGCAAATAATGAAAGAATCAGTAAGCAAACTATTGCTTAGAAATAATTTTTATATGCAAATCTATTTTGAAGTTTGTAACTGCTTTTCACTGGTGCAAATATTGGAAATTCACAATTTTTTATTTGTTCTACTACGTTTCTTTTTTTAAAATTATGTTAAAAATCATGGAGGATAATAGATCTTTTACCCTTTAGTCATTTTTAAATATTACTAGGTAAGGTTCATTGGAACATCTGAATATATTCAATTATTTGTGTCTGTCAGGTGCACATAATACACAAAGGAATAGCCAGACTTCTACCTGTTAAAACCTAGAACTAAGACATTTATAGCTCTGATTAGTTTGACTTTTCAAATCAAAAGGATTTGCTAGCATTTAGAACTCAAAGTTCTGGTAGTTTTAGAACATTAAAATGTAACAATATGTAACAGAAGTCCCAGACAAGAGTCTTCTATTGAGAATTACATTATCCATTTTCTCAGATTGGTGATTCTGCCCAGTGGCACACATGTATACATTTTATCTGCTAATTAAGACTTTAATTAACATTGGTAATGCTAATTTTAAGTAAATAGATATGGTATCAGTCTGTAAATACTGTTTTTTACTAACTTTGTTAATATCTAATTTACTTGCTCTAATTATCTTGCTAAACACTAATAAAATGCTTTAGTACACTTTCCACTACAGTCTATTAATAGCAGTTAAATTACTTTTATTTTGCTTGTGTAATTTAGAAGAAGTAAATAGCACCAACATTTACATTTTATCTCTTTACAGCCTATTAATGTTTTTAAAATATTTAAATGCAAAAATACCAATGAATTTTCTTATTTGTGGTGTGATCTGTTTGTGAAATACTCACTAATAGGATCTAAACAGAAAAAGGAACTATCTTTCATAAAAATAAACCAACAAAAAATAACAAAAAAAAAAGATAAGAAAGGATATTTGTGTTCAGTTGAATTCTGCAAGTTATTTGAAAAGATATTTTTCATCTGTATCAAAACGCTTTTAATCAGAAAAACAAGTAATGAAATAAGTAATATATATTCAAATAAAGCAATGGCTTGAACCCGAATTTTCATGCATGCAATTTTCTCTCATCCTAGATTAAATCTGAAGGCCAGGAACCTTACAGTGAAAAGTATTTTTCACTTCCTTCATTCAATAAGAGGGAAATGAACTGCAAGAGAAATCCCTTTTGGCACAAGTACTCATAAATACAGCTTCTCTAGTGATTCAAAGTTGAATGAGGTCCACCATAACCTGAGACCTATTACAGTTCAACCACTAAAACACTGTAAGCTATTCATGGGGGACAGAGTAAGCAGCCTCTGTGGCTCAGCACAAAACAACAAAGTGTGGATATTTGTTGTAGAGTCATTCAGACAACCAAGCTTGTTCAGAGTATATATTCCCTCTGCGCTTGCTTTAGTAGTTTTAATTTTCTGGATATCAGTCGGTGAGTAGATGAAGAGCAGAGAGAGAAAACAACTTGGTTGGCTTTTCTTTTCTTGCCATGAACCATTTCTTAACTGATTTGTGAATGGAAGTTCCATTACAATCCAAGCAAAGCTTGCCTCATGCTAAGAAAAAAAATAATTCTATACTGTCTTTATCACTATGTTACCAATCATAATAAATATTAAAGCTTGTAATAGTACGATATCTATACTTATGAGGCACTACTCAAATTGAAGTCACACTTCGAAAAGAACATTCTATTCACCTCTAATCTCATGATGGAGTAATATTCAAAACAGTCCCTGCATTCACCCCCTGCCACACAATTTCTGTTTCTGCAATAGAAGAGAGATGTATTTCTAGCAGTGTTGTTGTGCAAATCTGATTTTTTTTAATAAATTATTATTTTCATAGTTTGTTTAAAAGGAAAAAGAACATCTTACAAGAGAGGGGTTGTTTTTTTTATTCATCAGCTAAAAACTATCAAAGGACATTTGATCCAGACTTTTTTCCCCTTGCACATTTGTTTTGCTGTTTTAGATTTTTTCTGTGTCTGAGAGAAATAATATCCAACATCTTAGGAGAGGAAAAGCTGTCCTGCTATACTATTCCTTCATAAAAGCTAACTAGTGGAATGGCTGGCAGCCCCTTAAAAAGGTGTGGCAGTACTCATTTGCAGTCTCTATTAGTATTGCTGAGAAGAGAAAGGATGGTACAGAGACTAAAAGATTCCTCTAACATAGTACTCAAGGCTTGCTGTGATAGATATAACAAAAGACCAAATGTACACATAACTTTTTTTTGTTTGGTTTAAGGTTTTTGTTAGTTTTCTTTTGGTTTTTCTCTCTTGATCATTTATCTGAACAAAATCTTTACCAGGATTTAGAAAGAATTGTCTGAACACTGATGAGGTATCTTATTGTACAGCTGCTTCACCAATATCTTCTTAAAAGAACTTCAAAATGTAGGGGCAATTGTTAATGTAGTAAAATAATACATATTTTTATATTTATTTTAAGGTATTTTGACTACCGTTCCCATGTTGAATTATTTTCTCTTATTTGTGTCCAGTGCAAATCTGTTTATTCTCATGCTGAAGCTCTCTCACAGAGAAAACTGACTTATAAATATTCAAAAAGAACTGTGTCAGCTGAGCTGGCGATCATCAGATTAGGAATGGAGAGTTTCAGTTTATTATCCCTGAAAAAGTTGTATGCATATATAAACACACGCACAGACACTGGCTGTGAATTTTTACATTAATAACATCATATACTTCCATAAATCACACCAGGGACCATGTACTGTGAGAAATTTTAGAGTTCTGTTTATTTCCTGTAATGGTCCCAAATAAATTGAAAAACAAAAAATGGAATACAAAACAATTTATTCTGCTAAAACATATGAAAATTGATTTTCAAACATAACTTTGATCCACTTAGTCAAGCATTGTGGAGATTCTGTCAAGCATGAATCAGAAACTGAGCTTTGTGGCTTGTGTATGTACTGGTTTATAGGGAAGGAAAGAATCAATGCTGTAGATATGTAACATTTCACATATTCACAGTTTTCAGGTGAGCCATTTGCATGACAGTTCTATTGTTTCAGTCTTTATCTACATGCCAAACAACAGAATCAGTGTGCTTTTTACAAAAATGACTGACATCAAGAAAGCAATAAATGTAGGGTGGGCAGTCACCAATGTGACTGAAAGGAGGTGACTAGGTATCAGTCTTATACTCTCTGACCAGGGTCTTTGAGAAATAGCATATATGGAGGGTTCAGTGTTTAATATCAAATTCACTTGGACATAGTTGATGTTACACAAAAATTCTCATTTATGAGAGTAATACAAATTCTATTGAAAACACGGTGCACATGTGGCAAAATGCATCAATTGCAATACACTACCTGAAAGGAGGTTGTAATGAAGTGTGGGCTGGTCTCATTTCCCAAGTAACAAGCAAAAGGACGAGAAGAAATGGCCATGAGTTTTAGGCTTTAGGTTTAGACTGGATATTAGGAAAAAACTCTTCACTGAAAGGGTTGTCAAGCATTGGAACAGACTGCCCAGGGAATGGTTGAATGACCAACCCTCACGGTATGTAAAAGATGAGTAGATGGGGCACTGAGAGACATGGTTTAATGGCAGAGACTTGGCAGTGCTAGGTTTACAGTTGGACTTTATAATCTTAAGGTCTTTTCCAACCTAAATATTTCTATGATTCTATCACACTAGGTGTTGCAAGTTACCCTGAAGGAAGATGCCTGTAGAAGCCAACTCAAACCCATTGCCCTGTCTGACATAATTTTCTTAATCGTGTAATTTTTTTATTATGTATTGCATTTAGCCACATATTCACACCCCTCTTGGGTGTGTGCTGACTTTGGAAGACATAATTACACCACCAGATGATCCATTCAGCTGTGACATAGTCCATTAATTTGTTCAACTGACAAAAGTCTCTAAAGGGATATTCCAAACCAAAAATGGCTAAATGTTTTTTCACTATCTGATATAGATCTATTTGCATTTAAAAATACTATTGCTTAATTAGCTTAATTTTCTCATCCTTTAAGACCTTTTGAAATGGTTACAGTAAGCACAAAGAAAAGTTAAATTTTAATACTTGTCTCCAAACCTAATTTCCATTTTCTTTGTACAGAATACATAYATTTAGACGTATTTTATATTTAGCCTTTTCTATTAAGAATAAATTAAAGATTAAGTGAATAACACATACTTTAAAAATTTTGAGCAAGTTACAGTTTCTTGTTACACCAATTTTTACCACTTTGTTTACTAAGCTTCAGTATGCATCAAGCATTATTTTTGGAGGGGAAAAAAAGGGATGATGTTAAGAAGAAATGTATTAGAGAAACAGATTTGGTGCTAGTAGTTTGTASGGATAGTAAAAACAAAAAAAATTGAAATCATAGATGCATATTTTTTGAAGAACAAATAGCTCAGTCTAATTATTTACATAAAACTAATGAAGCATTATAATTTCTTCTCTAGAATTTGTTATAGTATCTGGTATAAAGAATCCAAATTGTTATCCTTCCTTGGGAAATTACAGTCATTATCTGGGACTAAAGAAAATCTGATAATAGGGTAATTCATAGATTTGAGATATCACTGGAATTAGATTCAGTATAGAAATTTGCATTATTATGGGGCAAACAAAAAGCAAGTAAATCCAAAAAAGGTAAAATAAAATTGCTAAGTTTAAGCTTTAAGTGCTAATATATAAAAAAAAGCAAAACCAGAACAACAAAAAAAGAGTTTAAGGAGGGAGGGACGATTTAGTGGCAACCAGCAAGGACTGTTGTCTTTGTGTGATTTTTTTTTCTCTACAGGAAGTAATGTATTGTAAAGTGGATGTTAATTTTTGTGTATCATCTCTGATTGGAATTTAAAAATAAAATATGTAGTCTACATTAATGAATTATTTACTTTTATTTTTCAAAATAACTTTTACAGCGTTCATTGACTGGAGAAGAAAGCACGTCTTAGCTGAATATTTAAAAGTCAGATTTTTCAGTTTTAAAAAACTGTTTTCCATCATTCTAGGGATTTATTTTTCTACCAACAGTAAGTGTATCAAAATAATTCCTTCCATATATCTGCCCAACTGGTAAGTGGCAGTGATAGTCAGTTGGGGTTCAGTAGACTATAACGCAGCATTCGTTTATCTAATTTTAGGCATTATGTGCCATTTGGGGCATCATATACCACTAAGAAGCAGGACACCTTCAATAAAAGGTGGCAGAAGACACTCTTTTCCCCAGGCTGTATCACCCCGGAAGAAAGAGCATACGATTCTTCATACAAATTATTCATGAAGCCATCCTTGAAAGAAGACAACTTTTTGTCTCTGTTTCTATAGCAAAATCAGAACACACATGATATTTCCATTGAAAAATGTTAATTCATTCAACTTAACCCTTTTTGCAGAATAGAAAAGAGTACACTACTATTTTTCCTACTTAAGAGGTTTTGAAAATCTTAAAACTAAAAATATTTTGACATATATAGTCATATATCTAAAGAAGAGAAGCATTTTTTTCTTTTCCTAGAACGAGCTACTTTCAATTGACCAGTATTTAACCACATGTAAATTTGCTTATTGTAGATTACAGTAATTATTTACAAGGGAAAGATTGAAAATTGGTAAGGATAGAACAAATAAAAATAAGAGATTTGTACTTGCCCATTAGCTTCCCCTCATGAAAATGTTGAAGAACACAATGAGGTCTCCCCTTAGTCTCCTCCCGGCTGAAAAAACCAAGTAAGGTAAAGTTGCACAGCTGAACCATGTCAGAGCACACCCTAAACACAGGTGCTAAAGCCCAAGGTAGGGCTGGAAATCCAGGAGTACAGAGGGCATTACAGAGGAGGATAGTTATAGGGAATTTATATCTATAGCTCCACTTGGGGCCTACAACTAGAAAATTTCAATCTAGAAGCCTTTAAAGAGTCTGATTAGGCTTCAACTGCAGTTTCATCTGTTTGTTTTGCACTTAAATGCTCTTTGCCATTAATTTTTCTGTTAGTGTCTAACTAAAACTGTGTTTCTGCTTCTTAATTTTTTTTAAGCGCCTGTCAAAGAACTTGAATACCAAATCACTGAAAAAGTAAACGTTTCATCATTTATGGGTTGTCATGTTGCATAAGCAATCAGGCTACATTCTTATATTTAATGGATTATAAGATTTGCTGCCAGGAAAAAGTAATCACCCATGAAGTGAAGGCATTTTCAATTGCACCTGAAATGCATATAGGGAGGATACATAAGACATCATTTTAATACTTTAGCAGCATGTATCGTGTCATTGGTCAGTTCTGCCCAGAGTGCATTGATGGTCCAGGCATCTAACTAAAAAGGTGGGACTAACCATTTTCATTTTGTCTGGGTTTGATGGGCAGAGGAGACAATTTCAAGAGATATTTAAAACAGTAGTTTTCCTGTTATAAACTTGTCAGTGTTGCACATATAATTTTCTTTAAAAGCAAAATTTATTCTTCAAAATTATCTCTAGGGTTTTTTAAGCAGCTTCCTAATTAGAATGATGACTATCACACTCTTTCCTAACTATGTTTATATGCCTAATTTAGCTGCTTCCAATAAATGATGAGGCACAACTTTTGAACTAATTTGAAACAGTCAGGACTTCAGTAGTTTCAGACATCAGGATTACTACATGGAATCAGAAGAGGTCTATCATGCTCAGTATTATGTTTCATCAATAGCAGTACCAGTCTACATAATTTCTTGTCATAAGGAAATAATTAATCACCTTTATCATACCACCTTAAGTGGCTTTTGTCTTTCATGAAAGCATGTAGAAAATGTTGGTACTGTTACTATTCTCTCTGTTATCCTAAACACCTAAGAACAATGTTAAAGATTTTTTTAGTTTATGTCCATGTTCTGCAACAATATGTGGAAAATGGTTTGCTTCTGTCATTTATGCTGCCACATATTTTTCATTGTGTTGGAGGATTTGTACAAAAGCTACCTTTTATTGAAACTCGTGTAACACCTGCTGTATAAATTCCTTTTCTCCCCATCACTGTCTTCAAAACTGTCTGACTTTCTTTTTTTCTTTCCCCAGCACTGAATGGGACTTTCCAGCATCATGAGAATAATTACTTATGTGTCTCTAGTACTTGAATGACAGGTAGTATCTGGCATTTATGACATATAAAATGGATTGTTTCGTAGGCTTCCTGTATCATCTTTCCACATTGTTTTTTGCTTTCTGAGGGAAAAAGAAAAAAAAAAAAAAAAAAAAAAAAAAAAGGCCACCACATTTGTTTCTTTTCACAGATGTAGTTTGTGCTCTGACAACAATTTCTGTCACCAGGCTAACAGATTTCTCTTCCCTGCTGCAAAAATATATTTTTCTGCCAGGGAACACATTTTAATTGCTTTTAACCCACTACATTTATTTACTCAAAATTTGAACTCATCAAAACCTTACAAAAACGTGGTTCTTGCAGTTGTGTATCAGGAGATGAAAATGGTGTACATTCATGTAAAATTTACCATTTACCATAAAAATACATTAAAACAGATATGAATTTAGAAAAGTACAAAATTAAATACAGAATATATACAGTAAAATTAATACAAAGTGTGTATTCAAGTGTGAATATAAGTGTATGTATATTTTGCATACACTATATGTAAAATACTGTGACATTAAATATGGCAGCATTAATTTCTGTAGCATATTTCTATGTGTGTATGAAATACAAATTTTTAAAATCTCATCACAGATGGACTTTTGTGTATAAAGGTAAAAGAGAAAGAAATTCATGTTCTTCAATTTTTCACAAAATAACCAACCACTTTCGAGATCTGTGTCACATCTCTTTTCTGTTCCTGACATCTGGGAAGCTCACTCTCTGCAAATGTGTCAAGAGAAGGCATTTTCTCGTCTCATCCCACACCAACCAGTGTAAATGGTCCATTCTGAACTGAGAGAGAAAGAGGAAGTATAGATAATCATCTCCTCACTCCTAGATAGTGACGTGGAACCAGGAAAACAGGCACAGTAAGTTTCACTCCAAAATATATAATAATTCATCAAACCCAGTGTAAACTTTTTCCTTTTTTTTAAWTTTTTTTTTTTTTTACATGAGGCTATATTCTAAGCCTACTTAACCCCTACAGTGAAATACAGTACAGGAATAAATCTGTCAGAAACATGATACTGGTAAAGAGTGGAGAAGAGAATTAGAATACTAGTCTGATTTCAAACAGAAAAAAACCAACCAACCAATCAGAATAAAACCAAAACCAAATCCAAAAATACCCAATTTTGCCCAAAGGAGTACTCATATATTGAACAAATTCCGCTCTCTCCTTTGTCTACTTCGACCAGTTTATGGCAAAGCCATTAAAAGCACAGAAAGCTTTGTTCCATAAGCAAATGAACATATGTTTTGAACAAAGGAACATCCCCAGCCTTCCATAAATGGCAAATAGCTATTAGCACATGCTGAAAGTAATGGCAGCATGCATAGCGCCAAAAGCAGTTATTACACAAGTGGCTGTGTGGTGCTTAATTTTCAGCTGGACTTAAAACCATGGCACCAGGTCCTGTTAATTCTAAGGACATTTGTTTCAAGAATACAAGTGGATAGGAAATATGACTAAGCATAGCTCAAACACACTTGAACAGACTAGCATAAAGTATCATACAAAGGAATATATCAAAGGACTTCAAATAACAGAGATGTCACTGGTACACTGGAAGTGAGCCCTCATCTCCCTCAAGTACGTGTTCCCTATTTTTTTCAAGTAGTTGAAAAATGTTGGGATATTTGTATGAACAAATGAGGTAAGCCTGTGGAAAGTTAGAAAAACATTGGGGGGATTGTTTTAGTCTACGAACTGACGTTCATTTAAAAGCTCACACCTATTATTTTTACCAGTTCATAAAAGAATGCCAGACCACTTCCTTAACAATTGTGAATAGCCTAGTTATCTGATAATAGTTTCAAAATAATGTTTCATTATCTTAAAATGCCCTGTCTCCCAACATTTGATGCTATCTCCAATTTGTTCCTTATTATGTGTGAAGATAACTGACTTTTTCTTTATGGAAATTATACGTGAATATTTTTAAAGACAGTGAAGAAGAGTATATTATACTTTTTAATATACCTAACAGATCAAATATTTGACTCCTTTCCCTGTCTCTTTCTTGTTTCCTCTCACCCTTCATTATTAATAGCTTATGGTACTGGTTTATGATTTTTTTTTCTTTGTTTCCACACAAATGCTTCATTTTCTTAACAAACTTTTCATGATCTTGTCATTCCATAAAATCAATTCCTCTTAATATTTTTCTTTTAATTTGCAATATTGTATGATCCTATGAATAAAATAACATAATCTAGCCTACTTCTTTCATAATTTTATTGGCCCATTTTGAGATAAACCTGAAGTGTGGTCAGCTAAAATCACTTGGCTGCACACACCTATATTGCTTTTCTAGGAAACACTAAGTAGAGTTATTTACTAATTTCACCTGCTTTAAAAGTAGGTGACATGAGTGGAAATATCTAGTGTGCCCATATGGGTTCAAGATGTGTTACCAAACCAAGTGATACTAATGGATTTGACTAGGGCAGTCACAGAACATCGAAGTGTTTACACTTTAAACCCCTTCAAAACTCAGCAGACAGTTCACCTGAATATGGYCTCCTGTTCAGCACGGCAGGCTACAGTGTGATTACCAGCAGATTTGACCGTGAAGGAATTCCTTAAAGGTAATGCAAGTTTGTACATTACATTTTTTTTTGTTCTGCTATGTTTTGTCCCTTGAGCTCAATACTGGGGCAGCTAGGTTATTTTCAGCCACTTGAATGTGTAAGGAAGAAATCATACTGCATCACCACGGAGCATTCAGACTTAAGCTCATGTGTCAAGCTTTCCTTCATTCCTGTTTAATTCAATTTACATGTTATATACTTTTCCCTTTAACTTAGGTTAAAGCAAGCAAAAGCAGGAAAAGTGATTTTTTAATTACGCTAAATGAGTCTTAATTTTTCTTCAAAGGAAAAAATGCAGCAGCACTTCGCAGCTATTTCAGACGTTTCTGTTTCCATCTGGCCATGTGTATATGCTCTCTGTGCAGACGTTTACATCTCAACATCATCTCAATCCACACCCCTAAATGGCGAGCTTGAAAAGAGTGTGATAGTCTTCTCCCTGTAATGTAGACATTTGTAACAGACCAGATGAATTTCACCCTACATACGCCTATTTCCTCTCTCTCTTGAGCATAAGGGAAGTCTATGATAACTATTTCAAATATAAATATCTGTTTAAGCGTGAAAAATTTCAGAAAAAAAATCAAAATTTTGAGTCTCTTTTGTGTATGGGTATGAAATAACAAAACAACCTTCCTTATAATAACAGTTAGCCAAGAGAACACTGCCTTGTACTTACTGAGTTACTTGTGTTTGTGCTATAATTCACTAAACAAAGAAAATAGTTACATGAGGTATTATTTGAAAACTAAAACATGTACAAAGAAAGCTGAACAACTATGAAATAAGAGTCTATTTAAGCAGAATGGTTGACATGGAGATATATGTAAAACATTTCTGACATTAATTGTACCCAGTAGCAACCTTCAAGATCAAGCAGACATTTATATTCACAGAGCACATTCACTGCAGCCACAGAGCCTTCACAGAAGCTCATCTACTAACAGAAATAGAAATGGAAAATAATGACCTGCCTGAATTAACAAGCGAATGCCTGTGGAATAACTTTCTTTCATACATCAACATAGTGACTCTGATATTCAAACAGGATGATCCAACTCACTCTCTAAAATTGCCTACTGATGGTATAAAAGTTATAAAGAAACTATTACTAGTTTTTGTCTTTGGAGGAGTTCAGATGGCAAGATAGCAGTATTCCCTGTACTAATGTAGCTGGGAATTGTTTTGAAACCTTTCAGAAGAAAAAGAAAATATATTTGTGTAGTGGGTTGACCTTGGCTGSGTGCCAGGTTCCTATCAATCCACTCTATCTTTCCCCTTCCCGGTGGAACAGGGGAGAGAAAATAAGATAGAAAACAACTAGTTGGTTGAGATAAGGCAGTTTACTAAAGCAAAAATAAAAGAAAAACAAAAGTTTGGGTAAGCAAAGGGGAAAAATTAATCTCTACTTCCCATYAGTGAGCGATGTTCAGACACTTCCTGGGAAGCAGGGCTTCAGCACATGGTGCAGTTGCTCAGGAAGGCAAACATTGTAAATAACAAATGCACCCCATTCTTCCTCCCTCCCTTAGCTTTTATATCTGAACTGACATCATACGGTATGGAAAACCCCTTTGGTTAATTTGGGTCAGCTGGCCTGGTTGTGTCCCCTCCTAGGATCTTGTCCACTCCCAGCCCCTTGGTGGGGGAAAGGAGTGTTAGAGGGACAGTGCTGGTGCTGTGCCAGCGCTGCTCAGCAGTACCCAAAGCACTGGGGTGTTATCAGCACCTTTCCAGCTACCAATGCAAACCACAGCACTGTGAGGGCTGCTAAGGGAAAATGAACTCCAGCTCAGCCAGACCCAATACAACATGATATCTTGATTCACTTGAATACCTGAAAATGACTGAGACTGTCTGTGTATGATGTATTTTTAAGCTGTAAGTCGTTCCTAAAACTGTAAGTCTATCCAATACGAAAAGCTATCATTGCTAATGTAGAATCATCGTAGAATCACAGAGACTTGGGTTGAAAAGGACCTTAAAAATGTTGCAAACCCCCTGCTGCCTAGGGCCCCAACATATTCCTTTAAATTCTCTTATATGTTAATAATACAATTTAACATGTTTTCTATAAGACAGAATGGAAGCCTGCAGACCCTTTCCTGTTTCTTTTTAGCATTACTACTGAAATTAACCAGAAAGAAGTCATATTTATCCATGAAGTGCTTTCATTTCTAAATAATTTGAAGTCAATAAATAGGTAAGAAGCTTGAGATTAGGAAAAAAATCAACAAGGTAATAGACTGTTTCTTGGTCCTATTAGATTCATRGGGTTTTGACCACATTTGATATCAAATTGATATTAAAAAAATTGTTAACTCACTGCATATGCACTCTATCTTTTGATCTGCAGTTAAAAAATTTACTTTTTTTTTTAAAAAAGTAAAAATTAGCATTGTCTATGGTAAAACTAACATCTTTGTCTAAATAGTCAGGATGGATGTCAAGGCCAGGTTGGATGGGGCCCTGAGCAACGTGATTTAGTGAGTGGCATCCCTGCCCATGACAGGGGCGTTGAAACGAGATGATCTTTGATCCCTTCTAACTCAAGGTATTACTCTATGATTCTATGAAACTAGACAAAAAAAAATTCTTGACTTTACAAATGAAAGGTGTTTAATATGATTGCATTAATAGTTTCAGAAAACTATTTTTATCTTCCAAGAAATTGTTTATACACCTCTACTAGACAAAAATACTCTGAGTTTCTGAGTCAGAAACTCAAAGTCTTACTGGGAATAACTGGGAACTCAAAGAATTGAACCTACAGTTTTAATAGTAGGTTGAGCCAATATAAAATATTCTTATAATGTATCTATAAATATAGTATTTCCTAACATTAAAGGTCAGCAAGGAGACAGAGCCAGGCCCTTTACACTGATGCATGGTGGGAAGATGAGAGGCAACGGGCAGAGAATGAAAACATTATTTCACCTTGAAAGAGTCAATCAGTGGAGCAGGTTGTCCCAAGAAAGCTGGTTATTTTCAAGATCCAGCTGGATGAAACCCTGAGCAACTTGATCTTATCTCAGAGCTGCCCCAGCTTTGAGTAGGAGAGTGGACAAGAAACTTCCTTAGGTACCTTCTCATCTGAATAATCCTATGGATTTACAGTGCTAAGGAAAAGAGCCTGGCCTAATTTTTTAACTGAAAAGTTGTTAAAGAAGGAAACAATGAGGAATTTCCAGCTTGCTTTTACTTCATTGTAACAACCACAGTGTCTGTAAAACTGAACAACATATGTGAAATCAATCAATTTTCAGGGATTTTGTTATTTCTAAAAATTCTCAAAAATGCCTTTTGAAGACTTGATGGGGTAATGTCGTTTATGAATTTTCTGTTATATCAGTATTCATAGTGAATGTCAATCTCTGCATATGTAAGAGTTCCAGGAGTCAAAGCATGGATCTACTCCTCAAAATGAATTCTGGAGAATTTTCTAGTTTTGCTTTATTACAGGGAATTCTTCTGAGTTTAAATGTGTTTTAGCCTTTTATGTTCATTTGCTTGTTTGCTATGTAGGCTGAAAAAATTGTTATAAACATTGCTTATCTCTTTAAAGCTTATTTCAGCTGCCTCTTATTTTATTGTTGCTTGTATTTTGTAAGAGCTGCCATAATTAGATATGGACTAGTGGATGGTTCTGAAAAGTTTAATACTCCGAGGAAGGAAAGAATCTTAAAACAAAAAGAAAAGGTTATTGCATAAAAAGCTGCCTATACCTATACAAGAGGAAACTGCCACATTCTAACAGACTTTTTCAACTTCTTAAAAATTTCTTTCAGCTAAGTGTTCTGAAAAGTTTTAATAAMCTTTATTATTAGAAATTAAAAGGACAATAGTCTCAATCATTACAGCACCATTTAAGCTACATGCAGAAACTTGATTTTTAAAATAATCTCAGAGGATATCTAGGCTTGCTTTCAGTAAATATGATAATTACCTTGAAGCAAATATGACTGTTCGATCAGAAATGCCAGATCTACTCTGTAATAAGAGATGGGGTGCCTGCCTCCTTTTGTATGGGATTGGAGGGAAAAAGACAAAGTAAAAGTCATAGATATTTAGGCAAAGTGACTGTCTTCATAAATTTTTCTTTACCTGAGAGTGTACAGAATATTTCTTTGATTCCAATATAGGACTGAGTCTCTGCAGGAAGGTTGCAATGAAACCAGTGCACAGAACGGGCTCAGATACTGGCCCAGATCATGCTTTCTGACAGGATTTTGTGGGGGCTAACCAACATTTTTCATAGCAACTGCTAAGCCTTGTCGCTGGTCTGGTGGGAGAGATCACCATCCATCAGCACAGAGAAAGYAGAGCTCTTATTTCATACCTTGACTCTGTATGGGGCTTCAGCTTAATGTTTCTGAGAAAAATACCAGAGAGAGCTTAGGTGATGGCTTACTCAAGGAACTCCTTCCAAAAAAACGACGATGGAACACGCACCCAGTGCTGTTCCATCATCCTGCCAGACTCCCTGTCACAAAACCACACAGCTAGAATGCTTTCAGGTGTGTAGATGTAAGTTGAATATAAAGGTAAAAAAAATTTTAAGCAGAACAGAGGAGTACTAATAATATTATTTAAAGCAATAATCATTAATACTATTCAGTAGTGTTACCAGTAGCAATCAACTAAAAAAAATGCTTTAAAATTATGAGTACGAACAAATTTTCTAAAAAGCATCTATTGAAATGCAGTTAAAAATTGAAGAACTCAAAAGATCAAATTACATTATGAAAGACTAACTTCAGAGGCATTTCAGGGTGTAATGATGACTACTAAGAGAAAGTATCCAAATAATATCTAATTATCGTATTTCCTAAGAATTCTCCTGTTTACCTCATATTCTGCGTGAATCTATACTGCCAAGTTATTTTGTCTTGTTTCAATAAATTGTTTGAGACTCTATGGCTTTTCCTCAATTGCCTCTTTACCCATAAAACTCCATATAGCAAGTACAAATTTACTGAGGAACTGCAGACTATTTTGCTTTTAGCATAAATAGAATCTTATTGAATTGAATAAGGTTTTTGAATCTTACTTTTAATGCATGATTTTTTGCATGAATTCATTCAGTTACAAGAACCATTAAATTCTTGTGAAAGGTTTCTACAGATAAATAAAAAAGCAGCTAAGGATAGGTCCCAGATAATAGTGATAAATGACTTAATATTCTCAATGAAAACAGCTCTAACTTTTTAAAAATTCTTTTAACTGATTATATAAAGAAAACATCTATAATTCCATGCATACAACAGTATTTTCAAGTATCCCCATTGTTTTTAATGCTAAAAAAAATGGGAAAGAAATGTTTAACTTTTAGTATATAAGTAATTAGCAACAGCTTGACACATTGTTTAACTAAGCTTATACAACGGGTAAATTATTATGGGATTGCGAGGGTTTTCTGGGGGTCCTTTTAAAATATTAATTGTAAGGGGTTGTTTTCTAGTTCTTGAGTATATTATCTTATTTCAAAATATTACACATCAAAGAATCAAAACAAAGTTTACTTAATTTACCAAATGCATAAATGTGTGTCAGGTGTTTTTATGGTTTCAAATTATATTACTTTTGCATTTARCAGATACAGCTAATAGACATCTGCACTGTCATTCGATAGTCATTGGGATAACTGTTTTCCTATCTCCATGATTACTATCTGATAAAGAGTGCAAAGAAAGTAGGATGAAACTGTGAAGCTATGCAGAACTTCCTAGAACTTACTTTTCCAATAGAAGTCTGATTGTACTAGTCTCAAAGTTATACATGTAGTCTTGTATCTTCTGTACTTTTTCTGAAAAAAGGTCTCTACTGCTTCTGTTAATTTCATTTTTTAATGTAATAGAAAGAAGAAAGGTTAATACTTTCAGCCTTTTATTATGATCTGATTATTAAGAAATGCCTCTGCCCGAATTAAGGTGCAAGCAAGACCATATGCCAAAGTCAATAGTATGGATTTTACTTAACAGTAAATGAGGGGGAGAGAGAGAGAGAGAGGGGGAGAGAGAGAGAGAGAGGGAAATAGGAAAGAGGCAGGGAGAGAGAGAAATATTAAGCAGAAGGTAGTCATCACTCTGCGGATTCTGCAGTGTCCCACAGATTCTTCTTCACCATGGTCTTCTCAGTGGTGGGAGTCCCGGAGTTGTTCTTCTGGAGGTACCACCTTTATACAGTCCAAATTTTGGGTATCCACAGAGCTTAGATGCTGTTGCCATAACTTGGGATGGCATGTGCATAAGCAGTTGCTTCCTTTCCCAGATTTCCACGGTGGGAATTTTTGTTTGGATGCATTAACCAGGAAGATACTCAGATCTGCCTCACCAGGCCTGGAATTAGCACCTTTCTATTGCAAATTTCTCCCTTCTGTGCTTATCTCGAGTTACCACCGCAGTGAGTTTATGGCGAGTTCCTTCTGTGGCCTTGACAGTGTTTTGAGACAGGCAACTGCATTCTTTAAGTCCTTATGCCTTTACTATCCTAAAATTGAGGCAGTAATATAACTTTTCTGTTAAGAAACATACTTTCTTTAAAATATGCTGTGGATGAGAGATACAATTAACAGGTTTAGAGGGCAACAGGATTGCAAACATAACACAAACAAATAAACAAAAACAGCACCCCAAAATTCTAAAAACCTTCTGTGAAATGAAAATGCTTTATTGAAGGACTGCAATGGTAAGAGGTAATAAACTAGATAGAGCACATGTATTGTAGTAAATTTAGCAAGGTTACAGCTTGGTACAACCACTGGCTTAAGGTCATCAATGCTAACTACTAAAAAAGTCTCAGGAATTATTACATCCTCAGTGAAGGATTATTCTTACAAACAGCTCGGGTAGTCAGTTTTTGGTGCAAAAATAGGTTAGCTGTCTAAACTATCTAACCTAACTTGCAAGTTGGACTATGCCAATCCATCTTTAAGACAGTAAATGGTTCTTTATATACATATAGCCATAAAGTATAGTACTAAAACATTTGGCTGATAATAAAAGATGAAATATTCTTCTCCTGTCAAATAAGGAACATATTTTAAAGAGTCGAAGTTGAGCTGCACAAATTTTCTCCCTACAGAAGGGAACAGCGTCTCTGTAGTCCTCCAATGTTGCCTGTCTTTGTTTCCAAAGTCCATACACTTTCCTTTTCCACCCAAGTTCTAGACGAATATCCGTGCTCAGACAAGACAGCTTTCTACATTTCTTGCTTGACTTCTGAAACTTTGAAGTTACACTCTCTCCTTTGTGGCTTAGCTTGAATTTAAGGCTGAAGATTGTCATATCCTAGGGTATTACATAGTCTAATACTTGAAGAACTGTTGTAAAATAAAGATGAATGTATTCATACCCCCTCTGGAAGAAGTGAACTTTTAGTCCAAATTTTATACTTCTGGAAACTGTTTTGACAAGCAGAGGGAAAAAAATGTATTAGACCTTATTTGCAAATGTTCTGAAATCTAAAATCCTAGCTGACTGTATAATCAGATGTGACTCATAGAATATGAGAATTCAGATATTCCCCCAGGCCACTTCTATTTGGTTTCTCACTAAATGTGCACAAGCATTTAAACTTTCCACTAGTTTTCTTATTCAATGACTGGAAAAATCCTCACATTCCAAATTGTCCTCAGGAGGCCATCAGAAGTCCCTAACACTTTCCACTGCCTATACAATTAATGCACATATTTTGTAGGCACAGGAACATCTAAATTAGGTGACTAATTTAGTAACCTGGATGCAAGTTGCACAGCATTAAAGAGGTTTTATTTCAGTGTAATGCACAAGAGGATATATAAATGGTTAAAATAAGACAGATTTTTCACTCTAATACTTCAATTAAGAGACACTCTAAAAGGAATTGTCTGAGTGATGTAAATCCCTTTCCTGTTGTCATGGTTTAGGAATGGTATTCTCCCTCTAAAATCACACCACCACTCACTTCCCGTTCCCCTCTATTTGGAAGCACAAAGGACAAAGATTACAGGTTGAGATAAGACTAAATTTGCTGGAAACAGCAATGAGATAAGAAAACAATCAGTAACAACAACAATATTAATAACAAAAGGTATAAGACAAAGAAAAGTTTTACGCAGGAAGAAAACCCACCAATAAATAATACCGGACCATTCCACCCACCAAGTTTCTCCATCAGAATGAACACCCTTCTCCTCGAAAGGGAGCTCCTTCCTCCACCCCCAGCAATGATGTGATGTGATATTGAATAACATCTGGCATCTAACCACGCCCCCTCTCACCTACTGCAAAAAATTGACCCTGTCCTGGCTGAAACCAGGACACCTGTATTTTTTGAACCAAAAATTCTTCCACTGGTATATATTATAACTTCTGCTGAAAGATATAAAGTAGTTGATGTTCAGAAGCACTTTTTTATGTTATTAGCTGATATTAATGAATCATGAAACTGCTCACTAGATCCTCCTAGAAAGCAAGATGCACTTTCTTGTAACTCTGTTTCTTGAAACCATCTAATATTAAACTAATTGGGTGCCCAGATAAAATTAAATTAACCAGAAATGAAGGTACAAACCATTTCCTAAGAGATGTTTGCAATGTCATAGAATAATTTACAATGTTATTAAGTTGTTGGTATACATAAATGTCTATGAAACATTACAAGCAATCTGTTCTCATGACATTACCCTCTAAATTAAATAGAACTTGACTTGCTGTATTCCGCAGGTCAGATAGGATGTTCACATGAAGGTAAACTAAGAAAACTTCTAGGATCAAAAAATTCAATCCAATTAATACAATATTGATCATTTGTTAAGCAGGTAGGTTAACATGGATTAACACTAGCTCCTTTAAAAAAMCTGAAAATTAAGAAGTCTAAAATGCATTGGAAATATTCAGCAGAGTAGTTGGACTGACCTAAGGGTTAAGTCTGGTATTTCAGGATTCTCTTCTGAATAAATTAAGAATTTTTTTTCAGACATGTTATATTAGCTTTGTTTCCCTGTAATCTAAGAAAAGGTAGAGTTTCAAGACAATAAATGTTCCTATCAGCTTTAGAGCCCAAAAGACTAGTTGCAAGCTCATTTGTGATGTTTTCTAGGACAGCTTTAAATACTCAGTCTCATAGACGCAAACAATTTACCCCTTAACTAAAACTGTCAATCTAACAGAYAGTCAAATTTAAGATACAGAAGAAGATATATAAATTCCAGGTAAGATGGTAGGGTAGGTTTATTAGGAACAAATAAGTAACCACACGGAAAAAGAGAAGTAGTTGGTATAAAAATGGGCAGAGATTCTTTAAAAAAGCCTGTTAACCCCATGTTTCTGTAATATTACCTCTGAAACAGAAATCTTTTTACTATATTTTAATACTGTGATTATACCGCTAATAATCATACTTTGTCATGCTATAGAATCATAGAATCACTTAGGCTGGAAAAGACCTTTGAGATCATCTAATTCAACCCTTAWTCTGACGCTGACAAGTCCAACACATCTCTAAGTGCAATATCTACAGTCTTTTAAATACTTCCAAGGGCAGTAACTAAACTGCTTCCCTGGGCAGCCTGTTTCAATTCTTGACAACTCTTTCCACAGAGAACTTTTTTTCTAGTTTCCTAAATCTCCCCTGGCACAACTTAAGGCTGTTTCTTCTTGTTCTATTTGTTACCTGGGAGAAGAGACCAACCCACATATCACTAAAACCTCCTTTCAGGCTACCTTGAGCCTCCTTGTCTCCAGCTGACGGCCCAGCTCATTCAGTCGCTCCTCACAAGACTTGTACTCCAGGCCCTTAACCAGATTCGTTGCTCTTCTCTGGACAGCTCTGGCACCTCAGTGTCTGTCTTATAAGGTCCACAACTGGACACATCATTTGAGGTGTGGCCTCACCAGTGCCGAGTACAGGGTAGCAATCACTACCTGAGTCCTGCCGGATGCAGTATTTCTGATACAGGCCAGGATGCCATTGGCCTTCTTGGTCACATGGGCACACTGCTAGCTCATGTTCAGTCACTATGAACCTCCAAGGGTCTTTTTCTGTTGAGCAGCTTTCCTGGCACTCTTTCCACAGGCTCTAGCACTGCATGGGGTTGTTGTTACACGAGGGCAGGACCTGGAACTTCACCTYATTGAACCTCATACCACTGGCTTTGGCCCATTGATCCAGACTGTCCAGATCCCTCTGCAGATCAACACYCCTGCCCAAATTAATTTCATCTGCAAACTTACTTGATCCCCTGATCCCAATCATTGATAAAATTATTGCACAGAACTGGCCCCAGTACTGAAACCTGTGGAACACCACTTGTGGCCAGGTGGGAACGGCCTGTCCCTGCACCTTTACAATTTCCTTCTTGAAGAATGTTCACCCTTTCAAACACCTTTGATCTTCAAAACTGTCTCCCAAGGAGCCCTTTCAATCAGTCTCCTAAGCAGCCCAAAGTCTGCTCTCCAGAAGTCAAAGGAAGAAGTTCTGCTGACACCCCTCCAAGAATTGAAAGCTCTAATTTCATGATCACTGTGCCCAAGAAGGAGCATAGTCATCATATTGCTCACAAATCCTTCTGTGTTCACAAAYAGGTCCAGTGGAACATTTTGGTTCACTCACCAGCTGTGTCAGGAAGTTATCTTCCACACACTCCAGGAATCACCTAGACTGTTTTCTCTCCACTGTATTGTATTTCAATCAGACACCTTGGAAATTGAAGTCTCCCATGAGAACAAGGGCTAGTGATTATGAGACTTTTCCCAGCAACTTATAGACTGGGTTATGGCTCAGAATAAGGAATATTAACATAATTTACTGCATCATAAAATACATTAATAAACTGCTGGTACTAAGTTTTTAAGCCAGTCAGTCATCACATGATTTATTTATAAGACTAAAAACAGCTTAGGAAGTGGGACATGAACCCAGGATTCCTTATTGTGCATGCATCTTTATTCTTAGGTCATTCTGGTTTGAACTGACCCTAGTTTGAACTCCTCCAACTAGCTCTGTCTAAAACAGATCTGCAAATTGGCTGTCCAAATCCCTGGCTTCCACTGGTTTAGCAGTACGAACTTATCTGCATTTGGGTTATCTGTAAGTGTATCAAATTTAGATTTGATAATCTGTTCATGTAAAATTGAGCCACAAAACTTGCTGGGATACATTTCACACTCTTTGAGAGGTTTTTCTGTGTTTTACAACTCCATCAGTCTGTAACCTTTTGTATAAGATGTTTTATGAACAAAGTAGTTAAATAGCACTCAGGGTTCAAATGTGTTTCATAATATGTCTTTTTGATGACCTCTTAATAATGCAATAATGTTGATTTAGGTTCAAAATAATGTAGTGTTTATTATTTATGCATTATAAGCATTAATAATTTATTAATTACACATTCTTTATAAGATGCTGTAAACTATCTGAAATGGAAATGAAAAGCCTTTGGAAAATGCCTATTGCAATTCATGTAAAGACTTATAGAGCCCTCAAACACTGAAAATCTTACTGTTTAAAAAGGTCAAAATTCTTTTTTACATGATGACTGAGTTCTAGCCAAAAAAGCCCTGCAAAATCAGAGGATTCAAATGTTCTGTCCCATTTGAGCATGATTTGAATGTTTAGGTGTGTTCCTAGTGACATTTTAGACACAATTTTATCCTGTCCACATCCTAGGAGAGTGTGGGTATTCTAAAGTTCCCATGTCCAGTCTGCCAGGACAGTGGAGCTATCTCAGATAACTGATGGTTCAAATAGAAGTAGATATCTAAATTTAGGCACTTGAATTTCTCCCTTAAAACCCTAACTTGGGAGTGGTTCAGCCTGAACAGAAATCCCTTTAAATACCTTTCTTGCTTTATTCACTATGTCTGTCCATCATGCAGCCCAAACTCTAGCTGATCGGTTGCACATTCTGCAGGGAAAATGTGGGTTTCCATTGCTTAAGTTTTCATGGGTTTATTAAACAGAATTTTTATTTCTTGGGGTAAGGGGTTTTAGTAGTATTGCTGAATAAACAGTAAAATTGTTTTTATTTTTAAATGCWAAAACAACTGTTATTCCATTTTGTGAAGATGATGTGTCTGTCCATGTCCTGTGTGTTTTGATAGCAACTTAGGCTCTTGGGAGTATTCAAATGACTTTCAGATTAAATAAAGCATATCTAGGCAGCTACTGGAGCGTGATGTTTGTATTGCCACATTTTAATTGTCTAGCTCAGAACTAGCCAATTTCACTTTTAGCTACCAAAGAATTTTTCTAAATCTGGTTTAAGTTCTCCAGTTAGGAAAAAAAGAAGTAGATGAAAATAATACTTTTAGTTTTGTTTCCTTTATTGACTGGAAGAATGCTAAAAAAGTCAAAATCATTTCACTTATATGCTTAAAGACATTTTGATGTCTTTAATCAGTTTATTAAAAAACCTCAGTTTATTAAAAAACCTCAATTTATTTTAAAGACAGTCCCAAGAAGCAAAACGTTTTGATCTATACAGAACCTGAATTTACTCCTGCGTAATTATGCATTGCAGCAAGGTGGGTATTATAGCAGGCATATGTTAGAATGTCTGTAAAAAAAACATCATAGTACCCTTTAATTGATGCATTAAATCACATTTTTTTACAGAAGATTTAAAATAAGGGCACAAATAGCACTAGGTCCTCTGTAAATCATATAGTGACTTACATGAGGCCAGGGAAAAATAACTTTTTTATTGTCTTCTTTGTTCCTTATTCTTCCCTCCCTTTTATTTTTCAACTTTTTGAAAAGTTTTCAGCTTGTACTACCTTGACGCCTAAGGTCTTCATGTTTATAAATAGTGTACAAACATGTTATACATTTCTCTTTTTTTAACTTACTTTCTGTATGGAATGGACTTGAAACTGTTCTGAAAGCAAACACAAAACCTCTGCATTATAAGCAGACAGAACTCTTCTAGTACTAAAATACAGCAAAATTGGCAAAAATAGGACTATTTGCCCTATTTTTCGAGTAAGCATCAGTACTGGAGGGTGGGCATGAGCTTTGACTTGTCCTGAMAGAATGAAGAAGTCTTAAAGAGTAGAGTTATTCAAAACTACTCTTGGGTTCTTCTTCTCACAGACACATTAATATGTTGATTGCAGACTTAGCAATCTACCGTATTAAATTGTAAATTGTACTGTTTTTG
This sequence comes from Amblyornis subalaris, assembly GCA_018881555.1. Taxonomy (NCBI): domain Eukaryota; kingdom Metazoa; phylum Chordata; class Aves; order Passeriformes; family Ptilonorhynchidae; genus Amblyornis; species Amblyornis subalaris. Next base: position 2,297,313 of record JACAXG010000112.1, read on the forward strand.
GCTGGGAGAGAGTTGATTTTCTGCAGAGTGGCTCATATGATTTTTCGATTTGTGACCAAAACAATGTTGATAACACAGGGGTGTGTTACCCATTGCTTAGCAGTGCTTACACAGAGCCACAGCCTTTTCTCCTTCTCTACATGTCCCCACCAGTGAGGAGGCTGGAGGTGCACAAGAGGTTGAGAGAAGACACTGCTGGGACAGCTGAACCCAGCTGATCAAGGGATATTCCATAACATGGTGTCATGCTCAGCATATAAAGGGGGGGAAGGAGAAGTAAGGGGGGACATTCCAAATTATGGTGTTTGTCTTCCCAAGTAACTGTTCCGCATGATGGGCCCCTGCTTTTCTGGAGATGGCCGAACACCTACCTGCCCATGGGAAGTGGTGAATTAATTGCTCATTTTGTTTTGCTTGTGTGCACAGCTTTTGTTTTACCTTTTGAGCTGCCCTTAATTCAACCCATGCGATTTCTCACTTTTACCTTTCAAATTGTCCCCCCATCCCACTGAGGGGAAGCAAGCAAAGCAGCCATGTGGGTCTTAGCTGCCTACCAGGGCTAAACCACCTTACACTTATGTGCTAGTTTGAACGTCAACCAGCAGGGGAAGTTAACCCCACACAAAATACCTCGAGAGATTTTAGGTCAAAATTACAATTTTAATAAAAAGGTTAAAATAAATGCAGGAATACAGAAACACCACCCTAAACAAACTGATGGGGTCAYGGTACAACCTGGCAGTGTTTGCAGTCCTGTTGAAAGTAGTAGTCCCAAAGAAAAGCCTGTTCCACTGAGTATCCAGTGATGGTGGTCCYATCTTTTGGTTGTCCAGTGGTGAAGAGTCCAGTCRTGGTGGTCCAGAGTCCTCTAGCTTTCCAGTTGTGTGGTAGTCCAGTCCAGTAGACCAGGGATCTCTCCTATCCCAAAGCCTACTTTTATGTCGTGTTTCTTGGCTGGTACCTCCCCCAGGGGCGGGGATTTCCTCAATGGAGAGGGATGTTCCCGACATTCTATTGGTTGGCTCACATGAGCCGAGTCTTCAGGGAGCAAACAGTTTCTTACATTCTATTGGTTGGTGTTTGTCTGGTTGAGTAATGGGCCATTAACCAAGATAATCCACTCGGGGTGGTTCTGAAGTTCTATTCGTCCATGCTTATCTAGTTCATTAACGGGCCATTAACYGAGATAATCTACTCAGGATGAGTGGTGCTTGCTGTCAGCCGGAATGGTTATCTCAGTTGAGATAAGGAGTTCCACCCCACCTCACATGATTTGCATAGCCTCAGGGACCAGGTGTGTAACTGTGAACAACCCAGCTTATCAAGGAAATATGTGGGTGGTGATAGAATACATCCTTTTTTGGTTAACCCAGGACAACTTAACAAGGTGTAAAAGACAGCCCTTATTGCAGACATGCAAATGTGCTTCTGGCACTGATATTGATAGCAATACAAGTGGGTAAACTACTATAGCTAAATGCAAAATTTCCCTCGGTAACTCCACGAACTAATTCATGTGCATATGTATGTGTGCATAATACTGTCTTTTACAGCCCTCATAATTTATCCTAAAATTTTAAATTGCTCTGTAAATATATATGCATTTGTCTGCCAAAAAGACTATAATAAGTACTCTTATTTTTAAAAAATCTATTTAAAAATGACCAACCCATCATGAGATTATTTGCCAAGTCATTTTTTGCTAAGGGTACACCACAGACTTTGGGTGTGCAATTGTTTCAATTTGAATTGAAAATGTTCAAATGGAGATGCTCGTGACTTGTGTTAAGTGACTACAGAAACCATCCACAGTGTTCATGAATCTGTAGTATTCTAGTGGCTCAGAAGAAAAATAAATCTGAAGATTTCCCTGAATTAATTAGCAGCCACTAGATCAGGCCACCTAGTTCACAGTGAGAAGCTCTTTTACCCCCAATTTATTTAATTGAAAATCATGTCATCATCAATCCATTTGATGGTTGATGAGACCAAAGGTATTAACAATGCAAAAAACAGAGCTAAATCTAATGAAAGGGCAAACTAGATCAATCCTGGAAAATGTTGATGCTTAATATCACCTGATCTATGATATTGGCACTCAGTAATTAGCCTAATATCATGTATAAGAGTCAAGACATAAAGGTCTAACAATTCTACAGGCAACTTTATGCAAGAATTTAAATTATGAATCTCACATTTAGCTAATTGATGTTCAGGAAATGCACACTGACTTTGATATGAAATGGGGATTTTGAGTTCTTGCGATACTGATGCTTTTGAGCACGGCTTGGTTTATTCTGGACTTAGTATGTACCTTAAGAATAAGGAAATACTGCATACTGCAGATTTTTAAATTAATAGCCACAAGGTTCCTATGCATCTTTACTAAAGWGCAAAAGATTTTTTGCCCAATTTTTGCAAATTTTTAATCAAAACAGAAGAAAAGTTTTAAAATTTACCCTTTATCCTACACTCTAAAAAAGCAAAAAGCATTCAGCCATAACCTCCCTAGTGATTAGAGCTGTACTATCCAGGGCATTCAGAGGGAAGCAGGGAAAGTTGAATACACAAATTAAATAATTGGGCTATTTATTGTAACTTTATGGGCTTCTCCCATTCAACCCTTATGGTTCTGTGTGGCAACACAGCTCCCTGCACTACCTATCTTGTAAAAATCATTTTATATTATCACAAGTAAGTGAGGTAATTGTTTCAAGTTTCAATTACTAAATTAAATGTGTTAATGTGTTCAAAACCTCCTGGAGCTCTTAGTTTTATTAATGTTTCATCTTCCTTAATATAATTGCCAAAAACCTCACAGCAAAGTAGAATAGATTTAATAAAATATTTTACAGTAAAAAAAMCCAAAAAAATAAAAAACCCCAAAACCAAAAAAAGTGGAAAGTGAGAAGGAAAGAYACTAATATTAAAAACAGTAGGGGCCATGATGGATAAAAAAATCTCAGCCCTGTAAAGATATAAGTCAGTAAAATTATCTGGCTCTGAAAATTTATTGTCATTAATTTTTTATTGTACTTTCTGAACACAGAACTTTCTTCCAATAAGACCAACTTTAGGCTAGATTATTTCATCCATAATTTTTTTCCCATACCATCATTTTGTAAGTATTTTAAAAAGAAGAAAGAAAAACTTTTCACACAGTTTTATYTCTGACATAGCTCAAATAACTTTGAACTGTACAAACTGAAACTTTTCTAGGTGCTTTTGTAAAATTGGTTTTTGGGTTTTGTTTGTTTGTTTTCTAATCATAGTCAAACATCTACTGTGAGAGCTCAGCTAAATTCCCAAATGTAAATGCTCTTGACTTCTGGTCTGCCAGTGAAAAATTCAGCATTCAAAATTAGTTTAAAGCATATGTTCACTCTTGTAATTTGTTTTTTTTTTTTTTTTTACATAAAGAGCTCATTTTCTGTTCTTCAAATACTTTGCTTCATTCAAAAGCAAAATTTCTCCTATTTTARCATAACGTCTGTTGACATTTTAACTATATCTCACCTGCATGTATACAGTGTGGAAATGTTTAGAAATATGCTGGTGTTTAGTGTGAAACTCATGAAGCTCAAAGACACTGTTTCAAGACATAACACTTTTAGTTATAAAATGTGTAAAAATGAATTACACTTCCACTTCTCTTTACTGTTGGATATTATTTACTTAAGAAATTAAGAAATACTTCATTTCAAGTAAAATGCTATGTGTTACTCTTTCTGGATGTTTTATATTTTTGTGAAATCTTTTAGATCTTTGATATGTATTATAGATTTCATCCCTGAGCATGGCAGCTTTAGAATCTCTCTTCTTTCCTTTTCCGTCTTTCTTCCTCTKCTTGTTCTTGTTAGAAAGACTGATATTCATCCGTAGTCAGAGAAATATTTAAGTTTTCATTCACTTATAATAAGGCGTATATGTATTAATGCCACTGAAATTTCCGTTTTGGATTATGCACAGTGGTGGAAGAGACTAAAATATATCATTCTGGTGAGTTTCACTACATACACCATACCGGAAAATGGCTAACATTTACTAGAAAACTCAGAAAATCTGCCTTAAAAATCTTGTGTACCCCTTCACACTTATTGACTCCAGGTGACATTTTTTACTTCTTTTTCCCTCTTCCACTTTCCCCCACTTCCTACTTTGCAGCTACTTTGCTGGCTATAAAAAGTGTGACTCATTTTGAAGGAGGGAGAAACTTTAAACAAATTAACTGTCTAAATCTATTGTGTTCTAAACTAAAATTAACAGTTTTGATTTGCGTACTTAGATCAAAAAAACATGTATATTAAGCTTATGTTTTTCTGAAGATGTATACTACATATATTAATATATTAATCCACAGTTTGGATTCAGGCATCCCAAAATTATTTAGGGTATTGGAAGCAAGTATTCTGTTTCATACTGGATTTTATGCAGAGTATTTTTTATGCTAAGTGTTTGGCAAGTTTGGACTGCTGGCTAAGAACAAATGCACAAGGAAACCGCTGTACAGATTAACATTCTTTCCCTTTATCTTGTTTTGCCTCTTCAAGTCCAACATTTGCCTATGTTTAAAATAGAAAAATGAGAGCTGGCTTGTGTATTCCAGAGGGATAAATTATGTATATCCAATCTGCCTGGCAGATGAGAGAAGAGCAGTCTTAAGTAGACTTCAGTAAGGTCTTTGACATTGTCTCCCAGGAGATCCTCATAGAGAAACAGTGGATGCACAAGATGGATTAGCGGGTGGTGAGATGGATCGAAAACTGGCTGCATGTCTGGGCCCAAAGTGTGGTGATCATGACAAAAACTCTAGCTGGAGGGTAAAGACTAGCAGTGTAGCCCTGACATCAACACTGGGTCCAGTGTTTGGCAGTCTTTAGCTGCTGTTTACCATCTTCATTAATGATCTGGATGATGGACTAGAGCTTTCCCTCATGGAATTTGCAGATGGCACCAAACTTAGAGGAGTGGCTGATAGGTGAGACAGTCAAACTGCCATCCAGGCGGACCTCAACAGGCTGCAGAAATGAACTAACAGGAAGCTCATGAAGTTAAGAAAAATCAAATGCGAGGTCCTGCACCTGTGGAGAAGCAACCCCATACACCAGCATATGCTACCATGGGGCCTACCTTCTGGGAAACAACTTGGCAGAAAAGGACCTAGTGGTCCTAGCACACGCCAGGTTGAACACGAGCTGGCAATGTGCCCTCGCTGAAAAGTAAGTCAATAGTATCCTCAGCTGCAGTAGGCAAAGTATTGCCAGCAGGTTGAGGCAGGTAATACTTACCCTTTTTTCAGTGCTGGTGAGGCCACATCTGGAGAGGTGTCCACTTCTGGGTTCCTCACTACAACAGAGATGTGGACATATGGGAAACAGCTCAGCAAGAATGATTAAAGGACTGGAGAACTGTAGTATGAAGAAAGGTTGAGAGTGCTGAGACTCTTCAGCCCAGAGAAGAGAAGGCTGAGGGGAGAAGAGAGTGTGCAAAGAGGATCCAGATAAGCTCTTTTTCAGTTTTGCCCAGTGACAAGACCAGAGGCAATGTCTGCAAACGGCAAGACAGTTTACCTATGAATATCAGGAAATATTTTTACTATGAGAGTGACTGAGCAGTGGCACAAGTTTCCCAACCTCCCTTGGAATGGAATCCCCATCCTAGAGATATTTAAAAAATATCTAGACATGGTCCTGTACTGTACAAAGGTAAGAGCTTTTTAGCCATCACTCTTGTTGAAGTGTATTGTAAGAATTTAAGGGTAAGTTAGTCAACACCTTTTCAGTCTAAATAGTTGCCAGAGTTATGGTGACTGTACAATAAAAGCGTGAGYTCCCTGACACATTTCTGGTGTCTTTGTTCAGCCTGAGGAGAATATATAATGAACATCACACCCCCACCAATGGATCATTACACCTACATTTCACTTTGAAGAAGTAACCTGCAGATCATACTTTGCCTACTTGTGCTACAACAAAAATTTGAAGTTTGTGGGTATATGATAGCAGCTATGTTTGTTAGGCCTACCTGATACAATTGCTACATAGAGAGCTGCAGTCTGTTCTGGATCACTAGAGAAAAAAAAAGGATGAGGTAAAGAACTTCATCCAATTAATCTCATAGGAACTATATCCTAATGGATTCAGTCATGGTCCTGCTAACTGCTCACCAGTCACATTAACAGCGATAAACTATTATATTTCAATATATCAAATGGGTTTAGCTGACTCTTCTCCATTCATCTCTTATGAGACAAWTCGGAGTACTGAGTACAGTACTGGGCTTTCCAGTACAATAAAGATTTTGACATACTGAAGGGAGTCTAGCAAAGTGCCACTAAGTTGATCAGTAAATTAAAGAACAGGAAAGGCTAAAGGACCTGGGTCTGGTCAGATGGGAGAAGAGAAGGTTCTGGGGAGACCTTGTAACTGTCAGCAACTACTTGATCAGAGAGCATAGAGAAGACACATGAATTCTGCTTGGAGGTGCACAGTGACAGGATAAGGGGCAACAGACAAGCTGAAACTTGAGAAGTTCTGATTTGATCGATCGATCGATCTATCTATCTATCTATCTACCACAAGGGTGCTCAAATAGTGGACAAGGTTGCTCAGAGAGCTTGTGGAATCTCCATCACTGAGAATGTTCAAGAGTGGGCTGAATACAGCTTTAAGCAACCTGAACTAATTACAGTTGCTGTAAGCAGGGATTTGGACTAGATTATATGTAGAGGACCCTTTCAACCTAAATTATTCTATAATTCAGCATGGTAAACACAACTGAATATACATATATTTATATATGTATTTTTATTTTTATATATATATATATATATAYACACACACACACGCACACACATAAATACATCAAATTTACCCGGACAAGTACATATAAGTCTCTATGTGAATCACTTATCGCAAATTTCTCATAAATAACCCAATAACTTCTGCTTAATTTTTTTTTATTTTGTTCGTGGTGATTGCGATATAGTATTTTAATAATTACTTTTATTTTTTCTTTAAAATCAAAAAAAACCAAACTTCTTTTTTTCCCAAGAAAAAGTAAGGATGTGTGAGACTCTCTTGTTCACTTATTCCCTCTCTAAAATTCAACAGCATGCCTGGAAAACTCCAGAATATTGTCAAAATCTCCACCTGCTTCTAGTTTTCTTTAGTCTACTAATAGTCCTTAAATGATTAGTGCAAACTTTATTTTCTAGCCCTCCCTTCCTGCATGGTTTGGTCATGGGTGAAGACATGGAGTTAAAGAGAAATCATTCCTATAAAGGGCTATGTCTGCTTTCTCAGCTTGGGAGCAGGCCAGTCTTTAATTGCATCCATCTGTCTGAGTTCTGATTTAATGTAGGTGCCTAACAATTTATTGCACAGATAAACTGTTTCTGCAATCTTCACTTTACACTTCACCACCTTTACACACAGGGGGATCAAATTAAATATCCACGGGCAGTATTCCTGGTGGTATTATTCCTACTTCTGAGCATTTGAGATTGTAGCCTTGGTAATGTTTTTAAATTATTTAATTTGGGGATCAATTTGATACTTAAGGAGAAAAAATGCAAATAATCTTTCATGTAGGCTCATGCTGATATCCAAATGAATCATGCACATTATAACCCTTTCCATTCACTGTAACTGTCTGTGCTAATAGAATAAGAAAAAAGGCAGTAATTAAGAGGAAAAAAATATATAGTAAGTGATGAGATGTTGAGAACAGGTTTCCTAGATTCGGCTGTGACTTCYAGAGGTCATGTAGGAGTTAGTCAATAGGTCCCCCTGGAAAACCACCCAGAGGGACAAGGGAGCACAAAAGAGCTGAGAGATCTTTGAAGATGTTTTTCATAGAGCACAAGATCTCTCAATCCCCAGGTGTGAGAAACCAATAAAGGATCAGCAAAAGATCAGCATAGACGAGTAAAGGCCTGTGGGTCAAACTAAAGGACAAGAAGGAAATGCACATGCAGTGAAAGATATAGGGACAGGTATAATGAAACACTTGGACAGGTTGGACAGGTTGCCCAGGGAAGTTGTGAATTTTCTATCATTGGAAAATGATCAAGGTCAGGTTGGATGAAGCACTGAGGAAGATAATCTAGTTAAAGATATCCCTGTTTACTGCAGAGGATTTGAACTAGATGGCCTTTAAATCTCACTTCCAACCCAAACTATTCTATGATTCTATGTATTCTAGCCACCCCAAATGGCTGCATTTCGTGTCCCAAGATTTACCAATGTGTCATACATAGCTCAGTAACATAGCTCAGATATCAGTAACAAATATCTCAGAGAACAAAAAAAAATATTGATACTTTAAAGCAACTGTCCACTTTAGTTGCCTTTCTTAACTGTATTATTTTTAGCTTCAAATCTTCCAAGACGTCTTTAGGTATGTTAACCCCCGTTTGCAGATCGATAGTATACAYTACTTTTAATGATACACAGATCCACTCTCCACTTTCAGACAATGCATCTCCTAAAATCCTCACTTTCCTATGGCTCTCTTTGTCCTCTTTCTACTTTTCAAGGAACATGGGCCTTAAAGCAACATCGTCAATCATCTACGCTTAATCCTCTGCTATTGTGAGCAACTACACCATAAAGACTCCATCTAAGGTCAAACCTAAATTTACACAAGACCAGTTTATACCATTTATGCTTATTAATATTTGAAATTATTGTTTTTATCTTAATATTTTCTCCTTGTATTTACAAAGAACAATTGTAACTGCTATTAACTTCCATTAGGCTAAGCCAAAATCCCCACATACTTTCTCAGAGTTCGGTGCCATGCGAGCTTAAACCAGTCTAATTTGAGATTATCCTTTCTGCCTGTCTCTCTGTCCTCAGTCATGTGTGCCGTGAGTAGTAACTGGCTTTCATGCTGTCGAACACTAAGCCAGTTTAGAGAAATAACTCAAAAGCAAACTGAATGTAAATAAGAACAATTACTGGGGATTTTTTGTCTCTCGTATGAAGTGTTGTTTTCTTAGTTCTGTTTCTTGAACTGCATTATCAATGGATGCACGTGTACTTCTTTCAGAACAGGTAAGTCAGAATTTCAAAAATATAGAAATATGATATAGAAATATAATAGAATGTAGAAATACAATAGAAACAAAAGATGTGGTTTCATAACATATGATGTGATCTAAACTGTAAATTCCATAATCGGCATCTTGAGATGATTGTTCCTGAAATATAACCCACTTTAAGTAACAAATGAGTTCCAACTAGACATATGCATAGATGTATAACTACACTCATACACCGCCAAAATTCTCATATACTGAAGACATATTCATGCGTGCAAATGGATACTGAATCCAGTATAAAGATGATGTGATTTAACCCCAGACAGCAACTATGAACAAYACAGCCACGTGCTCACTTGCCTCCCCAGCAGGATGGGAAAGAGAAACAGAGAAAGGTAAAACCATAGAGAGAGAAATAATATCCAAGGGAAAAAAGAACAGTGAAGCACACAACAATTCCTCACCTCTGTGAGAGACTGAAGTGTTATGGTTTATGGCTTAAACTTTATTATGAAGGACTTTTGCCTATTATAACAAAACTGTATAACAAAGCTGCACCAAAAAACTACACTGAAGACCACTCCCACCCTGAATGGGCCCTCTGGGCTAATGCCCTGGACTGCGAGTTGATTTGAGATAAGATAAAAATGACACCATTCTGAGGTCTGGGCTGGGGGAGAAGAATGCCTTCACAGGACCATCAAGCCCAGCACCTTTGGGGTAAACGCCTTAGCCCCAGGCTTATCTGCTGCCAGGTTTGCACAGAGGAGAGAGGTTTTGGGTGTGTGGCAAAAAAAAGCCTCTGGTCAAAGGAATGCCATTCTTCCTCTATGCAGCTGCAGGAGGCCCTCCACTCTGGGAAAAGCCACGTCTATGGGATATGCACATGAAGGGGCAGCAGAGGGGGTGTCACGGCCCATCAAAAGGCCCCCCAAAGGGGTCCCCAGACCCTGCACCAGAGCACAGCACGTGGTGCAAAATGATCCAACAGACCCACAGTCTTGCAAGGGACAGTGTTAAGCTGGCCCCCTCAGTGGTGGTACCTGGGCATTCTCACCTGGCCCAAGCGTATATTAATCCGTGGATTCTATGCTTCGGCGGCAGCAGCACTAGGGGACCCTCAGCACCAAGAAGACCAGATGTAGGGGATCAACGAAATGTCATTGGGACCCACGGAGGGGTGATATGTTTCCACCTAACCTCTGTCACTCTTCCTGTACCCTTTCCTCCTTCACACACCTATTTTCTCTGTTTCTTTCTTTCTCTCTTTTTCTCTCTCTCTCACTTACTGTTAAATAAAACACATCCATTTTTCTGGTACCAACATTTAGCCTCATTTGGCTTTAATCTGTTTCAGAGTATATTCAAACCTTCAGGGGTCTTTCCACCTTATTCACAGAAAGTTGTCTTCTGTGATTAGAGGGGATCATAACAACCTCCTGCTGACTGACGCCGAGCCCATCTCTAAGCAGCAATCAGTCCATTCTGGCCAGATCTCCTCAGTTTCTATACTGTATATGATATTCTATGGTACGGAATATCCCTTTGGTCAGTTTGGGTCAACTGCCATGGTTGTGCTGCCTCTCAGCTTCTTGTGCACCTGCTTATTGGCAGAGTATGGGAACCTGATTTAGGGTAAACACTACTTAGCAACAACCCAAATATCTGTGTGTTATCCACATTATTCTCATCCTAAATCCCCTACATTAGCTAGTCAGGAGAAAACTAACTCTACCTCAACTGAAACCAGGACAGAAGGATAGATCCAGGGCATTTAAACACAACAGGAAGTTTAAAATAATTTTGGAAGACTGATTTGAAGAAACAGAAGGCAATACCTGCTAAGCAGAGCAGAAAACAGTACTGAACAATGAAGCTTAAATAAAATGTATAAAAATTGTAATAAAACATCTCTAAACAGATGTTCAGAAAATCTATGGAGAATTAAAAAGGAAAACAAAACAAAACAAAACAAAAATGCCCAATCTTGCTCAACATATTTCAAATACAAATTAACACCATGCTTTTATCTTTTTATTAGCTTGTGACAAGTACCCAATACAGAATTCAACAGTTAAGAATATCTTCATGAAAATGATGTCAGCTACCACCAAAATGAAGAAAATTTGTAAGAAACTTAAAAATACTATAGAATAAGCTATGAATGTTATCTTTAGCTTTTACAAATTATTCACTTTCTTCCGGTCTTTCCAGACTAAGAAATTTTTGGGGTGTTTTTAGAGTATTTGACTAGTGATCAGTGTTTACTGTAAAGGTCTAAGGTTACAGACACAAAGCTAGACTGCTATTGCTCACAGCAATAAGATTATTGAAGGCTTTAAGTCTTTAGACATATTTGGAAGGTGTTTCATATTTTGTTTAATCCTGATGTTCATTAAAATAAATCACTGGAGAACGAGTAACGAAATTTCTTCTGAGATGTGAAAGTATGGGGTCTTTTTACATTTCCAAAGTTCTTTTTAGAAGCAGCATGAAACGTAAGCCAGAGACCATCTCCTGAAATAGAGGAGAATTTAGAAGCCTTGAATAGGAAATAAAAATAGAAAATATAACTGAGAAGTTATTGCCCATTTTTGTTCCACTACTTTTGGAATGGGATGGGAGGAAATTTTTATTCTTCATATTCTGTGATATGGTCTACTTACTCTCTGTTCAAAACTTGTGATCCAAAGATGCAGATATATGCAGCTTCAGTTACTGTAAGTATTTGTGCTGGTCGTGGCTGGGATAAAGTTAGTTTTCTGTATAATAGCTAGTAAGGGGCTGTGTTTTGGATTTTTTCTGGAAACAGAGTTAATAACACAGGGATGTTTTTGTTATTGCTGAGCAGGGCTTCCACAGCATCAAGGCCTTTTATGTCTCTCACTCCATCCCGCCAGCAAGGAGGCTGGGGGCGCACAAGATGCTGGGAGGGGACACCGTGTCATGGCAATGCAGATGGGAAGTAGTGAATGAATTCCTTTTGTTGCTTTGCTTTCATGCATGGCTTTTGCTTTGTTTTTTTCTCAACCCATGCATTTTCCCACTTTAACTCTTCTGTTTCTCTCCCCTCTCCTGCTGGGTGGTGAGTGAGCAAGCAGATGAATTGAGCTTAATTGGCAGCTGGGGCTAACCCAATAYAGTATTATTTTTGACAGTGCATCTGATAAGTTCAATTTGCTTAACAATATCACTTAAAAAACCCGCTATTACAAAGAAGCATGACAATAAAGTACATTATGACAAATTTCTGTGTAAAAATTGTCTTTTTATCTCACAGGTATATTATTCTCTTGCTAACCAGTAGACTACCACTGCAAGACCTGAATAGATTGTCTGTTTGTAACCTCTTCCACTTTGAAAGAGGCGAAAATAAAAATAAGTAGTTGAGTGAGAGTTGTTATTCTTCCAGAGTTTACATTCAAATAAATCCAAATTTATGAGCACAGCTAAGTGAAATTTTGTTTCAGGAATGAAAAAACAAACCTGAGCATTCTGTTGGCTACAATGTCTCATCGAAGATGCCTGAGTACAAAGAGAACTACCTATCACACTGCAATTTTTACAAGTGGCTTGAATTCAGGGAATTGAAAATTTCAAGTCAGCCTTTTTTTTCAATATAAGCACGTACTTTTATCTAAAGATAGCATGATAGTTTGAACATTTTCATTATTTACATTTTAATTTTCTATGACTTTTCTTTCATTTATTCTTTATACTGACTATAACAATTTATGAAACTTTCTAAAAAGTCTAAGACATTTAATCAAATTCTTCATAAATGTGTATAAATATTCCAAGTAAAGCCCCACTTGACCTGGACTGTATTTATTCTAGTGAAGCAAAATACAAGTCAAATTATGACTAATTTCTGATTTTCTGCTTACAGTTGTTCAGATATAGTATCAAATTTAATTAACGAAAAAAGGCATAATTATTCCCCCAAGTGATACGAATTTAATTTAACCTTCTTAAAACTTTTATCTGAAAAATAATTTTCCTCATAATTTTATACTTTTCTGATTAAGTCTTTCACTTTTATATTAAAGTGGATATAAATTGATAATCTTTGCATTTAACAGTAAAAGCAAGTGTCTGACTATGTAGTAGGTTGACTCCGACCAACAGTCAAGCACCCACACAGCTGCTCACTCACTTCCCTCTCCAGTGGGACATGGAAAAACTAGAAGGAAGGTTAGAATCTTCAGGGATTTGGATGTTCAATAGGTGGGGGCAAAAAAGCTGTGCATTCAAGAAAAGCTAAATAAGGAATTAATTCACTACTTCCTATCAGCACGCAGATGTTTATCCACCTCCAGGAAAACATGAATAATAGTTACTTAGGAAGTCAAACACCATAATCTTGAATATTCTTCTCCCTCCTCCTTTCCATGAGCTTTTATTACTGAGTACATCGTATGTTATGGAATAATGCTTAGGTCAATGCTGGTCAGCTATTCCAGCTGTTTCCATTACCAGCTTCTTGAATACTTTCAGCTAATCACTCAAGGGGAAGAGTGGGAGCAGAGTGAGCAAAAGAGAGAGCCTTGATGCTTTGCAACCACTGTTTGGTAACAGCTAAAACACTGTGTGTTATCGATATTGGTTTAGTCACAAATCCATACTGCTATGAAGAAAATTAACTCCCTCCCAGTCAGACTCATCACAGAATAAGTAGGATTTCTCATTTCTTTCAAGCATGGTACACTTCAAAAGCCACTAGTAGTTTATCATCACTACTAGTATTAACACACAAGGTTATTGAAGCTGAGATTCCTATTGAAGCAAGTATTGTATAAATGTATATGGAATAAGAACACAAAACACCATGTCTATAGAAATAACTGAGCTACCTGTCCCACAAGGTGGTATTAAACCCGTTAGCAACTCGTTTCCATGTCTTTTCCACAGTCTACTAACTGACCCTTACCACAACAATGCAATACAAAAGATCAGATCCAAGTTGCATGAAGAATGAGGTTTGGTGTGCAGTTCATGACGTGATATCTTTTTAACTACCGAAACCTACAGCAGAATTCCAGGCAGAAAAAAACCCAACAAACAAAAAACCTACAGCAGCGGTCTTGCTGAGCATTTATGTTAGCATTTCCATGATAATATAAATATTATATTCCTAATAACAGTTTCAAAGAAAATCAGAGGGTAGCAAAGTCCTCACATTTCTGTAAGCCTGAGAGATATTTTAGATAAACACAAAGAACAGACAGTGAAAAAGAGTTTGGGACAGAAGAACGTGTAATGAGTGTACATGTATCATAGTCCATAAATAGAAGGCTGTTGGACAAGTAGAAATAGTTCTTAATCATCAATAACATTTAGAGATTTTTGCAAGTGACATTTATTACATTACATGAAAGTCCTTTAATTGTCTGATATTACCAGAAGCCAAATAACACAAGGTTATCTCAGTTGAAATTGAGGAACTGCAATCCAAATCACTAAGAAATTGGGAGTTTTACTCTAGGAAAAAAGCATGTGAAAGAGCGCTGAGTGATATCATGCTTGTAGAGTTAGAGAAGGTCAATATAGCAGTAAACCTAGAAAATGATATAATATTTGATTTATAATTTTGGAAAAGATAGGAGTAGCAGGGAGATGTTGACTTTTCAACCTCACCAAAGCAAGTGTCAGAATAGCAATGAGGACATAGATTATCTAATTTACAGCATTCTGCTTTAGTCATTAAGCTGTTAAAAAKCATTATTTCAACTAATAGAAAACCATTAACTTTTTAGGGTGTCATTTAATGTTAGAAGAGCTGATCGCTAAAGAACAATTGAGTTTCTACAGCATATTTTTTATGGCTCTTAATTAGGGATATGTCCTCAAGTAAACTCATAAAACCTATGTCTCTCCTGCTTAAAGTTCCTTAGGTCATAGGCTTTTAAAGTGCTAGTAAATCTCTGCTAGTTAACATCACCTCCTGACTCTTCAAGTGAAATTTTCTTCCCAAGTTATTATATTGCCTTCTTTCTTTCTGCATTAGAGGGCATCTTGTTAAATTATACATTATCATTGTAAATCCATTGACCTTCACAGTGCTAAAGTTTATAGGGTTTCCAGTGATCAGTTATTCTACAAAAGGCACTTTCAAATAATCATTTGAATGTCAGTATGTAGGCTAATATCAATAATAATAATTAACAAATAGTACAATATTTTTATTGATTAATTCAAATTAAATTAAAGTTCAGGTTTTCAATTTCAATAATTACACATTGGAATTACTACTTTAGGGGAATGTTAGGAAGGATTTGCTTTTTTGTCCGCTTCCAAAACAGAAAAAGTATCTAAATTCAAATTTCTCTAGGAAGACTTAACTAATGAATAGTATATCTTAATTGGGGCATAACACAAATTTGTAGTTGTAATTTTTCAAAGGAAGAATTTCCTATGTCTACTTCATTTGCATTCATTTATTTCAAGAGTCAGAAACATGATGATAATATTAAGATAGAACAGAATGAAGAGCAGCCTTTTAGGAAAAATAGAGAAGCATTTCAGCATAGATCCACTCAGCAGATACTCTAAATAAATATACATATGTTTAATACATAATTAAGGTTTTAAAAGATAAATTGTATATCCAAAATAAATAAACTGAAAAAGCAGAATACTAGAAAATAGATTATCCCTATAAGTATCTTTGATTGAAGTAACTTTCAGGTTATAATCCAATATGTCAGTTTTATGTTATATAGATGTCAACAGCAGAAATGATGAAAAGAATTGCTTTTCTTGTAAGAAAATCCTGTCAGAGCTCAGAGGAACAAAATAGGGTAACCTTCCTAGAGTTGTGATCTAAATGCCATGCTGCGTGTTTATTGGAGATTTGTTTGATGCTGTAGGAATTATGGTCCCCAGCATCCAAAAGGAAGTACTATCCCTACCATCCCCCCTTTCTACATAATGTTGGCTCTAGTAAATGACATTTTAAGTGATACTTTAGTCGAAATGCCTTTCTTGCTAGGATCATAATGACCCAGCACCTCTGGTAGATAATGCATGCCTGAATACTAGTATAAGACTACCATCACAGAGAAGTGCAATATCAGCAATCCACTAGTATAATCACATCTCAATAAAAATGTCAGGAAGGAGTAGGAATTCTGCATGTCTCCTTCTACACACTGAGACTTATGGATGCTCTTGAAAGAAAAAGGAGAGTTTATGACAGAGTTGGATGAACGGCACATTAGAGGCCTAGTACCAAGAACTAAGGAATTGCAAGCATAGGCGAGATTGAGTTGCTCAGTTAAACCATTGCCTTCTCCTGTTACAGTGTGTGTACCACTATTCTCATGGCTGATTAAAAGTGTCAGTGCGGCATGGGGAAGGCAGAGGAGAGGACAACGCTGCCCTGACAGCAGATGAGGATAACCAAACTTCTTGGACTATCTGCGTAAAGCGGCCAGGCAACTCTTTGACATAACAGCAACAATATGGCCTAGTAAATAAAGATGCTCGGTTCACTTTATTTACCCTGTTGAATGGAAACCACTAAGCAGTAGCCTTGAATGACTATTCTTGGAACAACTGGAGGAGAGAGACGTCTAATTCTAGTGGAAGGGAACTTGTTTGTATAGCTGGGTTGGAGCACCTACCTTTTGCTACTGTTCCTATGGAACCTGCAGTCCTTGGGATTGACTTTTTTGATCACTGTAGATTGGTGGCTATGGAAAGAAGGCTTCAGGTCTTTGGAATGGGCAGTATGATTTGAGCAGCCAAAAACTCAGAAAATATCTAACTGATTCCAACATTATGGGATGTGCTTAGATATACCTCACAGATATATCTGGCATTCCCTTGTCAACAAGTACTTTACTGAGTATAGTATCAAGCTGAAGCAAATGAACCATTTTAATCAGTTGATCAGAAAAATAAAGAATGAAAGAATCTACTCTTTTTTTTTACTCTAATTTGTAAAAGGTAATGTTGATGACTCATAAAAGGAGATGCTAAGAGTCCAGTGGAGAGGTTGACATAGGCTGAGAGGTAACATATAAGCAAAATTAATCAACCTAAAAAGCCTAAGGGTATTGCTTTATACTTTTTCCTACTTCTTTCATGTTTATGGCAGCAATTCTGAACTTTTGCTTTCCTCCTTATCCTTTAAGAGTTCAAAATTTATATGCTGAAGAATGTCTATGTCTAAACTTGAAGTGGCATGACGTAGCAAAACTTGAAGTAGTATGAAAATTTGTGGCAAACATTAATGGAGGAATATAAATTTGCTGTCTAGTTTAAAGCTAAGAATCATCTTCCCTCTGCCCTTTATATCTAACATTATTTTGGATACCTGAAGTTAAATCTTTTCTTAGCTGGATTAATGATAACTCACCCACTGACTTTAATCAGTTCAGAATTTCAGTTGAATATAATCTTTCCTATTAGAAATTGGACAGGATATCCAATATCTCTTCCCCGTAACAGGTTTGGGGTATGGGATTTTTTTCAGAGTATTCTTTACTTGTGCTATACAGCCTTCAGAAATACTAAGAATTTTGTTACTAAATGATCACATTCATGTTTCAAAGGCAATGACAAACTGTATARTCTCACAGCTGAAAATATTGAAGACAAAATAAAGATTTTACATTGAACACTTACTTTAATATTTGAAAGTGTGGAAACATTCTCTTTGCCTCCCTTCACTTCCTTCTTTGCATCCCTTTTGTATTAAAATCTTCTAAGCATGGCACATGACAGGAAATTTAACAAGATTTGATTCTTCTAAACAAAAAGGCAAATATTTCAGTTTACACATGCTGAGAAAAAAAAAATGACTGTAGTTATACTTATTTTGACCCAGTATGAGAAAATTGATCCTTTTGCAGGACATATGACATCAATTTAGAAAGATGAAATCATTAAGTCAATATAGGTGAATGACAATGTATCTGTGGTATTTGGCCTCAGCTGGTGAAAATATCAACTTATTTCCATGAATTTATGGAAGTATTGGGGTTTGAGTTATAAAATGAATAATGCAGTTATTCTTATACCCACAATGGTAAATAGTTGTCATTATTCCTTTTAAATGGAATCTGCTTTGATGGAGCAAGTCTACCTGAGGACTTGCTCACATACATAAAACTTTAAATGGTACAGGACCCAGATATAACATGCTCCATTTAAAACTTGCCCTCTTACTCTTTTGACCCATGCAAATATATTGAAGCTCTTTTAATATTTTTCTGAAAAGCAAGTAAGTCATGAGATTTTACATGTGCCTGCATTTAACTTGAGTAACATTTTTCTTCCTTGTTTTCAACCAGAAAGACACTGGAATTACCCTTTTCCACTATTTTTTCCAATTCCAAAATTTCTATTGCTGCCTTAAAGTAGTAGTACAAACAGATGGAGGGCAACAGGCAGGTACTTCTTACACTCAAAATCTTATAATGAACAACAAAATACAAATTATTTGCAAAACTAAGAATTTATTTTTTAATGTAATATCAATGTAAACAGTCTAACCAAAGAATTATTTTTACTGTAAATCTAATTTTTACAGAGAAAAAGAAAACATTACTGAAAAAAACCCCTTGTAATAGTTATAATGGTTATGCACATACTTTCTGGTAAGTACAACCTGGTGTTATGATCCTCACTTCAATATTTCCTTTCATCCTACTTCTGAACCTTTGCTTTTCCTGATGAAGAAAGAGGGGCAGTTGCAATAATCCATCAGTGTCCAGAGACTTCACCAGGAGGATACAGAATGAGATTTTCTAAAATGTAGATGTCTAAATGTGATATTACTCTCCTTATATTAAATAGAGATAAACTGGTGCTTTCAAAACATATTTCTAATGGAAAAAATCCCTGGTTCTTCATCCTTTGATCAGGTAGGTATCTGATATATTGCTCTCTGAAGCTGACAATTTCTCTCAAATAACTAATGAACTTAAAGTGGTCATATCAGACATGGATGTCTAAGTTTAAAATTAATTTGCTTACATTCTGCTTTAGGCACACCTGGGTATTGGACACTCCTGTAGGGGCTCACAGTTGTGTTATGGTATCTTGTGGAGTGTTCTTCTGGAGGAGAGATGAGATTCAATGCCACTCAAGCAGAGTTTCATTTGAGACCCATTACAAAAATACTTGAGTTCCTTTAAGTAAGATCTTACTCTTGCAGGTTTTACTGTGGTGCTTACTTGTGCAGAAACTGATAGTTAAGATTGGAAGGGAACTCAGATGGTGTCAAAGCAGATCAAGCTCTGAAGAGGTTGTGCAAGGCTTTATACAATGAGGTCTCCAAAAACTCTACCAATGGAGACTAGAAATTTCTCTGAACAATCTGTTCCACCGGCTGTTTTTTCCTCTCCTTATACTCAGTCTGAACCTCTCTTCTTTCCATTTATACCCAGTGCCTACTGCTATCTATGCATTAGCTCCATCTCCTTGCTAATGACCCCATAAGCACCCCAGGGCTGCTAGCAGAACCTTCCACTAGCCATCTCATCTCCAGTCTGAACAAGGCTCTGTCCCTCTGCCTCTCTTCACAGGCCAAGTGTTCTGGCCCTAACCAATGTGGTGGCTCTGCCCTACACTAGCCCATGGCATTGCCAGGTCCAAGGGGAAGATGCGTGTCGTCACTTCTAAAGGGAAGACTCCGAATTTGTTACTACGGCATTTCATGAGGTTCCATCTGGTGCACTTCTCCTGGCAATCAGGATGGCATTACTCTGAATGGCATTTCCGCCTTCTGGCATATCAGCTTGACCCCACGAGTTTGTTGTCATCTCACAACTTGATGACAGCAAACTGTATCATCTCGTCCAAGTCATTCATAAAGATGTTAAACATGACCAGAAAGAAATCCAGTGTGCATATATATTCTATGCAGGCATTTTCAGGAAGTATATTTGAAAAACCATGGTGATGGGAAGTCCCTTGGGACAGGGAAGAGGGTAAAATCACTCCTATTTTAAAAAGAGGAGAAAGAAAGACCCATGGAACTGCAGACTGGTGAGCCTTACCTATGGTGTGCCTGTGAACATCAAGGAGCGGATCCTCACGGAAGTGACGTTAAGGAAATTTCAATAAGTGAGGTTGCTCAGCTAATGATTAGTCACAGGAACTCAAAGCTGTCACCAGAAGTTTCCTCAAAATCTAAAGATTTGATACTCAAAATACAACAAAAATGTATCTACACAGCTGTGAGATCAAGGTATTCATTATTTCCTGTGAAGCATTCAGCATCAGTTCTCACTAAAACAACAGGCCCTGGGATATAATGCGACTATTAGTACCAAGCTCAGAAACCTGAAATTGTAACTGTGTTACTGAAAAAAACACAAGTGCTTCAAATAACTATGGATTCTCTTGACTTCTCAGTATTTTCATCCATATGTATTAAATGTTTAAATTAACAGTCCTCACACTCTAGAAATTTCAGATTGGTAGTGCCAATAAATCATCTTAGAACAAGTGTAATTCTAATTTCAGAAATATATTCCCATGAGCCAATTTGTAATTAATATAACATGCCAGGGTAACCTAGGAAACAACACCACCTTTAAAAGAAGTTTTGACAAAAAGGAAAATACTATTTCACAGAACCACAAAATTTGAGGTTAGACAGGACCTATTGAGATTTTATAGTCTAACCCTTTGAAAGTGGGTTACCAGATGTAATAACATTCCAGATGTAGTCAAATAAATTGTCACGTCCTTCAACCTGATGGAAGCAGGTTCTTCCTAATACAGCCCAAATGGCAGAACAGCGGGGAGTAACAGTGGAGTGGATAAGTTCTCCATAACATTCCAAATTGAGCCCTTGGCATGCAGTAGACCTCTCTAGGTGAGGAGAGAGGTCAACAGATGGGGGCCATCATTCCTGACAGCAGAGTCTCCTACCTTTGTAACTGTTTCCTTCTCCTAGTCCAGGATGACTTGGGTTCAGTTGCCAGAAACACTCAAATTTACAGCATTCCTTATTTCTCATCACCCATGAGGACAGTGAAGTTACTCTGTAACTGCAAATCATTAGGTAGGGTAGGAGCCTTCCTTCTGGTTTGTAGAGTCAGTGGCTTCATCATGAAGAGTGTTTCAACTCTCAGACTTCATAAGCACAAGCTTCCCCTAACCCTCCACTACAGCAGAAAGTTTTGGCTCTCGAAGCCTCAGAGGTGACCTGCACAGTCTCTGATCTCTCTGATGCTGCAGTCTATTGACATCCCTCAGGGGCTCTTTTGCTTGGCAGCACAGCTCCTTAAAAATCAAACACCTTTTGCAGGCTAGAATAGGATCAGTCCCAGCTCAGCAAAAGGCCTGCAGCTTGAGCCATACAGAGACACATCCTCCTTCTGAATCTCCATTAAGGTCAAAGAATCCAACCACATAGGGAGAGTTGCTCCATCAGTACCTGTGGACTATGCCTTTTAGCGTGGACTATGCCTTTTAGCAGGGACTATGCTAGAAAGAGAGTTTATCAATCATTCCTTCACATCCTGCTGCCCAAACCACCAGCTTCAGGAGTGGTGAAATGGAGAGGATGCTTTCCTTATTGTTACCTTCCAGTTGCAGGAATATTAAATAGCTAAATTTTAATGCTTAAATCACATATAAATTTAGAAAAGAAAACCTAGAGACAGCAGGTAATTTGACAACTAATTAGCTAACATTTTTGCTGAGCAAGATATATATTCAGTTCAGTTTTGCATAACATAAATAAGAAATAAATTAAGAAAAGAAATTATTTCCCTTTCTGGTTTAGGGCTTTTTATTAGACAGTATGCTAATTCTGGCATTAAATAAAGATAAAATAAAAAGCAAATGGACTCTGTATGAAATAAAGAAACACTGTACTCAGCCAGATGTTTATTTCATCACTTCTGTGACTTAAAATACGCAACTTAAGCTATAGCTACCACAGTTGATGAACTTCAGCAATGTTTCAATTATACAAACAGAGTATGGGACCTACTTCATGTTGACTTTCTCTTACTTATCTGTAACAAAGTCAGATACTGTACAGAAGTCGAACTTGCTTCTCCATTCACATGATTCAGATGAAGGAACTGCTAACCTCATGAAGAATTTTTGTGTTGACTTCAATTGGCCAAGATCTAAACCATATAAGAATGTAAGAATTATTTCAGTGACTGATCATTATTGGTAAGATTAATGTTTGATCATCACAAACTTTATTTCATCCTACTTATCTCTTTTTTTTAACATGTATTTAATATCTTCATGTTTGCATAGATACTTTTAGGTCATGGTTCATTTAATATGGATAGACATGAAACGAATCACTGAAGAGAGCCTGGGCCATTCCAAATTTACTCATTTCCATGTGAACAGCTATATTTGCTTATATAAATCTCATCCATATGGCATGCCTAGTTTTATTTCATTTTCCATTGGGATCATTTTAGATTACAGTAGCTGTTTAAATAGTTGAAATGTATTGGCTTAATGGGCACTTCAGGGAAAATACTGGAAGTAGACAAATGTGTTAGACAGCAGGAGTTTAAGCATAGATAACGAAAGGCGTAAGCTAGAGAGCAGAGAGGGCTAGAAAATGGAGAGAGGAAGGGGAATAAGAAATGTAAAACATGTCATACTGAAGAGCATGCTGTGTTTTCAGATTACTTGAACTGAATAATAAAGCCAGGCCTGCAAAATAATACCTTGTATTTTAAAACAGAAGACCTCTTCTGGGACAGAAAAACCCTGAAATGTGAATGTTACAGATGGCATCATATATAGTCAGTCAGTTACGAAGTCAACCTATGTCTAGGCCACTGCCTTCCTCCAAAAACCAGTCAGACTCTTGAGTGCTATTTATGTAATTGATAGGGTTCTGAATTAAGACATAGATTTATGGAGACAAGGTGGTGCCAAGCTAGTAACTTCACCATACACATAAAAATTTTAAGACTGAATCATGTCAGTATTCTGCAGATCTCCATTCTTATGGTCCTGAGAGGATTTTGCGGGAATAGCAAACTTTAAGCAATCTTCAAAAATACCAACTAAATGAATGATGTAAACTACCTCAGAACGTGCACTGTGAGCATGCTGGTAGTGTCCAATTCTATTTTAGGTTTATTGACATTTCCTATACCCAGAAATTACTTCACTATTTTGCCCCAATTTGATGTTTGCTTCCAATTTCATCTAGTCAGTACTGAATGTGCCTGCCTTCTCAAGAAGTGTGTCTAATCCATCTTGCTGCCTTTATAAATTGTCTTTCGCATAAAGCCTCAGTGGGATCAAAAAAGCAAAAAAGGTTTTACATCTGTAGTCATACCTAAGTCAAATCATAATAGGTGGCAGCATCTTTACTTATGCAGATGAGACAGTGTTTACATACAGTAGAGGTATATTCAAGAAAATGAAGATTGAATGGTGTATTGAGGATAACTCTGGTTTCAATATCTGTTTTCATTTTACCTCATATTCTTACCACGTATCTCCATCTATTTCTTCTGTCACCTGCCAGATACAGAATAACCCCGAGAAATGTACTGATATCAGGAAAAAGAATGACCCTTTCTTTTGGACCTTCTGTGGTAGTTACTTTGAATATTAGGCATGCAAGAGTTGATAATCCAAAACTAGGTGAACGTTCTTGGGCTTTCTTCGTATCTTGTGTTGTGAAAGAAGCAGTTTTGGGCATGGCCACCTCCTGCAGGTGCTCTGGCCAAGGACCTGTCCTGTGTGACAGCTCACTGCTTGAGCACCCGGTCTGTGTCCAGGCTGAGGAAGTGGCTGCTGCTTTCCTCCTCACAGGTTCAACCATCAGCAACGCTGAGCACATATCCCAGAGAGACACGCGAAGACACAAACACACAGAGGACACACAGACACAGCCTGTCACACAAGCAGCCACAGACAAGGGGTTGCCTTCAACAGCACCACATTTTCATGACTCTCACCAGGCACAAGCCCAGACAGCCATGTCCTTTCCTCTCAGGCTGGCAGAGGTGGGAGGCCATCAGTGCAGCACACATGTGCACTCTCAGGTTCACAAGCACATGCACATACATGGATCCCCTGAGCACTGTGACCACCACTCTTCCTGCCTGGCACCCCTGCCTGAATCACATTCCCCCTTAACTGCCCTACACATTTCTGACTCACCAGCTGGTCCAGCTGGGTGCTCGCTGCAAAGACTCAGCACTTACACGCTCATCTTACGGGCACTCCACACTCACACGTCTCCACTAAATAACAGCACAGATCCTGCCTGCCTCCCTATCCCTTCCCAAACTTGGGCACCCTACTTTCTGGCTGGTCCAGCCTGGAGTTCGCCAGTGAATCCCACAGCACATCCCACATAGATCTGGCCTGAGGAAGGCACAGACACTCACTCCCATCACCCAACACAAGGCACATAGGCTATGACCTGCAGTCCCACTACCGCCACGGCTGCTGAGCCCATCACTTGCCTCACTTTCCCTGGTTCCTCCAGTAGCTTGTCCTAGTTTCCTCAGGGATAGAGTGAATTTATTTCATACCAGCAGTGTACCAGATGCTAAGAAGAAAGTTAACTCTATCCCAGGCAAAACCAGGACATTGGTTTTCGGAACAGACACTGTTCCTATACCAATGAACTCCAAGAACACAACTGGCTCCAGTAGCTGGTGCCACAGGCAAGGAGCCCAGTCTGATTCCAAGAGCTGGCACCCAGTCCATGCATGCCCATCCCCCCAGTATCTAGCACCAAGTCCCTGCAGCATTCATGCCCACATGGGACAGATAGTGACAGTATGCAGGCACAAAGTTAAGAAAAACTTTAATAAGAATATATGAGAAGACAGGACAAACTGTGGTGATCAGGTGCAGAGCATAGTCAGATGAGTGCACTGGCCAGCCCTGATTAACATGCCATCAGCTCCATTTTACATCATTTTCTGTCTGTTCTTCCTTTGTTCCTCCCTTCTCCCCCTTCATCTGCACATTTCTTGTGCATACTGACCCCTTCCAACATCCTCAACCCTCAGGTTTGCATCCTCATGGGTTGTGAAGTGTCAGTTTGCCTGCAGTTTCTCAATACTTCATCAATTAGTGTGACTGACTTATTATTTCTGCTTACTGTCTTTATAAATTTTTATAGGTTTTATGACCATATGGTTTCTCTCTCTCTCTTTCTTTATCCACTCAACTGACAAAAAATAAATATTTTCACACCCCACATACTCTTCAGGCCAGTTACAAGGTTTGTTCTTTTTGCAACCTTTCTTATAATTTCTTGGTCAGGTCTGTCTTCACATGTTCTGATTTATGATTCCTTTGACCAGGTGCCCTTAGAGGAGGAGATACTCTCCTTCAACACACCCTTACAGATTGATTTGATTTAAGATATTTTACACAGCCTATGATAAATTGCTCTTTAATCATATCTATTTTTTGAGAGGGCTGTATGAAGTAGTTGAGTGCTCTGAAGACAGTAATGGATGTGGAGGGTGCTGCAGATCTTCCTCAGATCAGTAGGAGCAATGATATAAGGAGTACCTGTGTCCTGTTATGGAGCAGTACATCAATAAAAGAGAATGAAGAACCAGTTCAAACACTGGAGCCCTATGCTGTTAGCTCACATGCTGCCTCTGTTCTACACTGCTCCAAATCTTGAACAAATTTATTACAGAAGGGGTTAGCTATAAATAGTTTGATTATGAGCCAGTCTGTTCTGCTTCATCTTGGAGAAAGACATGAGTCTTTATCTCTCTTTTATTTAGTGTAAGAGCTGTAATTACTATGTCCAGGTAAATAATGTTTTCTGCTGGGCTAAAACTGTTTGTGGGAGGTGACATGTTGAGTCTACAAAAGGTGAGTGAAGTTGTCTACTGAAAGTGATTCTAAAGAAGACAGTGGAGAACTAAAAGAAGATAGAGGCTTTGCCTTCCAATATGGCAAGGGCGGGACAACAGGAATTCTCCAGATTCAGGAATATCCCAGGATGTCAAAATAGCTCTTGAAATAGTTCTGTTAACACTCAGAGATCTCTACCTGAGGCTTTTTGTAAAGAAAAGAATGAGTCATAAGACTGTAAATTGTGTACTTTTCAAGAAAATCTGAGCATGATCTTAGTGACAAGTATCAGATATGTTCCTCCAGTTTCCATGCCTCACTCTCACAGTGACAATAATTACTCTGAATTTAATTAATTTAATGCAAAAGCATTCCCACTCTCTGGTATTAATGAGGGGAAATATTGAGCTGTCTGACTGTTGGAGTATTGATCCCCAAAAAAGTTATTATAGGATGTTGATTGAAATACAGATTGTCTACTGAGGACCATAATCTTTCCTAGAATTATTAAGCATTTATGGGTTTTTAGTGCTACGTTATAGATGGCACTCCTTTTTATCCATACTGTGATCCATGACTTCATAGGCTTTGTATTATTTCTGAGTGATGAGATTCAGGGAACATCTTAGGGCTTAGGACTTCCGGTCAACTAAAGGTGCAACAGGTATGATCACTGAGTCATTCATGGACCATTGGGTGTAAATTGTTAAACATCATTGAAATTCTACAGCTTAAAAATGTATTATCTGTTAAGAAAGTTATGCAATCTTTGATTTACATTGACTTTGCATAAAATTTATGTAATTATAATGATCCTGATTGATAGGGAAAAAGAAATCAAGAAAGTATCTACTCTTCCCCTATTAGGCAGTTCTGACACTGAAAATCGCCATAATTACAATTTCCCAACCTGTATGATTTTAACTCTGCAATATATTCAGCTTGGCAAAAGTGAAAGACAGTTTCAACGGTGGATATTCAGTTTCACTGCTCATTAAAAGTAAAACAAACCCTGTAAAATATTAATAAAGGCAAATATGGAAGAAAAAGAAAATCAGAACCTTTTTGTTGCAAACAAAACATTTCCAAAAAGTTGAGCTTTGCAACTTGTAAAAATAATCTTTTTGCTGATGTGACAAACAGTGAACAACTCTTCACCAGTGAGCCCACTGAAAAAGACCCCAGTTCATATTCAATAAGTACAATATGTAATCAATTTTAATAACTAAGGAAAAATGATTTTTCTATGAATAATGGTGGTGTGCTGTAAACTATTCTCTTGTTTTCATTGTGTAGTCCAGTCTGGAGGTGAGAAAATGCTCAGCAAGGAGTTCAGACAAGCTGAAAATTAAAGCTTGGCCTTGAAATTCTTTGCAAATATTTCAAATCAGTAAAATGTGCATCTGAGAAGTTTCCAAGTTTGAGTACATCTATTCTATATTTTTTGGGTCTTTTTAACTGGAATTAACTGTTCATAAAAAGAGATGGACTGACTTTCCTGGAAAGTGAATACTTAAATCTAGTACAGGCAACAGACAAATTGGTTTTCAGTTTCCTGCAAGATGTAATATAGTCTTCTAGTTAATATTCTTAAAAAATATATATTCTTAAAATTTTATTTAGTCCTGCAACATAAAATACTATTAACTCACTATACCTCTTGCAAAATGCTAAGCAAGTTTTGAAGTTTTGCTTGATCTAAGAATTGAACCACAACTTTCTTTAAAACAATGTGCTGAAAAAATGTGTTGCTTTCCTTGTGCTCATCTTCAAGAGTCAACTTCAAGTTAAACAATGTGTGCATGAAATCGCTTCATAAAATGAGAAGTAAGCATCTGTCAAGACAAGTGTACATGGAAATTAGAATGATTGAACAGAGTTTATTCTTCAAATCATAAGAATTCGCAAGAATTATAAACCTATAGGCACTTTTTTCCCAAGGTTAATTGTTAATAAAATAGTTAAAATAATAAAAAATTACATTGTTAAGCTCTGTCTTCATATACCCATGCTTGAGGATGCATATAATATATGATATAGATAGATAAATGGATTTTGTCCCTATAAAATCTAATGATCATTGATATACATTTACATATATTCTGTGACTAGCTTCCCATAAAAACAACAATCCCTCATACAGCTAGAGGTCAAATAATAGATATATAGATTACAATATTATCTAATTATTCTGGTAGAAGGTATTAAAATATTTGCAAAATTATTGTGTAATTATAATGACAAAAATATGGATTTTTTCTTTGTATGTTATGCCAGTAAAAGTCAGTGAAGTCTACGGATAGAAAACAAATTTTATGCCTCACTTGAGGAAAGCAATCAGGTGTACTGAAGATCCAGTGTCTGTGGAATACTTTGTAGAAATGTATTAGGCTATGAAGAAGAAGGGAAGAAGGGAAATGCATAAGACGTAAAGATAATTCTTTGTGACCTTTCTCTTTTTCTCCCTTTATTAGAAAGACCCCAACTCAGTAAAGAAGCATATGTAATTTTCTCATATTTTAAAAGTATATATATGTTTCTTACCGTCTGCAGAATTTTTACTACCCTCAACAGAAATTAAACTAGAAATTCCTACCTATGGGGTATACTAGATATGGGTTTAAAAATTAATATCACTCTATATAGAGTTGAAAAACTGAAATAATGTCTTTAGCTATGAAATGTAAGCATTGATTTTAAAACATATTTTGAAAGCAGACAGGTTTGGGGTTTTTTTGTTTCTTTTTTTTTTAAACATAAGCCTGAGAGGGTTTTTTTGACCCCTGACCTACTGCTACACCTTTCCTTGACAACAGCTTTAGAATACCCACAGTGCTAGTACTATAATATGCCATTTTTGCAGATTCTTGTTGTTCCTCTTTTTATTTCCACAAAAGGAACAGTAAAGAAAATAAACCAGTTTATTGTTTCTGTCTCACAAAGTATCATTTTCTGAGTGCATCATTTTGTTGTATATTTTCATTGAGAATGGAATTTAAATTGAATAGAACTGGTCTATCAAATAGCTGGAAATAATTGGCAGGCATGGTTTAACTCAGAATTGAATTCAGTCTTGGATAGCACTGCAAATGTATTTATCTGAAGAGTTACTTGTGTAGTATATTGCCTTTTTTATGGAAACCGCATGAAGCAAGAAGAAAGAAAATGAAACAACAAGAAACCCTGTAATAGCTTTCAACTTCTTAAGGTTCTAAAAATATTTGCCTTTGGAATTCTGTTTGATAGTAAACATCTAATGAAATTGATACAAAAAAAGCTTTATTTTCTGAAACAAAGCTAGAAGCAAAACGGAATAATTTAGTAAGAATTCACATTTAACTATTTTCCCTGTATCTCACAATTATTACATTTTTTCTCTTTATAATAAATATTGAAAATACTTTTTGTGTGGATTTTTAATTCAATTAGATTTGTATTACGAAAATACAGTGTTATATTTCTAGTTAGTGCCCGATTTCCTTTAATTCTCTTGCCGACCATGTCTTTGTCTATATGTTCTTCATTTGGCACAATTAAAATATGCAATGATAATATAATTAGTAATTTTCTTAGGATTTTAGTAATGCCTGCAAGTATGTGTCCATTGGATTTAATTCTTTTGACGTAAGTTCCAAAGTTTCAAGAACCATGTGCTGCAATGCGAGTGGAATATCAGGACCAAAACATCTTCAGCTGTCAAAATATTTTTTCTGCATTCTCCAGGGACAAACTGCAACTGATGCAAATGCACAGGAAACTAGAAGAGAGAGAAATATTGAGGATTTCTAATTTGTGAGTCTGGAAACTACTGGTATAGCATATGTGTATACACACACACACCCCCCCACACACCACATATATATATGTAAAGTATTATTTAATATTTTTGCAAAAAATACACATCAGAAATTTAAAATATTGCACTTGCTTTTAAAAAAATAATCATTAAACATATTTCTCCAAAGYCCATCCTGCCAGCGCTAACACTGATGTGAGCCTCCCAGTGACAGTCAAAACTGAAGGGAAACTCCTGGCACCCTGCCTCAGACATATTTATGGGAAAATGTTAGTCATGAGGACAGGAGACACATAGAGGACATATGGAAGGAGAAATGGAAGATGCAGAGAAAAACATAGAAAAGGTCGTTTTTGTGGACGTAGCTAGAGAGGTAATCTTGGAAGAAGTCACAATATTCAAGAGGATGTACTCCTGCAGGACTGCAGGAAGCCCATGGTGGGACAGGGACATCCCTGAGGGACTGCAGCTCACAGGTGACCTGTACTGTAGCAGAAGAAAATGAGCAAATAACATGGTGCAGTGGAGGAAAACAAAACAAGAAACAGGAGAAAGAAAGTATTTTGCATTGACCTCACAGTTCTGCACTGCCTGTCACCTTGCTGAGGCAACTAGGAGAGGCTGCATGTATCACATAGCAAAAACAGGAGAACAGTCAACTAAGAATGTTTGCATCATTTGGCAATAAGTTGAATTAAAATCCTTCAAGTTAACACTGTTTTACCAGACAGATAAGTAAAACTACAACGGGTCAAGCAATAGTCACTTGACCACCAGAGATTCTATCACATTTAAAACATGCTTAGAACCTGCTCAGGACAAAGTAGATACTTGAGGGGGAAAATAAGGACAGAGAAAAAGTATAGATTAAGCACTTTGTGAGATCCAACCTAGACCATAGTGACTGTGTTAAAAATTAGCACAACACAGTGAACATCTGACAGAGAATTTGTAAGTCCAGAGGGCAAAATTGTATCTATTTCGGATTGGTGAGGGAGAATGATTCCTCTGGCCTAAATCTAACCTTGTACTGTGGATTGAATAAATATCAACCCTAATACCACATTAGATGTGCTCCCAGACTGCATCTTTCAACGTAGTTTCATAAAAAAGGAATCCAGATCACAAGCCACAATGCAGCTTTAGTAAGGAAAAATGCATTAAACGTAGAAAACTGTGAGTTTCCTTTCTTTCTAAAGGGAACTTCTAATTGAACTAAAACTCACATGTAGATAACCTCTGTTTAGTAGCCACTGATGAAACTACTGCCTTACAGTGTGTCTTTGAATCCTTGCATTATCCTGTATAGCTAAAAGCAATTGTTTACTGCTGAGTCAAGAGATTTCATAGTTTAATTATTGTATGCAAAATCATTTTCATTCTGTTCATCTTATAAGTCTGATATATCTGAAAACTTCATGTTCTGGTGTTAGAGAAGTTGAATAACTTCTTCTTTCCCTTGTGTGAGCCCCATACGATAATACAGATCACTGATGCTCTTTCTGTATGCCATCATTTTGTACCAATGTACATTTTACAACTACAAGATTTCTGGTCTATTTCCAACCTATCATTTTAAGGTGTTATATATTTAGCTCATCACTATCTTATCTAATTAACAATGGGCATTTGGGGATTGCCCAAACAGGAGTCCAAGCAGGCTTGTGTCTGTGGATTTCTCCACTACCACTAGTAGTCAATAAGTGCTGTTTTTAAAAAGGTTTTTAAACTCTTTTCCAACTCCCCTTCACTATCCAGCTCACACTAGTTACATACTTTTTACATTTGCAAGTACATAATCCTTTTATTTTGATTTCTCTATACGTACTAGTTAAGAATTTTTTAATTTTTTGTTTATATTTTGCTGGATACTTTCCTATTTTATGCAGGTTCACAGAATGGTTTGTGTTGAAGGGACATCTGGAGGCCATCTGGTCCAACTACCCCAGCTCAAGTAAGGGTCACCTACAGGAAATTGATCAGGAACACATCCAGACTAATTTTTACTGTCTCCGAGGAGGAAGACTACACAGCCTTCCTGGACAACCTGTGCCACTGCTCAGTC
Organism: Amblyornis subalaris; assembly: GCA_018881555.1. Lineage (NCBI taxonomy): Eukaryota > Metazoa > Chordata > Aves > Passeriformes > Ptilonorhynchidae > Amblyornis > Amblyornis subalaris. The sequence goes on from JACAXG010000112.1 coordinate 2,329,014, forward strand.
AACCTCACATTAAAAAAAAATGTTTTCTGACGTTCAGAGCAAACCTCCTGTGTTTCAGACGGTGCCCGTTGCCTTTGGTCTTGTTACTCGGCTTTCTCTTATTTGCATTCCCTTCCCAACTGGGGGAAAAAATATTTGTTATCAATTAGTTAAAAGAGTGGGAAAACAAGAAATAAAAGCAAGACCAAAACCACTYGAAACTCGGTCTGTCGCACACGAGGGCAAAAATTTCTCTTCTCTGTGAAGGAAACCCTGCACTACTAAAACATTGCCACATAAAATGAGTGTGTGTGTATATGTGAATTCATGATGGCCCAGTGGGAGTGCAAGGGTCTGTGTGTCCCACACTGTTTTCATTAGTCTTATGTTAACATTGATAAGAAACCAGAGAGTTTCTTCTGTCCAACTGCTCTATACACCAATTTACATAAGAATAATGCTGTAATTATAAAGACAAGAGGCAAAATTAAAAATCATCATCAAATCTACCTCACAATACTTAATAAATATTCATTTTGAAAATTCCATTTAACTTTTCTGGAATAAAACAACATTACTTTTCTCTTTGCAATATGCAAATCTGACTACTAATACTAATGTAGTAATTTAATTATACAGTAAGTATAATGAAACTACTTGGGTTAAAGGAACATAATTTATGGAAAACACTGTAAAGAACTAGTGTTATCTGTGTGAACCACACAGCTCAGATATTTCTGTTCAACAATTTAAATTGCCAGTATTATCCCCCAACACAATTCCTGCACAATTAAAACCTTCCTGGCTTATTAGAAGGTTCATAGCCAATATAGTTAGTTCATTATTCWTATGCTGCTCATACAAGTGAGATACTCTTGGTTTTTTGTTACACTGTTATTCCCTCTCTTCATTCTTGTGATGGACCTTTATTATAAGAGCCAAATTCAAGCGAGAATCTGAATATTTAAGTCATTTTACTCTGCAGAAATCTCTCCATATATGCATATATCTATATTTATATAGTCTATGTACAGATCTATGTCTACATCTATATATGTATATAAGAGAATTCAGGTCCACTTGCACAAAGTGATTTAATTCAATGAACAGTTTATTATTTACATTTATATCAATAGTTTTCACCATGGAAGTTGTAAGTCAAGGGTATCACAAATTTAGCAACTAAACTACAATCCTGAAGAACTGGAGCCTTTTAACTCTCCTTTCATGGGAATTATCCTTGTGCGTTTGAATCATACTATATTTTGATATAAACCAATAGATTTTAAATTATAGAGTTTGATATAATCTCATTACTTTTGAAACTGAGGCCTAAGTAAAACATCTTGTGTGGTAGGAGTCATAAAAATTCTGTAATCTAGAGGCAATTTATGTCATAGAAATATTTTTGTGGATATGGTTGAGGGGTGATTATGGTGGTGCTAAGTTGCTGGTTGGACTAGATGGTCTTGAAGATATCTTCCAACCTTGATGATTCAGYGATTCTGTGATTTTTGTAGTGAAACATATTCATAAGTATATCTGTCTACTTTTTCCTAAAAAAAAAGTCCAACTTGCATATTGGAAATTATATTTTGTATGATAATGAATGCCTCAAAAATTCCAAGCACAGATTAATTTGAATAATTGTGTGCTATGCTAAGTGGCCAACCATTCCTTAAAAAAAAATTTGTGTTTTCTAGCAGTTTCTGTTCAGAGGAACCTGAACATATAGAATGTAGCTCCATGTTTAATACCGGAAACAGTTTGCTCTATAGATATCTGATGGTAAATGCTGACTTTTCAGGTCAATAAATGCCTTTTCATCAGATGGAGAACACAGATTCTAGTCTAAAAGAATTGGAAAAAGACTTTGGGAACATCAGGAAAAACATCAGGAAGCAAACTAGAAGCTGTATTACCAGCAAGTGGAAGTCAGAAAAGGAAGGCTACGGACACCTGTATGTGTGCTGACATTCAGCAGTAGGCTTGCTAACAAAACAAAACAAAACAAAACAAAACAAAACAAAACAAAAAAAAACAAAACAAAACTTTCCAGTGTGCTCAAAGAATCAGAAGATACTACTCAGATACTTTAGTAAGCTAAGTAGGTAAGGGCAATCCCCAATATCAGTACAGACTGGATGGAAAATTGATACAGACAAGACCTGCAAAAAAGGACTTGGGGATACAGATGGACAAAAAAATTTTATACAGGTCAATCTGGGCCTAATTTTACAGGTCAACCAGGTTTTACAACCCAGCATTTAAAGCTTGGAAAGGCAATTCTATCCTAGGCTACCTAAAAAAAAAATACTGTGGACAACATGTTCCTCCTTCTCTACTTCACTCCCATGAGAACCTATAAATCCAGTCCTGGGGCATCCAGTACAAGAAAGACATGGACCTTTTGGAGTTGGATTCAAAGGAAAGCCACTGAAGTGGTCAGAGGGCTGGAACACCACTTCTGTGAAAAAGAAAAAGGCTGAGACACTTGAGGTTGTTTAGTCTAGAGAAGAAAAAGCTCTTGGGTAACCTTATAGCAGCCTTTCAGCACTAGCAGGGGCCTACAAGAAAGCTGCAGAGGCACTTTTTCACAAGAGTATGAAGTGGTAGGACAGGGGATAATGGCTTTAAACTGAAGAAAGTAGGTTTAGATTTTACATAAGGAAGAATTATTTTATTTACCAGAGGGTGGTGAGACCCTGGAACAGTTTGCCCAGAGAGGTGTTCAAGGCCAGGTTGGATGAGACATTGAGAAGCTTGATCTCATGGAAAGTGTCCCTGCCCATGTCAGGGAGGTTGGAATGAGATGTATTTTAAAGATTCCGTCCAATCTAAACCATTCTAATATTCTACGAAGTCAATACTTTTCTTCTGTATTTAGTGCATTTTTGTCTCAAAGTTTGCTCCTAAGTTAGGATATGTGGGAGACACTAATTTCAATGAAGATTGAGGCAAAAAATGCCTTTAATGCCCTGTCTTTTCTGATGTCTTTATAACGTACAAGGGCAGCAAGCTTTCGTAGAACAGAATTCTATGAAAACATGGTGCCATTGTTTTGCCTGCTTTTTCTTTTTTGGTGATATTCCTGTAGAATTCCCTCTTGTTTCCCTCCCTACCCTCAGCCAATATGAACTCTAGACAAGCTCTAGTCTTCCCAGTCACTTTTCTGCAGACGCAGGTCATGTGCTTATAGCCCAGTCCTCCTTTGTAACTTGTCCCTATTTCCACCTCCTGTATACCTACTATTTGAGTTAAAGCTCAATCAAACACATTCAGCAAGGCTCGAATTTTCTTGGAAATCACTATGGGTTGTTCTGGTGCTTTGAGAAATCTGTCTTTAAAAACTGACCATGTGTCCTGGGATCCCTCACCCTTTAAGGTTGAGATTTTCCCAAGAAATTTTTCTTACCGCATCCCAGAAGTAGCAAAAATCTGTTATCCTGAAATCTTTGGTTTATCACTTGTCTTTCTCACTGCCCTGAAGAAAGATATGAATGGATTTTCTTGTAAGTTTTTAGGAAAGTGTTAACAATGAATTTTTTTCTATAGTAGTTTGAACATGAGTATTAATATTATTATAACTATATCCAAAATAACTGTTTGCTGTATTTTACACAGATCCTTCAGATTTTAATTAAGACTAAATTTTGAGGTGTCCCATACTCATTATTCCCTTCTTGCACAGAACAAAATTTTGAATGAAGTAAATTCTTTGCAAAGTGATTGTTTCTAAAGGATTGCTTACTGAGCTGGTAATAATTTGTAAAAAAAGTCACATTCTGTTCTGCGTGCTGTGAACTCCATTATTTAATATTTATTTTTGTTAGTAATTTCCTCATTCTTGTTGCTGTGCAAGAATCACCCTCAGAATCAATAAAGTGTAAAATGCAATGACAATATCTTATGAATTCTAGACATAGGTTTAAATAGTGCTGTTGTGATTCAAAATCTGGTAAGCTCTTCTCTATTTTGTAAACACCAGCCACTGTACATCAGCATACATTTTTATATAACTATAACTATAAACTATAGAAATAGAAATAGAAATAGAAATAGAAATAGAAATAGAAATAGAAATAGAAATAGAAATAGAAATAGAAATAGAAATAGAAATAGAAATATATTAATGTTGCAGAGACAGGAGATGGATTTCTTTGTACTGACTTGAAAAAATGTGTCACTTCTTTTGAGTGTCTTTCTTACAACTGAATAATGCACATTATAGTATTCAGAGAATTTTGGGCAGCTGCTCTTTGAACAGTGGAAAACAATACATGATGTCAACAGCGGAATCTTAATACAATTGTAGCTATTCAAAAAGTCTGAAGACGATTTTCAAATTCTGTTGAAAAAAAAGGTATTTAAATAAAGCTTACAATGCTGATTACTTGTTTACCAGATGTTCATTTGTGAACCATTCGCATTAAAGCTGAAGATGACTAGATTAAAAGAAGTCTTCAATAATTACTGATGGAGAAAACAAGCTAAAAGAGTAGATCTACTCAGTCATGAATTTTAGAAGACCATAGTTTAAAGCCATATTGTTACTTACCCTGGAAACTGAAAAAACAAATTAATTGTGTCATTTTCAGTGGTTTGGTGAATGTTTGGTCCACCTCAAAAGAGTATTTAAAACTTTTTGACATTATTTCAGCCTCCAGAATGAAGATAAACCTTTTCTGTCTCATTCCTATGCTGTTAAACAGGAAGAGGGAGATATGGCGATCCTCTGCCACAAAATGATTGTCAAATATACTATTCTAACCTGCATAAAAAATCAAAACAAATGTCTTCACAATTCTGGTAGAGAGACTCCTGAGCTTTCACCTGAAAACTTATATAAATATTGTCTTACTTAGAATATTGAATATAGAAAATTTCATAGGACAAGTAAATGTACATATGTCCTGAGGAAAACCTAAGTCTCATGTAGATGATGAATCATGGAATCCTGGAATGTCTTGGGTAGAAAGGGACCTAAAAGATCATCTAGTTCCAACCCCCCTGCTGTGGGCAGGGACATGTTCCACTAGCCCAGGTTTCTCAGAGCCCCATCCAACCTGGCCTTTACCACGTCCAGAGATGTCGAATGTGAGGATGTTTAATGTTTAATGTGCAGAAGCATAATTACRACAGCTTAAAAGTCAAACACCGGTCTATCTCATGAGTGATTATTGAGTTTATAATGAACATATCCTCTAACAAGGAACGTAATCAATAGTTCTCACCCCAGACTACTGTGACCATTTCAGTTCATGCAAGTGAACTGTGGGAAATGAGTGGAAAACATAGTCTGTGGCTTCTAGGTGTCACACTGCAGATCTCACAATTCATTAGCTCTGGTTATCATAAGAAATTTGAACTTAGGCATAACTTCAGATGCAGCTATTGTTTTGTACTATTTAAAGAATTGAAAGAATTAGCAAAGATGTGTGTGTTGTGAAGTTTCATTTACTTAATGGATATATTATTAACAAAATAATTGCATTTTATTAATTTGTTTCTGATTTAATATAATTAATACAAAATTTAAAATATTCTTCAAAATTTCCTCAGTGATTTCATATTCAACCAAGATTCGTCCATGCAAATTTTCACTTACAATTTTTAGTAAGTCAATAGAACTATTTGAGGTATCAGTAATCAGAAAAGTATTTTTTCTTCTTGAAACAGGTTTGACAAGATCATAATTATTGGTGGGTAGAGGAAAAAAAAAAAGATGGCTTAATTTAGAGAGATGTTTCTGGGACAAAGTCACAACATGATACAAAATTATTTGAATCAATTTTTGTATGGAGTTTATAACTACTTTTGTTACATGCATCAAAGAAAAAATGTTTTTAAGGTTCTGTGACTATTCATATTAAAAAAAATACACAGAATTGGAACGGACATTTTAGAAATAACAAGTGATTTAAAATTTTAAAATACTAATGGGTCAAAACCGATGAGTTGTCTCTCACATATTCCCTCATTTACATATCAATACTGGAATTTAAGTATCACTATAAGAAAACTCTCCAAAATGTCTTATAAAGACCATTTCTATTCTTGCAATATTGAGAGCTCCACAGCTAGATTCAATAATCTGTAAGTGGATGATTAAACTTTAATGAATTGATTTAAAGTGTACTACTCCACATGTTCTTTGGGTCAGTGTATTTACAAACACGAAAAGTTTTCTTTTTAATGTGAATGAATATTCCCATATCCCTTGACATTTATTTTCTGACCATAAAAAGATAATTGGAGATAGTAATTTGAGGCTTGTCTGACAAGTAAGGAATTTTTATTCATGCTGTGTGCTTAACTGTGAAATAAATTATTTCTTATTTTTCAGGGCAGTAAATGTTCATGGGAGAGATAAGTTGTAAGGGGGAAGTCTTTTTAAAAATAATACTTTAAGAAATGCTGTTGTTTATGAGTTTCAGTGCCTTTTCAGACTGAATTTCTGAATTATGAGGTATTTTCTGAGCGCTACTGCAAACAGATTTCAATCTAAGTGTTCATGAACTGTACACTTGGGCATTTCCACTATTATTTTCTCTCTTTAGAGGGGTATAGATCACAACTATTATTATACCATAGGAATCACAAAAAATACTATGAGTAGCCTACATTTTAAAGTGATGGTTGCTTGTACCATTTACAAGCTGAGTTGTGCAGCTGACATAACAGAAGGAAGAGATGCCATCCAGTGGGACCTGGACAAACTAGAGAAATGGACTCATGAGAATCTCACGATGTTCAACAAGTCCAATGCAAGGTCCTGCGACTGGGTGGGGGCAATCTCAGACATGAAGTACAAACTGCAAGACCTCATTGAGAGCAACCTTGTGGAGAAGGACTTGGAGGTTCTGGTGGATGTGAGCCAACAGTGTGAGCTTGCAGTCCAGAAGGCCAACTGTATCCTGGACTGATTCAGATGGAGTGTGGCCAGCAGGTCGAAGGAGGTGATTTTGTCCTTCTACTCTGCTCGCCTGGAGTACTGCCACCAGGTCTGGGGTCCTCAGTGCAAGAAAGACATGGACCTGTTCGAGTGGGTCAGGAGGAGGCCACAATGATGACCAGAGGGCTTGAACACCTCTTTTACAAAGACAGGCTGAGAGAGCTGGGGTCGTAAAGCATGGAGAAGAGAAGGCTCCTGGGACACCTCACTGCAGGCTTCCAGTACTTAAAGRAGGCTTATAAAAGAGAGGGAGAACAACCTTTTACACAGGCAGATAGTGATAGGGCAAGGGGGAACAGTTTAAATCTAAAAAAGGAGAGATTTAGATTAGATGTTAGGAAATCAGAGGTGGTGAGACACAGGAAGTTTCCTGGGAGAAGTTGTTCAAGGCAGGTTGGATGGAGCCTTGAGCATTTTGCTCTAATGCCTGTCATCCCTGTCCATGCAAGGGTAGATGAAATCGGGTGATCTTTAAGGTCCCTTCCAACCCAAGTCTTTCTATGATTGTATTATTTAAGATACAGAAATTTACCCAATGCTTCAGAAATACCTGAATACTCACAAAACTCCTACAAATCAACATTTTTTTTTCAAACTAATTTGATAACAAAATACAAGAAATGACAAGAAACAACAAATATAAAACAACAGCAACAAACAAACAACCCCCACCTCCCACTTCCCCCTATCGCCCTGCCCCCTGTTACAGGACTTTTCACCCCTGAGATAGCAAAAAGCTTATCTACTTCCCCCATGGCTAAGTCAAACTGGAATATCTTGTCTTATGGTGAGTTGTGTCAGCTCAAAAACATCCTTAGCTAGCAATAAACACCCGCCTGGGAAAGGATGTGGAAGGATAAGCAAAACTTTGTGACTGACAAATGCAGCACTTTTACCATCTATAAAAGACCACTATAATTTTCATGAAATCAGAAATGTCTTACACACACTCTGCATGTGTGGAGAGTTGTCCTCGAAGCTGAGATGTCAGCCTCGAGTTACTCTTCAAGAAGTTGAGTGAAAGGAGACTTCTGTACACCACCATCATTCATTGGTAAGTTACATTGGTTTCCTGATCTATACTATTCCTTCGCTAGCTGCAATATAGGTACCTTTATTATTGTGCACTGTCCCTACTAGTAGTGTTTCATTTGTTTATCCAGTGTAGTCAGAAGTCTGTTTAAAGTCTTATGTCTGTTGTTTTTCTTGTGTCTATTTAATAAATAATTCATGTTGTAATAGACCTGATCAATCATGATTAAGAACTTGTCAGCAAGACTGGCTTTGGGGTGCTGGCCGCCTCAATAAAGCTGCTGCCTACTGCCAGAACTCTGAGCAAAGGCAGAAGCCCAGTTTAAACTCTCTCTCATTCATAACACCCCCCCATCAAAAAAAACCCAAACCCCATACTTTTTAACTCTAAGTTTGATTAAACATTGGAACAGATTGCCCAGACAGAATGTGGAGGCACCATCCTTGGTGAAATGCCAAACTTGATAGAAAACAGCCCTGCAGAAGTTGCTCTATTTGACCCTGCTATGAGCTAGGGTTTGGACCTGATCTCGAGAGTACTCTTCTGACTTCAATCATTTAATGTTTCTAACAGTTTCACTATTTTGCTTCTCTGAAGCTAATTTTCTCTGCTACAGCATGATGTGAAATGAATGTATAAAGAAGATAATACATTTCTTATATTTGCATCTCTCCAGTCACCATGAATGTGGGCAGGAAGCCTGATCTGTACACTGGGACCTCAGGCACTACAGAACTAAAAAAATGAAAATTCTCTAGGAGAATGYAAACATTAAAATTTCACATTTTGGGCTTTTGTTTCCCTCTTTTTTTTTTTCTCTTGGACTTGAAGTATGAGCTTGCAAATGCTTCCTTCCTTTTGTTTATTATCTCCATATATAACCTAAATGAAGCAAGGACAGGGTATATTAATATTGAGAAACATTATCTTCTGACATTTCTTCATATAATGCCTTTCATTAATTTAAAAATAATCATAAACATAGTGCTATTTTTGCAATTAAAATTTTCTGCCAATAATTAATGGGGATATTGCTAACAGAAGCAATTCAAATTTTATAGAACAGATTGCTCCGAGGTGCTTTTCAGATTAAAATGCAAAGGATCATGTGTACATTCCTATGTGCCTTCTAAGTTGGAGCCTTCATTTGAAAGTGTTAACAGTGGTATGAAAAACCCAGACCTAAAGTATCAAATTTATGACATAGAATGAAAACTTTGACCAGCATTAAAATTTACATTGAAATACAGATTGAAATATGCAGTAAAATAACCTTGGCCAGCTGCCAGACTCCCAGCCAGCCTCTCTGTCACTCCCCCTCCTTAGCACGACAGGCAAAGAAAATAAGATTATAAGGATCACGGATCAAAATAGAGGGAAATCACTTAACAGTTACCATAAAGGGCAAAAGAGAGCCAACTTAGAGAAAATTTATTTAGTTTATTTCTAACTAAGATAGATCTGGATGACTGGAAACAAAACCAAATGCAAAACACATTCTCGCACATCTCTTATGTAGCACTTGCAACACCTCATATTCGTCTTTATTCTCTGACTTTGGTGTTCTTGGGGCTGTTTCTCACTTTTTGCATCACTCCTCACTGTCTGTGCAGCATTTTCCCCTTCCTAAATATTTTTGCCCAAAGGTACCACCAGCTTGGCTGATAGACTGGGCTGTGTCCTGTSGTGGGTCTGTTGTGCAACCAGCTGGAACCAGCTGAGTTCAGCATGTGACTGGACTCTACTCACAGAGACCACTCTGGTAGATCCCCACTACGAAAAAATTTGCCACCTACACCCAATACCAAAAAAAAAAGTGGTATTTTGAAGAAAATTACAAATTCAAACTAAAATACAAAAATTCCATTGTATTTGAAGTCACAGTTTGAAACAGATTAAGATAAAAAGTCACCAAATCAAATATAAGTTTGTTCAGAAACCTGCGCTCAGATACAATCACTGAGCCAAGGTAAATAGAGATACTGATGAAGAGGAATGGATATGTGAAGAACTGCAGGCACTAGAGGAAGTGAAAGTTTTAAGAAAGAGACAATTTTGGCATAAAGGACCATTTTCCTATTGTATATTTTTATTCAATGTTAACCTCTTTCTTTCTTGGAAAGAAGATATTTTAAATCAGTCACACTGGCAGGATTATGTGATTACTGGGAAGATAATAATGAAAGCCAAAAGAACCTTGAAAAGTTTGTAATTTAGAATTTCAGAGACATTGTCATCACAGAGCATGTATAAAAACAGCCCATATATATAAAAATATATATGTAGATATATGGGCACATGCGAACACATATAAGCAAAAACATCTGATGCAGATGGAGTCCTAGTCAGCCTGATTTAGGCAACTAGCTTTTCCCTCCCTCTGAATAAATTATCTGTGTCCTCTAGGGATATTAGTAATGGTCTGTATATATAACTTCCTAAACCTTTAGGGCGAAATCTTGTTTTCCTAAAGTTTGGGTGCTTAAAATGAATGCCTATAATTTTCCCTGGTTTATTCAAGCACATTATTGGGAAACAAATGTCACAGAGAAATTGGAAAATTGTTAATATATCTGATCAAAAGAATCTCATATAGATCCTAGAACAGTGGTCTGATTGCTGTGCAACACAAAAAGTATGAAGCAAAGTGCAAGAAAAATTGATTTAATGTTCATTAATTTTCAAAATTGTTCTTGTACCCGGTTGGGTATTCTGAGGATAGTGGACTAACTTCAGCAGCTGGAACTGAACAAGGAGCAACCTTGTCTGAATACTTGTCAGCTGGTGAGTGGAATTTGTGGGAGCTCTCAATTTAGTTGCCTAAAGCAAATAAAGTTCATTGCACTCAATTTTGGGGTAAGTTCTGCAACAAACAAGAAAAGGTAGCATCATGTCTTCCTCATGCTATGCTCTATGAATTGTAGTAATTGTGCCCACTAGGAGCTCTGTTCAGTTTATTAAACATACCTTGCCAACTATGCAGCATTCTGTTTTAAATACAAATGGTCTCAAGCAGAATACAGCTGCCTTGATAGTTGTTCAGTCAAAGCAGCAAACAGAAAGCAGTAAATGAAAACAATATTCCCATTGTTTTTCAATTCTTCATAACCATGGCAGAGAAGGTAAAAAGGAAGAAAAATTTTGTGATGGGAAGAAACTATTGTAGGCCAAAATATGATAGTACTACTTACAGCTAGAATCAAGTATGTAGCTCCTGCTGTGATTGTGATAATTTAAATTGAATGTGAATACAGCCTATGATTCTTACATGAGTTTAATTTTTGCGAAGAACACCTCCCCACAAAACTCTTAACATTTTTCAAAACTGTAGAGACCCCCCTGTTTTTCTGCTACTTCCCCTTGTATTACTATTTTTCCTGTAAAAGAGAAAAGGTGCTTCGTATAAAACTGGTCATGTAGACTAAAATTCTTATTTAAGCACTCAAGCAACAGAGCAGTATAGATACTGAACAATCACATTTAATGTTTCTGTCAATTCATATAGTAAAAAAGAAACACCAGTCAATTCAAATAGCTGGAACACTTGAGAATAACAAGATCTGCTTATGGACATAGACAAAGAAAAAAACTACTGTAATTTACAGAGTAATCATCAGTCAGTAATTATTCATTGTTTATTGTAACAAAAACTTCATTTCCACAATACATCTAGAGGTACAAGTTTCTAAAGACAGTATTTCTAAGCAAAATATTGCTATGAGTCAGTGTAAATGCCTTTTCCCAGGAGAAACAGACTGCAAGACAGCATGTTGTGAAATATTACATCAGGAATTGTCTTTAAAAAAGAATTTAAAAATTATTATTTTTGTTTGCCTCTTGTATTGTATAGTTTCCCTGTAATTCCAATCAGAAGCTATTAATTTTTGTATGCCTGTGGAATTTACATATAGAACAGTCAATTATTAAATTAGCTGCTTTTTAAAATGACAAGAAATAAAAATAGTTTCTAGATTATTCTACACTTTTGACATTGTTCTTACTGTTGTAATTTAATACTACTCTAGCTATATTTTCCATCTTCTCCCTCCTGAACTCAGATATAAAAGATTAAATAGATTTGCCCATTTTTAATTCAATAGATATGTGAAATAAAGTGTAACATCTAAACTACTAAAAAAGCTATCTGAACAATGACCTTAAATCAAATAATTACTGAACACTGTCTGCCCATGCCCTTTAAGAAGCAGTGTAGTAACTAGGGGTTTCATACTGGAATTTAATGGTCTCTGCATTTTAATTGACAGTTGTCAGCCTGGTAACAGCCAGCTCTTAAAGCCCTAAGCCTCCATGTCACATGGATCTTAATGTTTCCATCCACAAACAGTTTCTTATTTTTGTCAGTCTTTCATTAGAATTTTTCAGCCTCTGATGGTAATTTTTTAGGATGCACTGTGTACTATTACTTTAGTTAAATTTTCTCTTTTTCTTCTCTAAGTTGTAAGTGTCAAGTCTTGATGTTAGACTAAAAAGAACACATTAAACCAAGAAGCAAGCAAAGAAATAAAAATAGCCACATATACTTCCAGCTGGACTTTGAGTTCTATTTTTTGGGTTTTATTTGTAAAGCTCCAAGTCATTACAAACCCTTCAGTTTGCAGCTGGAGAAATGAAATAGGGTACTGGGCAAAATGGGCCCCTTGTCTGAGGCTGCATATTCATACCGATGTTCTAAAAAAGGTTTTCACTGCCCAGTATTGTAACTCTGACACAATTTGTCCTGCACACTTTTTCATCTACATCTCAGATATGAAAATCTTTCCTCCAAAGTACTTTAAAATCTTCTCAGCCTCCTCTTGCACATGGTACTATAAAGTATTTAGCAATTCCCAGGAGCTTCTCAGCCATTTGCAGCACAAGCTCTCAGCTTGTGACAACAAGAAAATTTAATAAAAATAAATACAGAAATTATTTTTTGTGTTATTTGCTTAATCTAAACCATTTCCCACTATTGCTGTATTACATATTTGAACTCAGTTGCTTAAAGGCAAATCCCGCTAACCACAACTTTTTCCAAATTGAGTTACTGATATTTGTATTGAGAGGGATTTTTGCAACACATATTTCCTATTCACATTAATGGACAGAAAACCTGCATTTGTCCTAACTTCCATTTCTTTGATTAGGGCAAACGGGAATGCTCTGAACTCTGCACAAACGTGTGCACATTGCCCTCTGGCTAGTCATGACTGTAGCTAAATAATGTAGTTGTTTTACCCACAGAATGCTGAAGTTGCCTTTCCGTGCTTATCTGGGAACATAGGAGGCTTAACAGAACTAGGTCCATAACTATTTCAAGAATCACAAGCCAGAAACTTTCCTACTTAGCTCACTTAGTAAGGGAAGTGTTTACATTTAGTAAACACTCCCAGAGTATTCTTATTGAAAATGGGCAAGTATCCCACAAGTATTCTGTGTATCACTTGTAGTATGGAGCAACTCACCAGCTTGATGGTAACAATGTTTACTTCTTCCTTTATATTTTAACTCCCTCAATTATATGGACTAATAAGTAATGGGCCATTGAGAATAGGAGAGAAAGAAGAGAATAATAACTAAAAATGTGCAGCTATATTGAGAATATAAGGAACTGCTGTTTGGATTTATATCAAGGATAAACTATGCAAGATCTATCTGATGTAACATGATTTTCTATGTTAAAAATTCCATATACTTTAAACACTTGTGATTTAAGCCTAGTGGCAAGCCTCCTCAACCATCAAGTCTTCAGCTTTCAAGTCTTGTTAATTTTATTCAATATTTTTCTTTAAAACAGTGCCGATGGAATTAAAAGCCTGACTTGAAGAATTTTTTTAGTATCCTATCCCTACATGAAGTTTAAAGTAAGTCAGAATTATAGAATCATGATTTTAGACAGCCATAAGCTATCACTCACAGAAATTTATAGAATCATGGACACATTGGAAGTGGCCTCAGGAAGTACCCATTCCAATCTCCTCCTCAAAACAGGGGCAGGTCTCACCCTAGGTCAGGGCTTTGTGCCAGCAGGTCTTGAAAACCTCCCATGGCAGAGAACATTCTATCATGCCACTGCCATGGGAACATTTCTTTGTATGATTTGTGTGAAAATGTTTTTGTTTCCTCCTAAATGTTGTGCATGGTCAACAAAACCAAAAAGAAAAGCAAAAAATAAAACCAAAACCAGAAACAAACCAAGCATCCTGACCTATGTCCTCACACATAAAAAATCATAATATTAACAAATGCTTTAAATCTATGTGGAATTATTAGATTCAAATCAAACATCAAGAGGATGTTCAAGGAACAAAAGAATACAATGTTGCTAAGAAAAACATCTTGGTTACCAATCCTGACTTCCCTTGTTGAGAATGGAGTACAAGATATTCAGACATATTAACAGAGACTTTAATAAAATCACCTAATTGAACTCAGAAGTGGAAAAAGTAGAAAAATTTTGTGGGGAATCTTTAAAAAGTGCTTATGGTTACCTTCCTAACAATTTCTGATACTAGCAACCGAAGTATGAACTCACATATTTCCCATATGCAATCAGTTAAATGAGAGGAAGCACAGATAGTTTGAATATAATTTTAGATCTACATGCAAACGACCCTCTTTTTCTTAGTGTCTTGTTCTTCCTATTCTGCCTAGTCTATTTTTTGTGCTGTGTACATGGAATGTTACAATTTCACAGATTTAGAAAATGACAGTTCTGGCAAAGTCCCTTTTTGTTGCATTTACAGGGCCTACTAAAGTGTGAAAATACACCCAGGTGTCATGGTTTAACCCCATCTGGCAATTATGTACCATGCAGCCACTCGCTCACTGTCCCTCTCCATCCCTCACCCTGCTTGAGATGGGGAGGTGAATCAGAAAGAAAGTAAAATTTTTGGCTTGATAGAAAATGGCTAAACAATAGAAATAAAATATAATTAAAATTATAAGGATAATAATAATAATAATACCAATAGAATGGTAATGACAAAGGAGACAATAAAAAGACAGATAAATAAAACACCCAAAAAAGACAAGTGATGTCCTGGCCATGTTCCCTCCTGGCATCTTGTGCACCTGCTCACTGGCAGAGCACGGAATCCTAAAAGTTCCTTGACTTAGAGTAAGCACTACTCCGCAACAGCTAAAACATTGTTGTGTATTCTCATACTAAATTCAAACTCATATCACTGTACCAGTACTATGAAGAAAAATAGCTCTATCTCAGATTAAACAAGGACACCAGGTCTGTAATTAAAATTTGGGAGCTGGAGGAATTTCGAGATGAAATGTTTAACCAGAGCACATTTTATTTGTTGGGTTTTTTTACTAAACTATCTGAGCAATTTTCACTGAAGTTGAAATTTTTCTCCTGCTTTATATTAAAAAAAACCTTATTATGTTATTGTAAATTGAAATCTAATCAGGACAACAGATTAAATGTTATAGATAACTCTGTACCAAAAAGTGGTTAACAATAAATATGTACTCATGCATGTATATTTTTCTATGTCAGTTATGATTTTAAATATTTAATTAATTTGTTTTTAGAATGTAGTCCTCTTGGACCACTGTATAAACTCCTGTATTAGTTTGGATTGATCTTTTTGATTTGGCACATATTATAGCTATTACCCTTTTGAGAGATTGTTATAAAACAGCATTAGTCTTCTMTATGAAACTGGATAATGAAAAGAGAGCCATTATATAGGAATAAAAATATGAGTTGTCCATATGTGTTACCACTACAGAATAAAAGCACACATGACACTGTACTAGGATATAAATAACACAAGTGGGGAAACTCACGTGAAAAGTGGTTTCATCAAAGCATGAGTAAGAACGAAGAGAAAGGATAAAAATACCAAAAGAGAGAGGTAAAATGACAGATACACAATGGACATTGAAATAACAGTATTGCAATCCTGAGAAAAATCCAAGAAAATGCTTCTAATGTCAGTACTATTTTAACACTGGATTGAAATGCTAGTTAAAAAAGGTGCTTCAAGCTATTAGGACTGAAATTATTATCCTTATGAGGTAACACTGTATTGTCTTCTATTCAGATTGATAAAGCATAATAAATTAATTTTAAAAATAAACATTTGGATGTATGCATCATGCATTTTCACAAACTTCTGTAACTGAGGGGGTTTTTTTGTGTTGTTTTGGGTTGGGTTTGGGATTTGGTTAGGTGATGGGTGTTTTTATGTTGGGATTCTGAAGTGCTGAAAACTTGTAAGAAGTTTGAGGTCATCTATTGAGAAATCCCTAAGAAAAATGAAAATGAATACTCCCTTGTACTAGTTTGACTGTAAACCAGTAGGGGAAATTAACCCCACACAAAATACCTCGACAGATTTTAGGTAAAAATTACAATTTTAATAAAAAAAAATATTAAAATAAATGCAGGAATACAGAAACACCGGCTTAAACAAACCGACAGAGTCACGGTACAACCTGACACCCTGTTGACCAGGGTGGTAGCTGTGTAGTCCAGTTAGAAACTGGTCCCGCAGGAAGGCCTGGTAGTCCAGTCCAGTAGAGCAGTGGAGTGGAGTCCAGTTGAGTGGAGTAGCTGAGTCCAATTCTGAGGAGTCGAGTGTTGAGTCGAGTGTCAAGCCAAGGGTGTTTTCTCCCATCCTAAACCCTTGTTTTACGCTGTATTTCTTGGCTGGCACCTCCCCCAGGGGCGGGGACTTTCACAATGGAAGAGGATTTTCCTGATGTTCTGTTGGTTGCTTCAGTAACGAGCTTGGATGATCCCTGTGGTCCTCGACACTCCAAGATCGGGCTATTAATCAAGCTGGGTGGTGTAATGGGCCATTAGCTGAGATCAGATAATCAGGATGGGTGGTGCTAATGGGCCATTAGCTGAGATKAGATAATCAGGATGGGTGGTGCTTGCTGTCAGCTGGAGTGCTTATCTCAGTTGAGATAAAGAGTCTCTCAGGGACCAGGTGTGTAACTGAATTTATCCAGCTTTTGTGGGTGGTAATAGAATATATGACTAACCCAGGACATCCCTAAATACTCACTAACTCAAAAAAGGAGATAATTTGTAAGGCAATTTATAGACCTCCAATGAGGCTTAGGAATGGTATTGGATTGTGTGGCAATCTGCGAACCAGCAGTGCCTCACCAAGTGCCCAATATTTTCCATATTATTTGGGTTCCTTGAAAATTAAAAGAAACTAAAATTATTTTTTTGTTGCACATAAACATAACAAAATGAGGAAAAAATATCTGATAGTRCCTAAAATCTTTGAAGGCATTGGGAATTAAATCATTATTTGTATGGGGTTTACAGTGTGTGAAAATCTATAATAGGTTCTAAGTATGACAGATTTAATTTTCTTTACAAATTAAAAGTACTTTTCAGGAGTGTGTATGCATACCTGTGTGCACATATATGCTGAAATATATCTATATATACACACATTATTTTTAAAACAGGTTGCTTAAAGAATGTACTGGAGACAATGACATTTAGCAAGATATTCATTAAATTGGAGATGATATCTTTTTCTCTTKATAACATGCTCAGAAAGCCTCCAGATGCTTTAGAAAATACATTCTTACGAACCCCTTCATAATTGTGTGGAAGGGAAGTAACCTACATTTTGTCTTTTTCTCCATTACTATTAAGGCATTTTATCAAATAATACTTAAATGCAAGTTGCATAAGCAATCTGATAAACAGGTAACAGATTACAGGAATACTCACACTGAGGTATTCCTGTAATCTGGTATTCCTGTATTCCTTTAACAAATTAGTTACACAGTCATATTCCCTGTTGTTTACTTCTCTTTTTTGTCCCATTAAAACCTGGTTTCATTCCTGTGCATAGTTCACTGACAGATTTAGTGGCACCATTCTAGAGAGTTTGATAGCCCGTTGGTTAAAACGGCTTGCTGAAAAATGGGAATTATGGACTTAAATCTCCTTAAGCTTCAGGGAGCAAAACAAGAGCAGTAACTGCTTTCCATAAAGCACCACTGTCCCTTTGAACTCGGAATTGCTGCAAAGTACAGAGCACGAGCTGAAGATGAGGTGGACCGGGGCTTCAAGGAACCAGCTAGAATTTAACATCTGCCTTGCACTGAAAGCACCTAAATTGATTTCAACTTGGTCTGATTTCTTCAGACAACAGTTTACTTTAGACTACTCAGGGCTAAAATTCCTTTATCTGAGGCACATTCAACACACAGAATTATTACAGGCCCAAGACTTATTTATTTTTTACTTTATAAGAACATGCCTGTTTTTCATGTCAATTCTGGCTTTGTAATGACTATAGAAAGATGTACTTCCAGCTGCTATCTAGCAAAATGGCTCATTTCTGAAATCCTTATCAAGAGAGAACTCTAAATAAAGCTTAAGGAGTGTTCAGGTCAGTGAAAAATAAGACAATCTTTCAACATGACTTATTTTTAAATTAAATCTCTGTGACTGTACTTGTATGTTCCCTTAGTGCTTAAATTTCTAAAATAAACCCTATACAAAAGGGGTATGTCCACACGATAAGTGTAATTGTCCTTCTGTTTTTATGGGAAACTACAATTTCAAGTTGTTTCAGGTATACGTGTACATTACACTTTAATAATTCAAAATAATTTAGATTTCCAGCTCATCAGAGAGTGTCAACTATTGCATTATGGTACCAGATATCTAATACTCCTGCTTCAATTAAATGCTGTAGGTAAATCAATATAACAGCTACATATGGCATTAGAACTTAGTTATTAGTTGAACTTAATTGATTTATTAATGTATTTTCCTATTGAGTAAATTAGATCTTTCCAAATTTGTTAAAAACCAAACACTAGGATATGAGGTTGTTTTAGAATGAAAAGTGATTTTCATTCCTAATCTATCTAATGGATTTTTTCAACATTCAATTTCTCAATTGCTTTTGAGGACTTTTACCAAAATCTATTTCAACTGAACATCTCTAGGTATTTGAAGGATACACACCATGGGTGCAAATACATGAACTAAATAATTTGGGTATGTTCCTAATATGAAAATTATAGTTAATGCTTTTTTTTCCAAATAAATATGTCTTTCACCATATAGCACTAAGTATGTTTAAAGGGAGTTAATAACCTTTAAAATAATATATGTCAAGTGTGTCTGACACCCTTATTTATGCTAATTAGTAGCTCTCTCTCTAGAAGTAGTGAGCATTAAAAAGAAACAACAAAATAACAATGCTATGTGTGGATTAAAAGAGCACTTAATGCAAATAAAACTTTCATAATCTGGCTCTAAATAGACCTTTGTTTTTACCGGCTTTGACAACGTATTGCTATGAAAAGTGGTGCACTAAAAATGCTAAAAATATGAAAAGAGACTTGATTGATAGAAACAGTTCCTCTCGCCTTGCAGCAAAGATATAAATATCTGCAACTATTTTAATTATCCTTGACTTATTTTACTCTCATTACAAGTGAAGGGACACTTTTAGAAAGTTTTACATGCTGTCTGCTTTAACAACTCCCTTAGGATTCGCTAATCCTGTTCCTCTTCGTTAGCTATAAAAGCAGTATAGACAGGTAGCTCAGATATAGATGTCTACAATTTAAAACAGATGTAGGTTTAGAACTGCATTTGCAGTTTGGATTCTGTAACAAAAGAGGGGAAATTGCAGATATAGAGTGAAAAAAGTCTCATAAATGTTGCTAATAATTTGAAATTTCTTGGAAAAATCCGTTAGGAATTCTAAAGAAGCTGACACTTGCCACTGTCTCCTAATGCACTCAACTCATCATGGCTTCAGCTGTATTGGAAGGTTCTATGATTAATCCACCAACAGTCAGGTCTGTGATTAGAAGAGTTGTAAGAGGGAGGAAGCTACTAGAAAGTGTCTCAGTGTGACCTTACTAGCAGGAAATTAATTGCTGAAATTTATGTTTATTAATTTTGCATAGCCATAGGCTAATGCAGAGTTTAGTTCCCTGTTAGAAATTCTTTTTAAATATTTTAAAAGTCTACCTATTTTAGAGTTTCAATAGACATTTGATAATTTGGGAGGTGGTTGATGAATACAAATAAATTGAGAGATGTGTACTGTCAAATGACAAGCTACCACAGTAACAACTGTGAACACAGTACCCGTAGTTTGTGATGACCTAAAAAAATGGATACTCAAAATATATTATTTTTGCAGCAGATCACTATAATTACCTGAAAAGCGTAGTGTAATTTTACATTTAGATTTCTGGCAAATCTATAAATGCAAGGTTGGTAGATCTARAATTCAAATATGTGAATATTTTAGGTTGATTTTCTATTTGAATGTCAGATTTTGACTCCACACCATAAATAACAACAGAAATTAATGATTAATGACTGTTGGAAAGAATTTGAGGTCTACATGATCAAGATAGTTGATGGACTTCTTTCAAGTTATCTGCCAGAAATACATGCATTTCTTTGTGGTGGATTGTACTGGATTTGGCTGGGATGTAGTCAACTTTCTTTGTAGAAGCCAGTATCAGTAGTTTGCATTTCTGGATAAACTGGTATTGGCACAACACCAATATTTTGTCTGTTGCTGAGCAGTGACTCAGCATTAAGGGTCTCTCTCCAAACCTCTACTTTCCTCAAAACCCCATAGGCTGGGAGTGKGGAAGAGGTTTGGAGGGGATATCTCTGTGACAAGTGCCCCAAAACAACAAAGGAGATATTCACTACCATATGATATTTATAGAATCAGAGAATCATAGAATGGCCTGGGTTCAAAGGGACTTTAAAGACCATGTAGTTCCAAACCCCTTGTTGTGGGCAAGGGCACTTTTCACTAGCCCACGATGCCAATGTTCAGCAATAAAAGTTCAGGGAAAGGAGGAGGAGGTAAACTGATCTGGACAGTTAGTTTAATGGTATATTTTTTGTTAGGTTTTGGGGCTTTTTGCTGTTGTTTGGTTTTTTTTTTTTAGTTAATTTTACTGGGTAATCATAGAATCATAGAGTCTTTTGTGTTGGAAGGGTCCTTAAAGACAATATCCATAGACAGAATTTAATCTTGTAAGAAAATTTGCCTACTATTAAATTCTGTTTCAGGTGTTCTTCCCTAGTACCCTCAACTTTGAAGTTAAAGCAACAGAAGACTTACATTAAATTCCTAAGCTCCAGGGATGGAAGAACATGTTCATACTAACTACAAGTCATTTCAGTTTTTATTCAAAACTTTAGCATACTTCCCCAACATATGATGAAGATAAAGCTAAAGAGAGATTTTGTTAGGAATAGAGAACAAAACAAAAAGTAAGAAAGGAAGCCATTTTAAGGGTGACACAGAGGTATTCTCCTAGGATAGGTGCAGGTAACAGGAAAAGCAGTCAGAGCAGAAGGAAAGTAAGCGGAGTACTGATAGATATAGCTATTTCATGGTTGTGAAAATGAAGAAATGTTTGCTAGGCTACAACTCCATCTCAATGTTTCAATGGCTTTAAGGCATCATGATTCACAAAGTCTGCTATTTATTTCTGTTATGATGGTTATTCCTTTTAACCATCAGTCTCTAGTAGCGATGAAACAGCTGCTTGAACACTATCTTTTCAATAAAGCATAAAGCCTGTATGATTCATGCTTATTCTTGAGCATAATGAAATTTCTAATGTCCAGGCCTTATATTGCTGAATCTATCAACTAATTAGTCAAGTTATCATTAAATGGTAAGTTCTGGCTGGAGTTGTCTGTTATTTCTATGCATGGCAGTGGAAGCTATAACTATTCTACTGGAGTGCCTGGTACATCACTCAGCTTGCACCAGAACTGTGTCAGAAACTGCAAGCATCTGAATTAGGAAACCTATTTTTGTGACTCCGAAGTGTTGAAATGAGGTAATACTGATAGCAGAATACATCTAATTTAACAACATAGATTGGGTGAAACCCCTGGTAGTCAGTTTGATCAATCACGAAAAAAAAATTAAGTTGTGTTAAAGTAATAATCTCTGTGTCTGAGAATAATAGTTCTTCTCTTAAACTCACAATATTTCAAGGATGTGAAGGAAAAGTTACTCATTAAAGGCATATTTGAAAAAAGTATTAGGCAGCTAATCTGTAACGAAAATATTATTTTAAAATACAAATTATTACATTGGCAATAAATTTACACCTGTATCCTGCACAAGAGTGACATTCCTTTTCCTTTATTGTATATATAAATTTTATTGCTGGGGAAGGAGGAAATATTCTACAGCCAGCATTYAGTTAAATACACACTTAATCTTTCCATCACCCATTGCAGAGAGTATACTTTATTTAATCTATTAATGCACCTGTGAAAGCCAAATCAAAGCATCCTGCACTTATTTTAAAACTATGTTGCCTCGGCAAACAAAATTCAACCTTGGTTTAATTGGCTTTAGTGGACCTACTGTATTAAAAAAAAAGAGCGAACTGATGATACTTCACTCTTTGGACTACTTAAAAGAACAAAGATCACAAATACAATCAAAACATGAAAAATATTTAGTCTAATATCTATTCATATTGCATCTAGTGGAGATTAAAGGAATAACAAAATGGAATACCCATCATTATGTTTTCTGACATATCCCAGGAGAAACTACTTTTCATACTGAATGAAAAAATCTTTTAGTTGCCTTCTTAAACTGTCATTATGCAGGAAAGACTGCACATTTTCTCATAAGGGAGCTAAGGAACTACTTCCAAAAAGGGAAAATTTATGTTCTTGTCTTTAATGTGATGTTGTTTTATGCATTTTATATCAAACATCTCTACATCCTTTACGGCGGCCCTGTGTCTCTACTGTTACAAGTTAATATCCTAATAAATTTTTTTTTTACATTCCTTCTTTCCCATAACTCAGCAGCTATTTGATTCTTCATCTAAAGGGAAACAATTTTGGCAGAAAGAAATAAAGATTTCTACTGTTCTCATACTCATGTCAAAAAACCTTGCTAGTCATATTTCCTCAAGTCTTTTCTTGAAGATATTTAAGTTTCACAGTCCGCTCAGCAAAGCATCTCCCACCTCTATCACTGTCATCATAGAAGCAGTTCTTGGCATGGCTGGTAGCACATATTTAGGTGTTTATAGAGATTGACTTTGGAGCTGCACTTTAATCAGAGCTGCCATGTTTAAAAATTTTCACATTATCTGCAAAATAGAAAGAATGGTTTATCACTTCAGGACAAAGGTCAAATGAGTCAAGATTTTTTCCTCTAAAAGTTACTACAACAGGAAGCAAACACATTGCTCGTAAGTACTTCCTGGGTGTTTTCATCTGTCTCTAGCTCTTGGAATTTCTGATGTGTGAGGTTTATTCAATTGCTCTTAACTGAGCTTATAAATACTTTTATATTTTTCCCCTCTTGAACTTGTGCAAAAATTTTGCATCCAATTTTGAAACTGGATGGCAACAAAGACATTCCTTGAGCTTTTTCCGAGTAGGTATATCCTTCTGTTTATTCCAAGTTTTCCTCCTCCTCTTTAAATTTGAGGTCCTTGTTTCTAGTTATGTAAGAGTGAAGAGTTGCTCACTGTCCATTCTATTCGTGTCACTCACTCTTTGACAGATGTCTATGATATCCATTTCAAGACATCTCTTTTTCAAACAGAAGACTTTCAGCCTGCTCAGTTATTCATCACACGGAATTTATCTTATAACTTTGAAACAGGACAGCCTCACTGTCCTGGTTTGAGACAAATTAAGAGGAACGTCCTGACCAGAGGGTGTCTCCTCTGCAAAACAGTAGGATTCAAAAACTCCCTCCCCCCACCTCAGGAATTTCTTGGAGGAAAGTGAAAAAAACCTGTTTGTTTATGAAACAGGGTGCACACAGGCACCAGAGAAAGAAAAAAAAAAATTGAATAATGTTAGATAATAAACCTCTCGTGGTGAAGAAGACCTGTATAAATTCAGAGTCCTTTTCTGGGTGTGGCTCTGCTCTCCCTCTCCAGAGCTGGGGTACGGTGTGGGCCCCTCCAGGCCCAGGATGTAGGCCTCCAGTGATGGTATTCCAGAATGGAGCCCAGCTGAACAGTTCCAGAGGAATAGGAAAAAAACCACAGTCCCAAGGAAAAAAACTGTCTTCTTGCCTCAGCTAGCAAGCTATCTAAA
This sequence comes from Amblyornis subalaris, assembly GCA_018881555.1. Lineage (NCBI taxonomy): Eukaryota > Metazoa > Chordata > Aves > Passeriformes > Ptilonorhynchidae > Amblyornis > Amblyornis subalaris. The sequence goes on from JACAXG010000112.1 coordinate 2,353,074, forward strand.
AAGCAAAAAAAGTTTTTTAACTCTCCGTCTCTCTCCTGAGAAAACAGAGCCGAGAGAGCTGGCTAGGAAAAAAAGGTAAAAGTGCTCTCTTCGCCTGCAGCCGCAGCAGCTGTGTGTGTGCAGGGGAGTGTCAGTCCTTGGACACAAAGCTGTGCTGGTAACAGAGCAGGGCTGGACCCCAGCTTAAAGGCACAGGGATTCATGTCTGGCATAGAGCAGGCAAGACATTCACCAAAAAAAAAGAAACCTAACCAAATCCAAACTCAAAGCTCAATCAAACAAGCCAGCACACTATATAATGTGGACAAATCATGGATTTGTCAGAAACACACTGTTTGTATTTCTAATTTTTAGAATTTTGGTTTTATTTCTTTGGTTGTAGTTTTCGTTTGTTTGTTTTTCAACTTCTTCCAAAAGGAAACATTTTCATAAACTAACTATCATAGTCCCATTTTGCTGGTCCTGTGTGGCAGCCACCAGGTCAGAGTCCATGCTTTTATATGTGAAATTTGGATTGTTTTTCAACAGGTATATACTTTTTATTTACACTGAATTTCTCTGGCAATTTTTCTTCCTGGTCACTCAGTCTTATAATGTCCTTCTACAATTCTTCCACAAATGTGTTTTTAACTTATTTTTCCACATCACTTGTCAATACCTTAAACAGCACGAGTCATTGCATAGACCACACAGAATTTTGTCAGGGGTAATTCTCCATTGCAAAAGCTAATAATTTACTCCTGTCATGTTACCTGTCTTATAACTAATTATTTATCCGTGCAAGCACTTGTCCTTTTATCCCATGCTGTCTTAACTTCCCTAAAAGCTCTATGTGATAAGCTTGTTAAGAGCCTTTGTAAACCCATGTACATCTTGTCCACATATTATCCTTACATGGATTTGTTTCCCTTTCAGAATAATAGAAGTTATGCATTCAAGTCCTTTAATAGGGGAATGCTATTGTGAGTTTGGACCCAAAACCTTTTCCATTGCTTTAAAAAGTCACCAGTCTTTTAGAATGCACTCTACTACAGAGAAATTCACTTGCTGAAGACATGTATGAATGTCAAAAGTTTTGCAAATTTTTAATCGGAGAACTGAATTAAACAGGATTTTTCTCAACAGAATCTCATCTTCATAATTGACAGTTAATACAGATAACCTGTTCCTGGTAAATGCCTCCTTTAAAAAAGTCTATTTACTGTCAGACTAGGAATTTAAGGAACTCAAACTGAAAGTTTTTGAGTGAGAGCTAATGAAATATTTTTCCTTTTATGTGAAATTAGATGTCAGTTAAACAGTAGTTGTGTAAGACATAGAAATATAGTTTAAACCCATTTGAAAGATGCAGTACCATTTCTGAAAGGAGTTCAAGCAACACTGAAGTCTTTGATTGATGCCAAATGAGAGTACATGCCAATCATAAAACAGCAGGAATACTCATCTAGGCTGTTGGGTTTCCAAGACTAACAGGGCTCCCATGCTGCTTGATGAGACTGAGGACGTTATGTTAAATAGATTTGTGATCTTCTTCTCAACAACAAGAGCAACAACAAATTGCTACTACCCTGTGAAATGACAATATATAAGGTTTTTGTACAACTACACAGCAGAGAAATTCTTTGTATTTAATGCTGGACTAGTGAGTTGCTTAAGTCTAGATTGTGACTCTTTCTATGTGTCTGTGAGGAGAGATAAGTTTCCAAAAGCATATAAAAATTATTGCTAGATATCTTTTTTTAACTTCAAATGTGTTAGAAAATGTTTTTCACTTCCATGTAAAATCAGATAACTGATCTCAACCACAGGAAAAAGAAAAAAAAAAGCATAATAAAGGCTACAATGCCAGGAACACAGTCAGCAAAGTGACTTACCACACAGATATGATGAAAGTGCATTATGACTTCCACTATGAGCAATTCTATGAATCTTTAATTTCCTGTACTATCTCAGGGCTAGCTCTGCAAATGCTTTATCATGAGAAAAGTCCTGGAGTTCAATGAGATTACTCACAAGGGTAAGGCAAAAGACAAATCTGGTACAACTTAGAAGATCAAACTACAAATGCTGAAAAGATTCAGCTTTCAAGTTCTTTTGATCATGTGCATACTTTTTTTCTTTCCTTTTCTTTCTGAAAAAAGTTACAACTAGAAAAAATGCAACAAAGTAATTCTATTAATTCAAATACTTTTTTAGTTAAAAAAAAGGAAAAAGGAAGAATCTATTCAACARGGAACATAGAAAAAAATAATTGATTTCTACAGAAGCTGGAGTGATGAACAACAAGCTATTTAGTTGCAAACAAGAAATGTTAAGAAAAAAATAAGGAAATTGCTATGTGTTTAGACACCTAAAGAGGTCACTGAGGAAAACAATATTTGTTTAATTAGCTAATCAAAGTAACTGCTATGAAAAGAATCATCAATATGAAGGTATTTTTATATGCAACATTAAAAAAGACTGTACTAGCTAATCAGATCTTATTTTTTTCAGTAACGGAGGAAACTTAATTCATATTTCTGCCTTTTATGATGCCTCAGCCATGAAAATATAAATGTCTGAAAATCATTTTATGACTTTAAGAACTTAATTTTCCAAATATGATTAAATGCTGTTTGAAATTTTGGTTGAATCATAAAATATATAATGTGATGTTTCTGAAAACGTTAAACTTAATGAAATAATTTTCCTGGTATAAGAGGGAATAACTTCTAACAAYATGAAGTAGTGAACATGCACTGTTTTATTAATATAGCTTCATATGTAACACTCCTGAAGTCATGAATAGCACTACAGAACACAGTTGTTTGAAATGTGATAAAGACAATATCTTTATTGAAATGCTAATCTAAGCAATTATAATGCCATATAATAGAAACTTTTGTTTGTTTCTTTTAGTAACTAGGCTTATTAGTCCATTAGGTAAACAGACTCATCACTTGCCTTGTCAGTCCTAGAAAACAAAGTGTATTTTTCTTCTCCCATCAAATATTTGCTGTCTCATACAGAATCTAATTTATTTTGATTTACAACAAATTCATTGTAGAATAGGGAAAAGAGGGACTTTTCCTGACAGTGAAGTCAGGAAAAATCCAGTGATTCAGAATTTATTACGTAAACTTGCATGAATTGCAAAATTAATCAGGATTATATATTAATTTCAACCTTTCTGACCAGCATGTAAGGAGATTCAAATGGAAACGTGATAATGCAGCACCAAACTTTTTTTTTTTTTTTTAATCTCAGGAAAAGAAACTTTTCTTTTATAAAGAATTTTAATTCCTGTTATGAACCAAGATCTTTTCATTTTTCACTCTATCTCAAAATGTGATATTAGGAGTGGAAATTGATTGACACTTTGCTAGAAAAGGTACTATTATCCACAATGCACTTTATCCCACTCCTTCATGACCAATAGTGTTTAATACAGTGTAACTATTCATTATATTCTGTAGCTAAGCAATTTGTCTGAAAATAATTAAAATCTTATATTGGTGAGACACTGTAGGATGTGCAATTAATATACCTGAATGAATGCAGTTCACATTCAACATCAGGTGCTTATCTGAAATTTGTCATTCAGTATGGAAACTGACTTCACACCAAAGCAATTTCAAATGAATCAGGATTATATGACAGGTGGTCATCTGCTTTTTTCCTTCAGGTCTTGACAGTCTATCAACTGTTTCTCTTTAGTGCAATTGGAGAGTTGACTGTTGGACACACTCGTGTGCAGAGCTTGTTCTTGTAAAGATTTCAAACTTTCCTTTTTCAGCTCTAGTGGGTCAAATCTTATTCAGAAATACAGACTTACAAGTAAGTAATTAGAAACTATGATCCTAATTTTAGCTACAGAATTGTCTGCCCTGTCATCCATGATAAGGCTCTGTCCTTATTTCTCAGATTTTTTATATTTCAATAGTCTAAGTCACTATTTTTTGGGGAATCTCATTATCCATCAATACTTCAAGAAATGAACTCATTCTCGTCAGAGAAACAAGATATTATCTGTTTCAGGATATTTAAAGAATTGAGGTGTGGTAATTAAATACCAAATTCATGGCAATACAGAATGATCTAAAATAGCCACCATTCCTCTGCGCAAAGTGAAAAAGGGAGAAGTGATCAGGGTAATTCCTGCTCTCCATGCAAGGTTTTAAATTAAAGAGGCTTGTCTTTTATAAAGCCAAACTGAATGAAATATTAATGTAAAAAACATGGATTTTTTTATTAAATGTGTTGCCTGAAGGAAAAGGAGGAGAAGAGAGGTAACTGCTTTATGGGGAGATGAGCTATTTTAGCTTTAAAAGAATATTGCCTTGGAAAGAAATGAGTATGAATAGACCATAAATGAAATTTAGGTGAGAATAAAGAACTGATATGGAACTGAATTTCTTGAACAACCTTGAAAAATTAGTGGAGGCAAAAAGACCTACTTTTTAAATACAGCTCAACAATAATCATGTAATATCACCATGACAGAAGATGATCCAAGATCTTCCTTCAAATCTTACATCCTGTGCTGCTCTACAAGTCTATAGAAATTATAACAAAATGTGGAAAAAGCCAGGGGATACATTCTGTGTATCTCAAATATATGTCAAATCTATATGGCAGAGGGTGTGCTTTATACCACTTGTCATAGGAAATAGTATCACTCATACATATCTTCAACTCATAAACCAAGTTTACCCACTTTGATTATTTTTCATATTTTAATTAGCTTAAATACTGTTGTTGGGTTTCTGAAGATGTAAGAAGCTTGCTGAGTTTTTCTGATTATTTAGTTTATTTTTTTCTCTTGTAACAGCTGAAAAATAAAACAACAAAAGGTCAAGAAATTCCCTTGTTACCTCCTGCTTTTTGCTTTTCAACATTTATTGGGGCATCTCAAAGTCAGTGCTTACTTAATTTGTAAATCCATCTTTTGAAGTGTTCATAAATGTACTAGGATGACACTAATTTGCTGGAAGCAAAGATTTCTTTTTGCTTGTAGGAACCTCTCTGGGAGTATTCCCCAAGAAGTTTATTATGCTGAAAGCCTTCAAAAAAGGCATTTTCTTGTCAAGTTTTGGAGCACTTTGTGACAAATATCTGTCGTGATGGTTTATTTTGTTCACTGGTATCATCAGTTCTAAAAGAACCTGCTATTGTGGATTGTTTCTCAGATTGCTTAAATGTCTGCTGACAATAGTTCTGTTATGTTGTTTTGGTTTATTTCAAGGAAGATGGGTTATCTTTTTTCTGCTCTAATACTTCTGATAATTTCCTGTTAAACACTCGGTTTTCAAGTATGTTGATTTCTATTCCTTCAAGATGGGCAGTAATGGATAAGCAGTATTTTCTCTATTTTAATAATTGAAGACAAAGAAAATCACTTTCCAGACATGAATTGATGACTGCTTATGCACTATTTTCCCTTCTTTCCCACATGGGTCAATATTTGAATTACCAAAGACTGGGTTTGTAATGGATTTTTTTTTTTTTGTCAGTGGAAATTATGGTCCAGGAATAAAGGTGGAGGAGAGGAGCAAAGAGGATGCCGTCTAACCACAGCCAACTAAAACTTTAAAATTTTACCTAAAAATCTATACATAATTATAAGAAAAACACATGAACCATAAAATAGGATGTATTAGCATGTACATATACATTTTTTTATATATATATACACAAATATATATATATATACCTATATATATAAAACACTCTCAGTACAGCAGGTCTGGAATAACATAAGTGCAAAAAGGTTTCTGGACACCAAGATGAATTTTGGGCCAGGTTCTGTTATTCACGATTGTACTGATCTTCATTGTATTGTAGTTCAAATATTGCTACCTAAATTTAGATTTCTTTAAATATGGATGATAGTGCCCAAGGACCCTTTTCTTCCAGCCTAAACATGTTATTTAAGTGGATCATAGGGTTTAAAATATTAAAGAATGACTCTTGTTGACCCCTTTCCAAGAATTACCTAATTCCTGAGGTTCGTCTCCAAGAAAGAAGCACTTGAAGTTCAGTCTCCTGATTATTGGCTGGGTCAGTAAATTTTTTACTGCTGCCTACTAGATCTGTGACTTCCAAACTACACAGTAGTGAAGCATCGGAAGACAAATTAAGGGAGGCTCAAACTCAAGGTGTAACATAAAAACATCCAGTCCAATATAGCAGTCTTTGACAGTGAGACCAGAAAGAACCATGCAAAAGGTGTCAGTAACTGGCTGTTATCCATCACTTTTTAGCTGAAAGAGGAAACTAGTTAGTTAGATGGTCTAAGAGCTATGTGATACTTAGCTCCCGGCTGGGGTTAAACCACAACCATCCTTCTTGGTGCCCAGTGCAGGGCAGTATATAYGGGCCACAGTCTCCTCAGGGCAATACCTGCTGGAGTGTAAAATTATCCACTCTGAGGTGGATCTGTTCCAGCGTGGCCTCCTCCATTGGCCGTAACGCCTTACTTACAGCCACATTCCTTCAATTCGAGTTCACACTGGAGTTCCAGCAGCACAGGAACAGCAGTGGTGCCCTGTCCCTCTGCCAGCCCAGGCACAACATGGGACTGTTGTGGTTTAACCCCAGCCAGCAACTAAGACCCACATAGTTGTTCATTCACTCCTCATCACAGTAGAATGGGGCACAGATTTGGAAGGGTTAAAATGAGAAAACTCAGGAGCTGAGAGAAAGACAGCTTAATAGGTAAAGCAAAAGCTGCTCATGCAAACAGAGCAAAACAAGGAGTTCATTCACCACTTCCCTTGGGCAGGCAGGCATTCAGCCACCTCCAGGAGAGCAAGACTCCAAGCATTGCTCGGGCAAACTGTGCTCTAAATGATCACTTTCATAGACTTCTGCTTCTAAGAAGACATAGCTTCTAAAGCTCCACTTCCTTCTAATGTACGTGGCACAGAGTTGCTAATTATTACATGTCTCTACAGTAACCTGAATATGCTATCCAAGTATTTCTCCGATTCCTCTTCACATTCAGGAGCAGAACACTAATTTTTTCTTGTTTCTGATGTTGCATTTAATGACATAAAGTTTTAGTTGCTTTCAGTGTATCATTTCTCTTCATTACATTTCATTTTGAGTTTTCTATATCTTTTTAAAGTGTACCACATAGGTAAAGTGCACTAACTGCTGTACTTACAAGAAAAGATTGACCTGGTTCACACAGTGAAATCTAAAAGAGGTTCTGAATATAAACCCCAAATAGAGGATAATGTCCAGCCTCCCTACAGTAGTACTGTCAATCCCCACTCTTTTCCTAGACAGGTTCTCTTCTGTGGTTCTGATTCAGAGGAACCAGACATTGCCTGCACATTCAGCAGGGTGCCTGGGCACTCAAAGTGAGATTTCAGTAGGCTGAAAAATTATTTTAAGTTAACAACTGCAAAGCTTAAGTCTACTTTCAGCATCTAAATTTCATTCTGTGCTTGGCCTACTCAGTCTCTTTAAATTTAAATAAATCTGATGATATCTGATGTTATGGATATTCTCTCTCTCATTAAAATTAAAGATCAGTAGGTGGCAATCTCAATTTCATTGATGTTCTTTTAAAACTGTGGAGTTAAACATATATGCATGTCTTCCATCATAGACAATATATTTTGTAAGCCATTTCTTACCAAAATTTAAGTGCCGGGATAATGATGTTAGGATCTTAGTTATTTACATGCACAGCTCACTCCAAATAATTGAAATTATTTTGGCCACAATGAAGGCTGTAACCATATATACATTGATCAGATATACCATTGCCAACAAAGGGAGATTTGATATGTATTATTTCAGGCTTTGAAATTTGTTTGCTTAATTTGCTTTCCTGTGCATTGCCTTTGCTTAGTCTGACTTTCGTTTTGTAGCACATTTGAAAATCTAAAACATCATATTCATTCAAGGCCAGGACAGTTTCCAGCTCTTCTGTTAAAAATTTTTTTTCTTTTCAAGTCTTTTCACTTCCCCTTTAACATTCTACAGTGATCAGAAAAAAACCCTCTTTTAGCTCTTATTTTCTGTAATAAAGTGAAAATTACTAATTGTAGCTTGTTCTGTTTATTTGTTTGTTTTTCTGATAGGGAGACATTAACAAGATTTCCAGTGAAATTTGTAGTATAGTTTGGCAAATTCATAATTCCTATGCCATTCTGTGTTGATAGATTGCATTGATAGTCTTAATCTTAGGCTACAGAAATTCCATCCCAAACAGTAAAACTAGTAATTACAGCCTCCTTGACATCTGAGGTTTGTTAATATCACTTATATATATCTATAGCTATATCTATATCATTTGTATCTATATCTATAGATATATATCCGTGCATCTTCTCACATTATTAACAAGCTTGTGTCACACCAAGCTTGCAGCCCTCCCAAAAAAGCAATTCTCATATTTAATAACCTGGCATACTATTTACTTGAACATACACCATGGTATCTATTTATTTGTTTATTTAAAGATTTTTAGTTGTGTGCTTTGGTTTTTTGGTGTTGTTTTTGTTTGTGTGTTTGGTTGGGTATTTTTAATCATTAACTCTGAACTCACCAGCTAACACATTGTTGAACTAAGTTTTATTGGATCTTTAATTGGTGTTTTGACATGAATGTACTTTTGTATTCTAGCTATTCTTCTGCYTGTCAGCTCACCAGTCCTTTAATCAATTTTTTATTATGGAAAGGAGATATTTATCTGCCATGGTACATTATTCTTTGTGTCCATATTTTATTTGTACCAGAGTTTCTCTTTAAAGAACACTCTTTAAGAAAAGGAAATTACATAATACTGTATTTTGTTAGCCAATTTTCTTTCAGATATTAATTTTACTCTCCATGATTCTTCTTGTCTTTCATTTTGTGCTTATTCTCATACTTGTGTCTTCCTGCTCAACTTTTTTCTGTCTTTTTCATATTCAGTTCCTTTTGCAGTACATAATTCTTTTTAATTTGAGGCCTTGCTTTATTTATATTTATCTGTATTTCTGCTTCTCTTTATTTGTGTGGTGTTTAATCAATATTTTCATGTGGTATTAAACATAGAGTTCAGCAAACGGTTTGCAATTTTTCTAAGTTGCTGAATTTATTTAGATAAGAATGAAAAAGAAAAGCAAAATATTTTCCCTAAGGCTGGTCTTTCTAAAGCAGTGTCTGAAGGCCAGTGAGATCAAGACAGCACTTTGATTGATCAGTGTGCAACAAATCTAATCAGCCTGTCGCTGTTGGCTAAATTACTGACTTTTTTTACTCAAAGGGAACATCAATGGAAATTGCAGCAACTTTTCTAGCAGTTGGAAGCTAAAAAAATAAGATTATGCTAAAGGAAGAGCTGTTATACACACTAGGAGCAAAAATCAAAATACTTCCTTTGCTTTATTCTGTACGAAGTACTTCAAATTATGACCAATTGTATTTCTGCTTAAAATGAGCTTTCTTTCTTGCTGCAGTTAAGGAGGGTAGGAATAATGGACAATTTCCACTAGAGCAGATAATGAGCTTTTAAAAAATAATTTATTATCTTTTACTTTTTTGAAAACCATTATTGAACCCTCCACTTTATTGCAACATAATGAGGCCTGTAAATACCTATTTTAGCTTCTTTCACAGGAAGGAGAAAAAAGAGTGAGGAGATTGTGTGTGTAGTCCACTTGCCTTCCTACAAAGGTGACAGAAATAGATAGAACAGGACCGCAGGGCTGTGAACTTGTATCAAGAAACTACTGTTATGTTCCACAAAACCTTTGCCAGGAAGAAAGGAGAGTGCACTGCAATGTTAAAGTTTCTGTGAATGCTCCAGTGCTACTGCCTCATGCACAGAGCTTATTGACACAATCACAGTATATCTTCAAATTTTCGTGTAACTCCTGTTATTGGCAAACCTAGGCTCCTGGTAGCTATCCACATGCAGGATGGAGCAGCTCCCTGTATGGAGCCCCAATTCAATATGAAAAATCCCCACCAGGTGTGGGTGACGACCATGATGTCCTCTTCTGATAGCATCTTCCTGCCATTCACAGAATGAATCAGGGCTCTAGAACGTGTGATAAAACTCATCAAGGTCCTGTGTTATGACATTTTTTTTTCCCAAATAGGTTACAAACACCTCAGGCTTATTTGTCAATCACCTTGCAAGTCTAAGCCTTATTTAAAAGCCTTGTATTATCTCTCTGACAACTATTTGTTTCACTCTTGAAGCATGTTGAGGAAGTCATTAAACAGAGAAGATTCTATAGAGGAAAAAATTTTTTTTTCTTTTACTTATTATTTTGCTTCCTTTTTATTTTGTCATTGTTATTCAGATTACTTCAGTGTAGCCATCAAAACTGACATACACAAATATACATAGAATGAAAGAAAGACCTTATATTTCTCACATGTAAAGCTGAATAGTCTCTACCATTACTACTCTATACAATGTCATGTTCCTACTACCTAATTAAAGACAGTCTTGCTAGGAAAATTATCTCTACATGTACAAAGCTAGTTTCTGACAAGTTGGAATAACTTAAGCTGATAGATTTTAAAACATACGGAGAACACTCTCTACAATACTAAAGCTAAAGAATCATAGAATCATAGAAAGGCTTGGTTTGGAAAGGACCTTAAAGTTCATCTAGTTCCAACTTGCTTGCTATGGGCTGGGATGCCAGCCAACTAGAAGGGGTTGCTGAAGACCACATCCAGCCTGGTCTTGAACACTTCCAGAACTAAAATATTTTTGTAGGGGACATTTCTGAATCTTGGGAAGTAACTTTAGCAACTAAAATTTCAATTATTGTGGTCTACAAGAAACAGTAAATAGCAGTACATAGAGTTTGTGTTTACATAGAATTATATTCACTTTTTACAATCTCATGAAAAATTTACATCCCACTTAAACTCTTAGCAAGGTCAATGTCACCTGAAGTATTCATGAAACCTAGAAATTTTAGCAAGGTCAATGTCACCTGAAGTATTCATGAAACCTAGAAATTTACTCCTATTATTTATTGTAAATGTTTCATTAAAGCTTAGAGATCTCAGTGTGCCACAAATCAAACACATATTTAACACATTTTCCTTCAACAATACATAATTCATATAAGTGACTATTGTCTTGAGAAGGTGTTATTTTTTCTGTTTATATTAGGTAAATATTGTGAATATTACTGTGAATGGTAAATATTGTGAACTTTATTTCTTGTGACTGCTCGAGTGATAACCTCCGGTGGCTGTCTAATCGATGCATGTAGTCACTGAAAGTGGATTTTGGTGAGATAGATAACAGAATAGCCAAAGGCTAATTAGAGCAAAACATTCAGCTAACCACAGTGGTGATCAAGGTCCAGCTCAAGTCAGGTGTGGAAGAAACTGACATCTGTAATCAGTATGCAAATTTGAGTCAATTATTCTGCTCCATCAATAGTTGAGAGCCCAGGGCCCATCTCCTGCACATCAGCAGGCTGCACGCCATTATCTCCCCTTGGGTACGGATCCCTCTCAAGATCAGTCCTTGAGGCTGAGAAATTCCTCCCAACAACAGATTCTTGTTAAGTGATTAACGTGCTAAATTTTGAAAGCAAAGTGATGTAAAGAATTTATTGTGCATATGTACTCCTTTAGGCAGAAGCCCTTGACTAAATCTGGGTCCAGCTACACCTAAACTCCGTTCTGAGAAGCTTAGAAAGCAAACAGGGTCCTTTCTGAACCTCTTGAATGAACAAGAGAGTCTCCTTGACAGCTTTATCTGACTCTGTCCTCTATGCAGTAAATAATCAACTGTACATTGACTTTAATCTTGTGAAACCACTGTTGCATGTAGCATTAAATTTGTTCAATCTGTTTTATTTCAATAATCAAATTGCTACTTCCCTCTTACAAGTGAAGTAGGTAACTTCTGTGCTTTTCCTAAATTTAACTCTGTTAATTTTCTATGTTCTAAGCAATGATAATATAATGTGTCTAATGTAAGCTCTTCAAAATATTTGGAAAGTCTCAGTTTCCAAGATAGCATTCATTGGTGTACTTAATTCAATTAAAAGGTTGCAAAAGTTTATGTCATTTGTAGCCAGTAATTTACTACCACTACCTTTGTTTTTTCATATTTACACCATTCAAGGTATAGGCAAACAATATATTAAATCAAATCTCACACTTTTTGGTGTGAGAAGATAAGGTTTTAGAGCTCTTCAGTAACCACCTGTGTAGAGATTCTTGACTACAAGAGACAAGTTTGATTACTTTTTTCATAGGGTGCACAGTGACAATGAATGTACAAAAGGCATTGGATTGCACATCATAACACACATTTAGCAACTTCTTCCTGCCAATGAGCCTTAAGTAAAAGAAATGCAATAAAAAGGATTGAATCAAACTGAATCATTTTAAATAATTAAAGAAAAACTTTTGATTGTTTGAATCTAATTTTTGCTTTAGACTTTGGGGTTTTTTTTAATTTATTTTTCACTTTGCACTTCAAGATAAAGACTTTCTTTTTCATTCTTCAGTGACTTAGAAGGTCGAGAATGTTATTCTTTGCTATAATAAATTACAGGTTTTGTTAATTTTTACACAGTTTTATGTATGCATGTTGTGTTTCCCATTTGGTAAAAGGCTGAGAGCAGAGAGGAATTCCACTTGATTGCTGTGTTGCCTGCTACATGTGGCTACATGAAACCTTAACAGAAGGATTGCTATCCCTCTCTAGCAATTGAGCAAATCATGGGGGAAAACACTTGAGTTGAGTTGAGTGGAGAAAGAGGAGAGATAAAAAAGTAAGCTGTGAAAATGAAAAAGAAAGTTACAAGGGTAGAAAAGAGCAGGAGACTGGAAAGAAAGAAGAATTAGGAGGGAGCAGGATTTAAGAGCCCCAGCAGAGTAAGAAAAAAATTCTTTTTGAAGGTACACAAAAGGGACCGAATGGAGTTTGTTGCCAGTCGGAATCTGTGGATTGACAGCAAGACTAAGGAGATGGAAAATTTGGACACAGTATCAGGACAGAATTTATTTATACACCCTTTTTTTGTATTCTGCTTTACCCTAAAGAGCTTATGTCCTATTTATAAATATTTATTCTTCTAATGTCTGTTTCACAATATATAGCTTCAGAGATTAAAACCCTTCTCTAGTATGCTTGAGATGTTTTCTTTAATGAAATGGGGCAGACTGCTTCACCTCACATATGTAGCAGACATGAATTTCCATGCATTATGCATACAATTACAATTCAAGTAGTGAAGTTCTGATAATCGTAAAAAATACTTTTTTTACCATGATATGAAATGAGGACATAGGCAATATCACTCTTTCTTCATTTGCTTACTTTTGAAAACGTAGATAATTTTATTTTGAGCTGAATAGTCCTTTTAGAACATATTAACTAATTTATTTGAATAAAGGCAGCATCTATGAAGTGATATATGGGTATAGCACCCACTCTGATACTCTCCTTGCTGTTTGGTTTCTATTCACAAGGTGGTATTTGTCCTAAACATTGGAATTTGTTGTGTCGATCAAGCTGGCCCACAGTTTTAATGAATGCCAGTTCATAAGACATTTGCATGATTTAAAAAGATAATTCCTTTAAATAAAAATTGCTTTAAAGCTCAAAGGAGTTGAACACTGCTTCTTTGGAGTCACCAGAGAGCCTTAAGTTAGTTTTCACTCATCAACAACAAATAATAAAATTGGGCTATGGAAATTTGTTACACTGTTTACTGATAAACATTTTAAATATCTCAGAAAACAGCCTTTCTCTGAAACTGTCTCTTACTTTACTGTTTTCTCATTCAGAAACTCAGTCAAATGTGATAAAATATCTCAAGCTGGCTCATTTGTATCACTCACAAGCAGAAAACAAATTCTTGGATTTTTTTGGATTTGTTGGACCACTTCTATTTAACTTAACTATTTTGTGAAAGAATTGAGTTCATTCAAAACATATACTTGTTGAGGAAAAATCAACACCACCTCCTCACTCCTTCACAAAAAACCCCAATCAAACAAAAATATGACTCAAACCCTCAACAGGTTGATGTATCTGAGAGAAAAATGCAATAGAAAAACAGGATATGCATGCTTTAGAGAATGCATTCTGGTAAATCAAAGGGTGAACCAAACACTGATTAATAAAGAAAAAAACAAGCGAAATCAGCTCTAGTGAGCTTCTCACAATATCATTGAACAGAAAAAAACCCCAAACAACCTAGCCCCCCCACACACTCATTCAGGATACTTTATACCTGGCAGCATAACTTGTGATATGCTAAGAAGGTAGTAGCACATATTATGAATCATTTAATCTAAATTTATAATGATTAATAATTGTTACTGTGCACTGTTAAAGAGAGTTCATGTGAGCCATAATGTATAAAATGTGTTGCTTGGCCAGTTTTGACATAGCTGGAATTGAAATGGTAGATTGTTTTTCTTGCATATTTTGTTACAATCTCCTCACAATTGTAAAAGGTGAAACAGGCAACAGGCTGTGATTCTCCTTACTTCTACTACTTTCTGTGAGTGGATAATGACACATAAAGTAAAACATGACTTTAAATATATTCTGCTAAAGTGGGGATTATGGTTTGCTTCATTGAAATCATCCTGCTCTGCAGGAAGTAAAGCCTTCTGACAGCTGTCTGTTTATCAGAAGCTAATGGCCAAAGCCACTTTCTTGTTTCCAGTTTTTTTCTGAAAACCATGCAGTTTAGCAGAATAATAAGGCACAGAAGCATATGACCCTTGACCAGCCAGTGTTGTTGATAGAAAACCAAATTGCAAAGTATGATTCCTTGGGGAAACCTCAAACACCTGCAACTGCAAATATCTCCTCAGAAAGATGTGGATTATGACGAAACCACTCAGTTACAGGACAATCTGTCAAAAACATATTGGATATTTTTTTTATCTGGTTTAATATTTTATGACTTTGTGGCTGTCATTTTGGCCTCTAGATTTATCATGCAACTTTTGTAGTGTAAGATTTTGTAATTTTTGTGATTTGGTTTTTATATTATACCTATTCATTTCTTAAAGACCACTAACTGAAGGGCACAGCTACCATTCTCTTAGGCAGAGGTGATTCCTTAAGTTGCACAGGAATACATTTTTCACTGAAATAATTTGTTATTTTTACTTTTGGGGTGGTTTATTTTTTGTCATGAAATAAAAGTCTGTGAAGAAGATGTGAGTAGAATGCATAGGAAACCAAACCAAATCAAATCAAAACAGACTAATCCTGTTGCTGTTTTGTAATCTGTTAATAAAAAATATGGATTGGGGCAAGAATGAGAGGCGGACCAAAATGTTTAAATATATTGGACAAATGGGCTACTTTGGAGAAATAGAAAATCAAATTACAATTCTTTACTGAAGGTTTCAAAATAAACCATACTCTGTTCATTTTTTTATCAAGAAAAAAATAGTTTTCAGTTTCCACTGCTGATTCAAGAATTTTGTGCAACATCTGTAATAGTCTTTTCATTGCATCAACTGAATTTCTTGGAAGAAACTTGTCAAACCAGTTTGCCAAGATATTTTAACTTATTTTGAGAGTCTTGTCTGTATTTCCCTTTCTGACCATAAATGCTTTGCTAGTTGTAATCTCCTAGAGGATGCAGTGGTAACATATTTTTTTCTCCAAGTGTTACGACACACACACACAAACACAACCGCCCCTCCCAAGATGCTTAAATGAGTCTTCCAGAATTGACCAATTAAATATATCTCTATAGCTGTAAATTTTCACATAGATTGTAAAGCAAAATATTTCACTAGAAACCCCACTGACGTCAAGATGGAAATTACAGTACATTTTATTAATATTTTTTGAAAGGAAATGCTCTGACAATCCATGATTTTTTTTTTTTTCTGGAATACAAGGAAAGCAGAATTTATTTTTTTATATCAGAACAACTAAGCAAAATTTTTAGATTATGCACATTTTCAAATTTCTCATCTGTTCTAAAGAAATCATATTATTTTGTCTAAATAACTGTGCTGACCTCCTTCACTAACAAATAATAATTGAGTTCCAGCACACTTGTATTAAAGTGAAAGTTTTCCAACGAATCCCCTGGTACAAATAAATTGATTTTCAAGGAAAAGAAAATGCTCTGAAATATGCCACTCCTTCAAAGCTTGAACTGAAACTGAAAAACATATACTGCCTACTAACCAACGATTCTTGATGTTTGTCACCCAGGCTCCCCTTGCTGCTAAAGATCCCTTTAGAGGAATCTAAGCAGGGTTAAGGAAAGATTACTAGAAATGCATKTATATAAGTATTTTGAGCAGTAAAATCATGCAAAAAAGGATCAAAGCAAACATATACATATTAATACGTAATTATATACATATTAATCTACACTTTCAGTAGCCTGATATTTGCAGTGAGTATGGATATTCTGCAGAAAAGCCAGGATTTACCTGAAAGGGAGGACAAGCAAGGAGTTAATTTGAATACACTGGAGCTGATGATCACTCTCTGACCTGCATGAAATAATCAGTTGCCTAGTGCATAAATATAATCAATCCACTGCAAAGAAGAGTGGGATGAAAACCAGTACTTCCAAGGAAATGACAAGTGGCAAGAAGAAGATGAAGTGGAGGGTACATTCTACATGGAGAGGAAATTATTCTTCTGCTACATCAAACTGTTATATCAGTWTGATGAAAGTGCAAAGTAATTGATTTTAATGATACTGAGTGATTTAAAAGGAGGTTACATGCTTTGCTTTAAAAACTGCACAGCATTGCCATTTTTAAATTTTTCTAAGACTGGTTTATATCCATTTATCTTCGAGTGAATTTTTCTACAGCTTTGCATCCAACAGTATCATGATCCTTACTAAGGAACATAAGATGAACTGTCAAGGAGACTTTACCAAGTAAGCACTGTGACAGTAATCAGGCAGGATCAACTTCAAGAAATAGAAAAATTTATCAAAATTGTTTTTTCCCTTTATCATTGAGGGCACTATTACCAATATTACAAAGATAGAGAGGACTGTAGCTTCTGATTTTTAATTTGACTGATTTACTTTTGTTAATGCATTTGCAGAAAAGAATGAGTTTCAAGAGAGTAAAACATCTGAATTAGGTATGCAGGGACAGCATTAACTTTGTGACAGGACTTCAGACAAAATAAGTATTTCTCTGAATTACCAGAATATTAGAAACTTACAAAAGAATTTTCTTACTCGTGCTGGTAAGAATTCTCTTGTCTCAAGTAAATACTAAATAGAAGACTGGCCTTTTCTCTTACACAGTGCTGCCTTTTATGTGAGAATCTTAAAATACTTTTCATTTGCATGATCTGATATCTTAACGTTTGGAGTCAGGCTTATTTTAAAAGAAATGTTCAGAAGAAAAAAAAAATTAAATTCAAAGTCTATCTTTATAAAATAAATCCAGAAGACAGTTCTGTTTCACACAAGTTGTTATGATAGATTCCCTTCATTTTAAAAGATTACACAACCATTTAATGTGGCCAATATTCTTGAAGCCTTACGAACAGGCACTGCTATTGATGATGTTGTTGGTATACTACAAAATTATAGATCATACAGAATACAAAAATGGAGATGGATCATTAAATTCAAACTAGGACAGATAAGGAAGGAAATATTTAAAGTTTCATCATTTTAAAAATTTCAAGGAGACTGGATCTGCCTCTTGGAGCAATTTTTTGTGCAGGTTCTTTGAAAAAGAGAAGTATGCAAAGCCATACACTTTATCTTTTCAATTTTGTAGAAAAACAAACAGACAAGCAAAACCCCACAAGTAGTTAAATCCATGTATTTTTAATACATAATTAAATACAATTATTTTTATTTTATCAAGATTGTAGATTGGGCACAGAAAAGTGGTTATTGATTTTGATATGGGATGAGTTTTACATATTGGTCACATGGCATTTGAATACTTCACAAAATAACATATATAATTCTTATTCCTTTTATTCTTACTAATAAATTGCTAGCTTGTTTCCTAATGCTGCATCAAAGTAGAAAAACCCAATAAAAGAAAAGAATGGGACTTGAAATGGAACTAATTCTAAATCTTTTTAATGGATATTTATAATATGTACAAGTAGAGATACATATCTTTTTTGTCTTAGACTTTACCACATACACCCAAAGCTAATAAACATCACCCTACCATTTATAAACAGATTCAATTTCAGAGATACCAGGTGTTACTGTAATGCATTAGCTAATATTTTTATTTCACAATCGAAATAATCTAAATCAAGCAGAGTAATTGTGGCTTCAAAACACATCTAAACTATCTGATAAAGGACTACTTCTTGAAAAGCAGAAAGCGTAAACAGACCTCTGAGAAAGTCTATGAACATTGAGCACTTGGTTAGGTACTTCCGGCTGAACATATTATTCTCTGGTGGAAGAGGGCAGGGGTTGACTACACAGGGTTTCTTTACACGATTAACTTCCCATTGAGAGGGATGCCTGCTCCCTCCACAAGTTCTTGAAGGCTGCACAAACATTTAAAATTTGAAAATAACATATATTACTATTACAGTATCTCAACGATTTATTGTGGGTTTACTAGAATGCATTCAAAGAACAATTATGGAGCAGAAAGTGTTAAAGGAATTACTAAGTTAAGACAAGAGAAGAATAAAAATATAAGGAATAATTGCACTATTGCCGATTTGAACACTGTGGGAAACCATATAGTAGTGTTCTATTTCTTAGTGATAACATTGTAGTGAGGGGCAATCTTTAGGGAGAAATCATGAGCCATAAGGATTTTAGCAATGAGAAGCAGAACAATATAACTGATAATGTATGTTCCCTTATGCAAGCAAACTAGACCTCTTTGTAACGTGAATCCCTTCTTTGTTAGTGCAGCAGTTTTGATCACAGCAAGRTGTCTTAGAGGTCTACAATTCCGTGAAGAAAAAAAGGTGAAAAACTGTGAATTAAGTAACAGAAAAAGAAGCTAAGAATGCTTTCTTTTCAGATACAGAAGGAAATAGTTGAAATAATGGAATGAATCTTGCTGCCCAAACCACTCAATACACAGCTGGGTCAGGATAAGGAATAAAACAAATGTTAGAAATCTCTGAGCACACACTGAATGAGATGGTCTCAGATCAGACATCGCTGAAGAGCAGCATCAATCAACTGCCTATGTTGCAATTAACCATAGTTACGTATACTTAGTCTGCCAAATTCCTGTGAGAATTACAGTAGCATTCATGGAATTTGTATAGATATAAACCACAAATTATTCTGAGAAAAGAATCATGACAGGCTTCCTCTTTTTTGACTAGAGCTGGATGTGAGGGACTGGAATTTTATGACAGATCATATACGGTATGAATTGTCGYGGTGGTTCAAGCCCCGTCAGGGAGGAGACCGGTCCAGCCACGGTGGTGGGCGGTTTCCAGGGTCTGAGCCACCCACATCTCCTCCCCCTGAGGGACTGATTGACGGGTATCCCTGTATGGTTAAAGTTCCAGATGTTTCGTTTAAATTGTACTCTCCATTGGATCCCTTCCCTAAGTCCCTCCTTCGCTCTGTTCCCATTCGGTATCCTCCTATCCTTCACCCACCTACCCTCAGATCATTGGTCTGTATGCTCTTCCCGCCCCCGTCACTATCCTTATAAGCTCCGGCAGCCGGAGCCATCTTGGTTCTTTGATCCCTGACCTCTTGGCAAATAAACTATGTGCCGAGACCACATCAGAGACCTGTTTCCTTCTTTACTGCTTCCCGCCGCCACAGAGATCGGTGCAAGAATGTTCACGGCGTCTGCTATCCCGGACCATGAGAAGTGCCAAAGCCGTCGCTAAAAGTACTCCCGCCCGGAACTGCTTCCAGAAGGCTGCGGCATCCTAATACTGAGAGCACCGCCGCGGCAATGGATAACATAAATAGTGAGTGATCTGAGAGGTAGATATTACCTTGGGTTATTTAGTTTTGTATTATCTTGTTAGATTGCTACGTAGGGAAGGCTAAAAATCTGAGAGAACTTTAGAAAATAGRAAAATAAAACCTTTTTTTTCCCTTTGACTAAACAACTGATTCAATAAAGGAATACCACAGAAATGCATCTGATATGCAGTTTTTGATAGAACAATTTTTGATACCTCCAGCTCAAATATATTTGAGTCTATTCTCCGTGACCCAGTTATCAGTCTCGGACCAATTATGAAGGATTGGGACCATACAAAAATGACTACAGTTAAATTTGTCTTTTAAATAAAATTTTTCATCTTTTCAAAAGTTCAGAAGTGAAGTTGAATCACTGAGAAGATTAATAGTTAGCATTGTTATATGAACTAGATTTTACGGGATCTGAAACTGATTCAAAGTGGTCAGAATGAGTGCGTTTATATATAGTATATAGTAACTTATTGTAATTTTTTTAATCTGTGATTCTATGACACTTTTCAAAGCAACCATTTATTTTTAGGTGCAATTTCACAAGGAAACTAAGTCCATCAAGAACTTTTCACCTTTTCACCTTTATATGACATTGCAGGTAAGCATGAATAAATTCGCACACGCAGGTCTAAAATCCGAGTGTGACTTGTATRAACGTAAATAGACATCAAATTGAATATAATAAACTATATGCAAGCCTGTTAAACAACAACAGGGACAAAAATCAAGACTAGCTACACCAAATGAAATACAAGATATTACAGAGAAAAATCATGCTAAATAATAGGTGTGACCAAGAATTCATCTTTGATCCTTTAGTTTGAACATTACTGTTCCAATAGGAGTTGATGACTACTTCTACTTAGATAATCACTGGAAACATTTCGATTTTTATTTTTGCATTGTGATTAGTGCAAGAGGATTCTGCCTCTCTTAGAGCTTCTTGGTATTATGACCATAAAAGTAAGCAGTAACCATCATAATGAAGAATTATATCCTGCCACCTTTACTCCTGTTAATAACTACAGTGCGTTTTAATATTTGAGACATAAGAAAATCAGTGATCAGCCATATGTAATTCTTCACTGCCAAATTATTTCAGGATTAAATTCCTATTTTTAAAATATACTTTGTAATGGTTTGCTTCTGAAAAGCACTACATAAAACATAATTTTATTTATCATTAGACAGTAAGACCTTGACAGTACAGGAACATTTTAGAAAATGGAGATGAAACATTAGAATTGTAAAGCTAAAGCTCATTATGCCATTCTGTGGATGCTGTCATTCAAGCAATGTTGTCATGGTTCAACACAGGTTGATCTTCCTAGAGAAAGCATTGAGTTACAGGAAACTAAGATCACTTTATTTCTGAATGACAGTATCCATACAGGAGCACTAACGTACTTTTGTACTTGAGCCAAGTGATCTTAACTTTTCTGAAAGTTTCCATTTAGAACCACCTAAAAGGATTTACAGAAAAGCTTTAAGAACTATAGTGAGCAACATAAAGTTATGGAAAATACCTCAAATGTTTGTTTGCAAGGTTTTTGGTGTATTTTGTTGGGGTTTTTAAATAAAACAAACAAACTTGCTTTAGAAATTGGAATATCAGTTTGCAATAATTCCAAATATGATGTGCATATTATTTCCTAAACTTAAAATTTATAGATATTCACTTTGGTGTTCATAGGTAATTCATATGTGACTGTTAAGTTTCCCAGCAAATGTACCCAACATTGGCACTTAATCACAGAATCGCAGAATCACAGAAGAGTCTGGGTTGGAAGGGTCATTTAGTCCAACCCTTCATGGCAAAAGCACTAGAAAAGATGGCCCAACACCCTRTCAGCTGAATCTGTAAAGTGTCAAATGTTGGGGAAGGATCACTTCCCAGGGGAGATTATTCCAATGGCTAATTGCTCTCTTCGTGAAAAATGTCATTGTGTCTAATCAGAATCTACCCAGGAGTTAATTTGTACTCATTATCCCTCATCTTTTCTATGTGACTGCTTGTAAAAAAGGGAGTCTTCATCTTCTTTGCAGCCACCCTTTAAATACTGGAACATAGTGACAAGGTCTTAGCCTTCTTTTATCAAGATGGAAAAAATAAAATTCTCTCAACCTTTCCTATGGCAGGCTTCCAAGTCCTTAAATCGCCTTTGTGGCTCTTTTCTGGGTCCTCACCAGCCTCCTCACATCTTTATTAG
This sequence comes from Amblyornis subalaris, assembly GCA_018881555.1. Lineage (NCBI taxonomy): Eukaryota > Metazoa > Chordata > Aves > Passeriformes > Ptilonorhynchidae > Amblyornis > Amblyornis subalaris. Next base: position 2,375,167 of record JACAXG010000112.1, read on the forward strand.
TGCCTTGGAATCGTGGAATTATAGAATGGTTTGGGTGGGAAGGGATCTTAAGGATATTTAGCTCCACCCTCCCGTGCTGTGGGCAGGGACACCTTCCACCAGACCATGTTGCACCATCCAACCTGATGTTAAACTATTCTAAGGATGGAGCATCCATAACTGCTCTGGGCAATCTTTTCCAGTGCCTCATCACCCTCTCAGTAAAGGATTTCTTCCTAGTATTCAATTTAGACCTACTGTCTTTCAGTTTAAAACCACCCCTCCCTGGTCCTGTCACTGCATGTCCTTCTCAAAAGTCCCTCTCAGCCCTCTTGTATCACCTTTAGGTACTGGAAGGCTGCTAGAAGGTCTTCCTGGAACCTTCTCTTCTCTAGGCTGAACAACCCTAGCTCTCTGAATCTGTCTCACCCCAACAGGTCCATGTCCTTCTCATATTGAGGATCTCAGACCTGGATGCAGTACACCAGGTGAGCTCTCACCAGACAGCTGCATTTTGGAGTTTTATTCTTGCCGAGACCTATGGTGAACTTTATTGGCAGATTCCAGCATCATTTTAGATTTTGTGCAATGTGCAGGAGAGATATGAATGGGACTACAGATATGACATATGACCTATGGGAGATCCACATCCTTTAGTTAATGGCAGATAGAATACACAAGGTACACAAACATGCTGCAAATCCCCTACATGCAAGCATTCAGTCAAATTGATTCACGTCCCACTAATTCTCAATGAAGAATTAATAGACTGTTGTCTCAAACTATCTATAGAAAATCAAAAACTGATTTTATTTTCTGACWTTTCATGAGAGTTTCTTTCTTTGTTAGGAAGTCATGAAAAAAATAGATTCCTTCTTTGTGAAGAAATTTATTTAACTCATGAAATCTACTGTTTCTTTGAGCTTTGTTTCATGAATCAGCCTTTGACTTGGATTATGTCCCAGAGGTGAAAATAAGGAACGTTAGAATTGACAGGACAAAGCCAGCTTGACCTGGCTTAAGTTCATGTATTCCCTTCCTGTGATTGGGAACATCCAGTGTCTTTATGGTGAGCAAGTGTGGTATTAGGAATCACATTGGTATTGTGATTGAACTGCATATTGCAACTGAATATCATATTTGAATTGTATTTTCACTATGTTTTGTATCACCCTTCTAAATCAGAAATTCTGTGTAACATCAATTATCTTCAAATAAGTAACCTTGATATTAAACTTTGCACCCTCTGTGTGTGGAATATCTAAAAGAACTTGGTCAGAGGGTATTGAGCCAGGACAGTGCGTTATTGCATCCTGTGAGTTATTGGTCTCATATCTCACCCTAAAAGGTTATTTTCAACAAAGCATACTACCCAAGTTTTGCGTTACCAGCAACTTCTACTGAGCTCACAAAGATTTTGCAAGCAGAATGCAGAGAGCTTAAGTGTACAAAATGATTATTAATTGTGTAATACACAATGGATACTAGACAAAGAGGTCATATGACCTTCCCTGATCACAGGGTCTTTTCTGGCTAACCTTTTGTCAGGTTGTGAAGAAGGTGGTCAGCCTCTGTTCCAGACTTCTTTTGTCCCACCCAGTCTTATACTTTTCAGTGCTGGCATTCTCCTTGAACCCTGGAGAAACTAACAATCCTGTCTGGACACTCCTACTTCTATCTGCACTTTAGCCTTTCTCACTTTGTAGAGTTCACCCTTCTAAACCTTTTCACTGCTCATTTTCACAACTTCACAGTCTCCTCAGAAGTCAGACTCAAGGTGACCAGACTGTTCCATACCAGGGCTAAGGCCTTGGATGACAGGCAGATAAACCACTGGGGCTGGGAGGGAGCTAATGCAAGGCATTACAGAGTGAGGGGGTTCAAGATGAAGAAACATCTAAAACCAATTATGTTTTCTGCTGTTTGATTTGTTGCTCTGATTTGTGACATAGCTATCCCCAGACTAGCAAAATGTTATCACATTGCAGATTGTGTCTTTCACCAACGATGCTGCCTCCACACACGTCTAATCTTGGCCACCCATATTGCTTGGGACCTCAGCCTCAGCCCCAGGTTAAGGTTAGGGTTCAGAGAACCAATGGCACCAGAGGTAATTTTGCAGTCTCACTTGCAACACAGCTACRTTAATTGTCCTAACCTAAAGGCTTTATCAAATGTTCAAAAGGCTGAGGTTTCAAAAGGCTTTCAGTTGAAACATACACAAAAAATAAACARGTTATACACACTTTCTCAAAATTTCTGCACTTTATAAGCACCATATGATATAAAAATCGTTAATTATACAACTCACCTACTATGACCATGATATTAATRTTTATTATATTAATACAGGGTTTATTTTGCAGGTTATTTCTACAGGTATTTTACTGTTTTTTAAATATAAAAGTTATATTTATAGGCTTATTTATTTTCATATATTTACAGGTTTTGCAGGTATTTTTACAGGGTTTATTTTATGGGTTTTATGATATTAAACATCGTTTGCTGTGGATATTTGACATAATACTAACCAAAGAACTATAAGAACTTTCTGTGACAGAAAGATTGTCACTCCAGTTTTGATTTGGTTTCAACATGCTTCAGGTTCATGGACCCTAACATCTGTGTGTCTGGTAATTTTCCTGGGTGATGACTACCCTCTTTCGAGTTCTTTTCTTCCCTTCTCTGTTTATGGATAGTAATGGAAGCTGGGAAAACTGACTAAAATCGAATGAGTTTTAGGAGGCAAAAGTAGATGAACCTCAGACAGCCATGAAAAAAAGGAAAATAAAAAAAAATAAAATTTAAATCTCATGCCTGGCTTACAGTTTAAAATTATTTCGGAACCTAGGACACAGAGAAAATGTTTTAGAGAATTCAAAAAAATATTCATGTACATGTTGCATTAGTCATCCAGGTAGGATACTCACATTTTTAATCATGTGAATGAGTGATATGTTCTTTGTTGGGGCTGAATATCTTTTATTTCTTTGTTATAAGGCTCAAACATGTGYTTTTATATCTTACTCTGTTCTCACCACATAGACATTTTAGAGAATTCCCAATATCATTGTAAACTGTGAGAGCTGGAGAACAATGCTAAAAATCTACTTGTACTCAATAGCCACTATTAAAATGGCAGAAACCTGTAATATTCCTTTAGCAGGTTTTCTAAGTGACACATGGATTGTCCCAGAAGACTAGGCACACAGTTAATCAAACAGAAAGGTAAGCTACAGGATATTCAATCTCTATTAAAAAAAGATACTAAACAAAGAGGTTTTAGGTTGTCAGGGCTGAACATTAACGCTGTTGAATATTAGATAATATCCTCCCTCTGTAGAACAGAATTTGCTGCATTTCATATTATTTGATTTCTTTGGCTACTAAGGTATTAATGGGAAATTAGAGAAAAATACTGAATATATCTCAGCTTTTCAGTCTCTGAAATGCTACTAAAATGACAATTCTCAGTTGGCCAAATGTCACTTTTCACTTCCAGTGCAGCATAAGCAATTCAAAGCATAGTACTAGTATCAGTGAGAATAGAAAGTTGACCAATACTTTACACTTTCCATAAAATTCTTGATTATTTGTATAAATTGTTGTTTTTATAAAAACCTGGCAGGTTCTGTCTAAATCACAAGGGAAACACTGATCATGCTTTTGTGATTTTATAACTGAAGAAAAATTGCAACAAAGGAAGGGAAAAAGTAAGGGGTTTGATCAAGTTTGCATCCTGCTTAGATGGGTTATCTTTTAATAGTCATACAAAAATTAAATGGGAGAGCATTTTCTGTTTTCTTCCTCTGAGTGAGTGTAAATGAGTATATGTGGTATACCAATTATAGTGCAATAATTTGTTATTTTTTATTACTTCCACTTGCAAATTACCTTAAACTTATTGTCTTGCAGATCAGGAATAGGGCGGTGGCAGAAAGGCTTTTTAGGTAGGAAAATTTGTTATGAAATAGAGTATTTAGAATATGTGACCATACTTACATCAATTATATTTTTTCCAGGTTTTATTTTTACAAAAAGTTATATTGTCCGCAAATTATTATCTAAATAAGTGAAATTCATGCTGTAAAATAAAATTTTAAAATCTGAATGAACTCAAAATTTCCAAGTACTCATTCTTAAAATTTCTAGTGTAATTTTTGCAGTGGTATGGTTTAATCCCAGCCAGTAACTAAGTACCATGCACCCCTTACTCACTCTGCCATTCCCCACCCCTCATGCTGGAACAGGGAGGAGAATGGGAAAAAGGTAAAACTTGTGAGTTAAGAACAGTTTAGCAACTGAAATGAAGTAAAATAATCTACTACTAATAATAATTGTAAGGAAAAGGGAAGGGAGACAACAAAGAGTGACAAATAAAACCCAAGGGAAAAAACCAAATCAGTGATACACTCTGCGGTTGCTCACCACACACTGACCAATGCCAAGCCCATCCCTGGCAACGATCAGCCCCTTCAGACCAACTCCACCAGTTCATGTACTGAACATGCCATTCTATGTTATGGAATATCGCTTTGGCAGTTTGGGACGGCTGCCCTGGCCCTCCTGGGTTCTTGTGCTCACTGGCAGAGCATGGGAAACTGAAGAATCMTTGACTTGGGGTAAGCACAACTTAGCAAAAGCTACAACATCAGTGTATTATCAACGTTATTTTCATCCTCAATCCAAAACACAGGACTGTTTACACCAGCTAATAGAAAGAAAATTAACTCTATCCCAAACTCTGTCTAGCCAAAACCAGGACATATCTTCTTTGTGTTTTTAATCAAATAACTCCAAGAAAAAATCTTTAAAGAAATAATACATATCAATTCAGTTCCCATTTATTTCTATTGATTTAGATATAGACACATTTATAAATATTATTTGCTATTCACATTTATTAACAACTTGGAAAGCTAGTCACAGCTTGCCTGATGCATAAAATTAAATGTCTACATATTTGTATTTTTTTCCTCTGGGAAGTGAAATTTACCACAGTAAAATGGTGTAACTGGAATAACAAAAGATACAAACCAGTTTGATAGCTGAGAAAGAAGATTATGGTTTGAATAAGCAAACTCTATAGTTTTTTACATAATTTCTTTTCTCTTTTAATCCAGGTAATCTTCTGTATCTGGCTCTTCTCACAGTAAATGACTGCTTTCAGAACTAAAGTTTTCTTGTTCACTCACATAGAACCATCTTCCTCAGCTTCCATAGCATTTAGCCTGGATTATCCCTCTTGTTAAAGCATTGCTTTTTTTCCTTCTGACTAGATTCACATAGTAATTCTTTCTACTGATTCTGCTTGACAGGTCTGAGAACAAGTAAAAAAAAAAAAAAGGAAAACAAAAAACAACAAGCTTTTCAGCTTTGCATCTATTTTTCTTTGAAGACATGAAATTATCTGTGCTGCCCATTTACTTAACCAGTAATATCTCCTTGACACATTCCAAAACATATTAATATCCAATTTGAGGTCTGTCAGATCTAATATATTTTCATTGAATGAGTAAATCATCATTGACCTATCCTATTTTGGGACAAACAGTTTAATTTGTCCAAAATACTTGATGTCACTTTGTAGCTTCAGTCATTATCAGCCCATAAAGTATGTCTGGAGTTTTCCTTTTTCTTTCAGTGTTCAATTCACAACCTGAGTTTCTCAGGTACTTTGGCAGTCTGAAATTACAGCCAAGGTAAGTCCATATTCTCATACATATTAATCGTATATTAAGGTACGGTTTCATTCACATAGTAAGATCTGAGAGGTTTTTACTCATCCTGTCCATTTTTCTCTGAATTTGCAGCACAGGCAACGCTGTCATCCAAGAATCAAGCTCGTTCTTTCTCTTTAGCTTTTAGCAAACAACAAACCAAACAAGCAATAAACCAATCAACTCCCGATCTACTTACCTACCTTTGTCATAGAAGCATGGGAAAGAGTTGGACTTTTTTTGCTAATATATTATTCATGTTGATATGTTGTAACTTTTTTTCTTCATTATCATTATTTATTCTATTCCATTAAAATACAGTCTTAGAGATTTTTGTTGTTACTGTTGCTTTTGTTTTTCTAAACTTGACACACTGCTATTAAAATCTGTTTGGATGGACAGGTAATTAATTGCCCATGGGTAATTCACATTGCTTTTAACTTCTTAGTCCACAAAAGAAAGGAGGAAAAATTTGCCARATGATTTGAGTCTGAAAATAAGGTCCAAAGATGAGGGTAATTTCTTTTCAAAAATGTTATAAGAAGAAATTTATTGTCTTTGAATTTCAATGTCAACTGTCCAGATTGATGAATTGACAAATTATATCCAGGTAGTAAGATTATTTTAAATGAAAGGCAGTTCTGTAAGTGTATTGYGTTAGACTTTTTTACATCTGCATTTTCTGATTCATTCATCTTCTACTGTCCACATGAGGAGAGAAGGTTACAATATAGCAGTAAGATCAGTAAAAAGTATTATTTCAAATAAATGCAGATGAACCTTTCTGAATGATTAATTAACCCTATAAAACAAAAGGGAAAATCTCCAAAATAAGATGAGACTGTTTTTTTTTTTTTTTTAAGGACATTGGAATAAAATATTGCAAATCAAACTATTCCAAAATATTTTATTACATAACGAAAGTGTATTTGACGTGTGCTGCAGGCTTCTTCTACGGAAAAAGCTTTCCAATTTTCAGACTGAAGAAAAGTAATTTCATTTTGTGCAGAAAATGCTCTTTTACATTGATGTATTGTAAAACTGATAGGAGATAGCATTTAAGTTATAGTCAGTTGCAAATCAGTGTACTCAGATGTAAAATAGTTTTCATTTAAGGAAAAGGTGCATCTCTTAAATGTTAAGAGACACTTAATAGCTTTGGGTACACATACCTTGTGCTGATGTTTGAGTAATAGCCAAAACTTGCTTGTTTTCTATTTCAGAAGGCAAGAGAYTGGAAATATATTAAAATATTTGTTTTTCTTCCTTAAAGGACACTTGAAGTTATTCTCTCTTCCTGGGCAATTAAAGAGATAGAGTGACAAGGAAAAAATAAAATTAATAATGATAATAATAAAAAGCAAAAATAATTATTTCTTAAAACAGCACTTTTGACAATCTCTTTTTGAATCATGTTATTATCTAGGCAGTGTATAGAAGGTATAAACTTACAGTGTATTCCAATTTATTTCAGGGAGGCATTAAGGGGAGATAATGCTTTAGTATTAGAGGAGCAGTGACCTCTAAATTCTCACAGAAAGCATAAAAAATTTAGGATACAGTTCAGGTTCAGGAGAGCTGTGGAAATGTGGCTTTGAAACACATGTATATTTAAAATTACGCAGTAAGGAAGGCTGCACATCTAAGAGGTGTGGGAAGACCACAGCATGAGTTTAAATGTTCTTATAACCAAGGATCATAGATCTCAACTCTGTCTTTGACAAGAGCACCAGAGGAAAACCCGTCTTCAAGCAAAAGGGAAGTATGATCACATTAAGCAAACTTGAGGCCATGCAGCAGAATTTGGATAAACTCTGAGAGCAGAGTTCTGTATAATTGCATTGTTCATGCTTGCTTATAGCTACACCCTAGGATGTCAGTGATCAGGTGAAAAAGTAGGAAATAATTAGTTTACTATTTAAATATGTGCATAAATGTTTATATATGCCAATGCTTAGAACTAGCCTAAGATATAAATGCTTTCTCTCTTTCCTCAGTGTCTGGTTAAACATTATTATTCCAAAAAGTAATGTTCTCAGTCTGCATCAAAGAAGTATATAGAAGCATTTTTTCACTAATGTTTTATTCTTCCTTTTTTGAAATCCTGGCTGTAATCTTTAACCAAGTGTTCAGAATGACTCAGTAGATTGCTTTGTGCTGCATGGCTTTTAACCTGTTTGTTTTAAACATGAAATATCCATGGCTTTTAATATTCCTGGCACATTTCCGTGTCTCTCAGCATGAAGTTCATTATCCTATGTAAGACGAATTAGTATAAAGACAGCCAGTTTTAACAGACCATCAGCCTGAAAAAACTGAGGTACTGAACTATCAGTTTCACACATGGGTCTGTGTCATGGCATGAGTCAGATAAGCTTTAGATGAGGATCAGCAGACCAGCACTGATATTGTTCTTGGTAGCTCAGCAGCCAGGTTCAGTGACTTCTAAAAGATTGGGTCCTCACAAACAACTCTTCAGTGTAGCATCTTGCAAGAAATCTGGCCAGATCTTCTTGTTTTATTTTGCCCTAGGTTACATCTTATTTCTCTCAAATCTAACAGGTATATGAATTAAAAAAAAAAATCATTGATGAAGATGTTAATAATGAAAATAAAAAAGTTGTTTTTATTTCATTGAATTCATTTCCTTACCAACACCAAATGAATGCATTAGACAAAAAATTAGTCTGCTCAGTTAAAGGCCTGAAAATAATAAAAAAGTATTTCCTGCAAAAAAATGGAGTTCTAGATATCTGAAACATTTTGTATATGAAACCATAAAAATTGTAGGGTTATAATAGTTGTGCAAAAGCATGCATTTTTTGTCTCCATGGAAATCCTTCCTATCTCCATCTGAGAGAGAAGGAACAGCTGGCAAAATCAAAGCCAGCATTATCCCTTCAAAATCAAGAACAACACATTGTGCACAATCAACTTTCCTGGAAAGAAAAATGCTTGTTTGCTCAAAAGCTAATGAAGTGCACATGCCTCAAAATAACAACAGGGAAGTCAGAAAGTGCCCTAAGCTCTGCCAGCTCTGCCAGTGTCACAACACAGGCCTCTCCCTTGAAAATAACTGGGAATACTAGATAGACTGAACTATTAAAATAAAAAATGATTGATGCTTATTCAGAATCCTCACAAAAGACTGCCCTTGACATGGACAGCTTAAGGTATTCAGCTAATAAAGTCACAGTGCCTATGGCATTAGTTGAGCAAACTGAGAGCCAGAAGATGCTCCCCAAGTACCTAAAGGTTATAATTGAACTCTGGCTGGCATTTACATCAAGTAAATAACCTCCCACTGGTCCACCCACAGTGTTATCTGATGGTACCTTGTGTATTGACAGCTGTCCAGCAATCTGGAATTACTGAAATTTTGGCAAAAGAAGTGTTCAAGCTTCTATGGCAGATGAGCAAATTAGAGGTGCTGGGCCAATAACCCCTCCACAGTTTGATTTCTGTTGGGTACTGGCACAATAAAAACATAGACAAATTTGATTTTCACAATATCCTTTGGAAGCTGGATCATCTCTTACATGTTCCTTTTCTATTTCAAATAAAAACTACTGGAATGGTTCATGGGAAAAAATCCCCAACAACTCTATAAACTGACACAGAAGCAGAGTTTCTAATAGTCTGACTGTATAATTTATCCTTGTGTGCACAGGTTTCCACATGTGCAGAACTGCTTACCTGGAAAGATATTATATTTAAAACTCAGAAATAGGTTTCAGTTTGGCCCTTTTAATAAAGGGTCTGGGCAAATCCCTAATATTAAATTCTACATGTTGGCACTATTCTGTGAGCAATTGTTCAAGTCCTCCTTTACTGGGAAAATTATAAGTGAAAGGGCTTGGAGAAAGAGAGGAGAGTTTCAAAACATATACTCCTTCAAATTCTCACCACAGGCACGATGGGATTGAGAGATTCATGGACTGATAGAATTATTGAACTCTGGAACTGCAGAATCAATCAGGTGGGAAGGGACTTCAGGAAGTCTGCAGTCCAAGATCCTGCTCAAAGCAGGTGCAGCTCTGCAATCAGCAACAGATGCTCAGATCTGCATTGAGCCTGATCTTGAAAACCTCCAAGAACAGAGATGGAACATTCCCGATAGGTAAACTGCTCCAGCTGTAGTTTTCATGTAAACAATGATGAAGAATTGGAGGAAAAAGTGAGCAACAGAAAGTGTAAAGGTTAAAGAAAGATAATTTATTATTTATTTCAGTAATTTCCATGACTGTCCAATTTTTACGTCTTGACTGTATTGTCTGATTAAGGGCTTTGGTTTGGCTGGTTTGGTTTTCTTCAGGTTTGATTTTTCTCTTTTTGTGCTTCATTGAATTGTTGGGGGTTGACTCTGGAACAAAGATGCCATTCTGTAATAGTGTAGGCAAAAACTCTTTGTTATAATAAATCAAAATTATATTGATATAAAATTTAACTCAGGATAAGAAACAAAGAAATATTTATAAGGACACTGTTAGGTTGCAGGTCAATGCAGAAAAATAGAACATCTAATTTAAGCGTTCATAAATTGTACCTATTAAAGAACTTTTTTTTTAATGTGATATAATAAAAACTGTATTGCTATAAACAGTGTGTTGCCACAACAATACCATCTGAGAAACTCAAATCTGTAAATCTTGACTGTTTCATGATGTCTGGCACATCTATAAACATTTTGTGCACTTTAACTTTTACAGGCTGTATTTAACAGATTATTGAAATCAAAACAAGTTTTTACTGAGGCAACTGAGAACCTTATGTGTAGTTTTGCAAGTCTTTTTGACTTAAATATGCAGTACAAATCAATGCAGTGTAAGAAAACACAATGCATTGCTGTAAACAGCTGAATTGAGTCACATTGAGTTCCATGCTTTTATTCTATAGAATACGAATTGAATATGGAACTATAGCACTGATATAAAGAGTTAAACTTTCAAGTTAATTGGGTCAAATAATAGACCTTGAAACAGATTAGAAAATTATGGCTTTTGTGCAGTTTATGACATTATGTATTTGGAAGACTTGATTAAGGACCACAGTTGCATGTGTCTGCAAGATTCTCTTGGTGGTTTTAGCCTATTACTCTATGACGTGGTCATCCAAAACTGTGACACTGTGTTTTATGTCCTTTTTGGGGTTTGTATATATAATTGCATTGATTGACAAACCTTACTGAAGCCATGGTTTCAGTGGTGGTGAGCTTTTTGAGGACTCACATTTTATGATTTCTCTGCTCACATGTGAAACTATCATATAAATAATAGAGGTCTAGGAAAGAATTAGCAGTGACTTACACATCTCATATGCTGAAGTCCCACATTGGTCTCCAGTATCCAAAGAATTCCTTTGTTTGTAACTCCTATTCTATTTGGAAGTTGAGACAACTTTTAACTGAAAATAGACTTTATCATTCATTCAATTTAAAATTCTCACAATATAAAGATGATTAAATAATCATTCTTGTACTATTCAAATGATGGGCAGAGATGCCTGTTTGAAAGAAGCTAAACTATCTCTAAAATGGATAGCATAGCATTGGTGCTATAATACAGGGGAGAGTTCAAACTGAAAGTGTCAAAAAGATGCCATAAATTGAATGGAAAGAAAATGGAAAGAGACAAGGAAGAAGCATGAGAAGATTAAAGCTTTTCAAAATGATGATACATTCTAGTTTGTCCAGAAACTGCCCCCAAAATAGACATTTTGGGGGTAACCTACACCCTTTCAGAATATAATGGACAATTGCTTAGAMGGCAGTTTTGCAAATATAGATTTTTTTTTTTCCCCCAGGAAAAAAATACTGCTTCCATACTAAATGCATTTATGTAAATTTAAACGCATAATCATATCCATATCAATATACAATAAATATATTTACAGTATATTAAACATAAAATAATAATACTATTTCTTGCATTTAATTAAATTATCAAGAATTGCTATACATACCTCTGTATTAAGAATTGATGTGATTAAACTACTAAGTGTATTAGCTACTAGGTTGTGACTACACTGTTGTCTGGCTTCCCCAGAATGGTGTAAAAATATTTTCCATCTCTATTCTGCTTATTATAAACACTGCTATATTTTAGAATGATAAGACATTTAGTCCCTTACATGCTTTTTGTAGTCTAATGTGTAAGCAGTTGCTGTATGAAAGTAAATAGATAAATGAGAATTTATCCAGTTGGTGGGTAAAAAATTAATTGAATAAACTATCTAGTAGTTCAGTAATTAGATATTTCTCAGAGAAGCAGAAGAAAATGTGCCTCTTCCTTCAGACTCTTCCAATCCTTGGAGTGTGTTTGGTGAATTAAATAGTTGTGTGTGATGTTGTTCCAATGATGTCTGAAGACAGATATGTTTTGCTTTCTCACTGCATGCCATGATGAATATCGATACTAACAACACCTACACTTTAATAATCCACCACAAGTTATTAATTCAGATATCCTGTCGTTTTCACACAGGCACATTTTTTTCTGAGATAATTGTCAGTAACTGAATTTGATAAGGGTAAATAAAACTACTTTTTCTGACAGGATGATTGTCTTTAAAAATGAAAAAACATTAAATGTGTTATGGTGGAATTCTGTCAAGGACAAAGAGTTCTCATTAAATAATTTTTAGCAATTTTAAAGCAATACTTCTATCTGGTAAATGGAATTCATAGTCTTTGGATTCAAACTGTTTTAATGAAAGAGCAATTTTCTGGGCAAATTCACTCATAAAAACTTCCRTTTTCACTGAAAGCAGGCTAGTTGGGATTTTGCACTCGAACACAATCCTCTTATCAGAAATTAGCTCAGTTATTTGCATACATACAGGCCACAGATGGAAAGGAGATTCAAAAGTAAAAACACCATCTGCATTTGTCTTTAATGACAAGTTATATGGAAGTCTGAGATTCTCATTTTCAATAACTACATTGTGAAAATGTTCACAAGATCTTCACAGTCCTCTTCTGCTTTGACCCTGCAAAAAAATTATTATAAAACCTATCTATGTCTAAGATAATCAGAAGTACTTATATATCTCTTGTAATTAGGGTGTAACAAAGTTTTCTTCCATAAACCTTTGGGAATATGCTAGCGTATCAACAGTGCAATGCATCTACACTATATATTTTTCTGTAAGTGTTTATACTCCTAAATGTGAATGACATAAAATTTTCTGAAATTGAAGTTAATGATTGTGATGAACAGTTACATGGGTCCATAACCTTGCCTGGGACAAAGTATAAGAGACAATAGTAATATTTGTTTTGTAACACAATAGTAATATTTGTTTTGTAACACAATCACTGCAAACTGAAGTCATGTAAGGCTCCAAAATCCATCCTTGACGAGACTCTTGGAAGGGCTTACAGTTGTACATGTACTCTGAGTTAGACACGGGGGAGAAATATTGACAAGATATGACAAGAATGTTGTTGACCTCAAGAGGTCACAACAACAAAAACTTTACTGGCAGCTTCAGAAAATCAGAGAACGTTTGCAAAATGTTTAGAGCAGCATTCAATCAACATAAAGCACTTCTCAAAGCATTAACTTTAGCCCATTCAACTTACCAAACTCTAAGTCTGTCTGATTTTAAGTTACCCAAAACATTACTCAAAACTCTGAGAATTAGAAGGAAGACAGAAAGACCAGAAAAGAACAAATATAACTATCCCTTCTGGTTCCAGAGGTGTTCAGTTGATAAAAATTCCAAGACAAGGTAGGTTCAAGACRTGCTTGCCTTGTGCTCTGCCTTAAGTACCCTTTGGCTTTCTTGGGCCCTTCCCCCAGGTGGGATTTCTGGTCTGGTGGCCACTCAGGACCTGAAGTGGGTCTCCAGGGGTAGGTGTGGAGCATTACCTCCAGTGTGCCAGGGACTGGCGGCCATGGCAGGTTGGGATACAGGCCTGGGAGGGTGGAGAGTGCGGTGTGTGGGGCAGGGCATTGCTTCACCAGAGCAAGGCCTGACCTGCCCCTCTCCACACACATGCACATGAAATTTTTCGAGCCACCCATTGTGGCCCTGCATTTTGCAGTTCTTCAGATGTGCAGTGGTTTTGGTTCAGCGAAATAGTTTCTCACGCACTTTTGTGTAAACACGAATTGTTGACCTAATGGCAAAGATTGTTATGAATTCCTAACCTATGTGATAGACATTATTACTAACCAGTGGACAGCAGGAGGTGGTATTTCCATCCTCCAATCCACGGTGGATTTGGAAAACATATAAATAAAATGAGGGCAGAGGCCAGCTC